>ML783498.1:234622-279203 GCA_009831015.1 Picea engelmannii | reverse complement strand
CCAGGCCAGGGTATTTCCTCCACGAGACATCCGGGGATGTAATCTACCAGTGCCGGAGTGGGCTTGCATTCCTCCCTCTTGGTTGTCGCTCGGGTGAACTCCATGGTCGTCAGGTCCTCTGTAAACGGGATTTCCTCCACAATGCATGGGGGAAACTCCTCCTCAATTCCTACTTCATGCTTCGCTCCCAGCGCTTTCTCCTGCCTCGCTTCCTGCACTTTCTCCTTTACATCCCGGCTGCACCCAGCGCCAGACTCAGCAATGGTGGCAAGCCGAGCCCGTTTCTCAGCTCGGGCATTTTTCCGAAGAATTGATGTAGCAAGAGCCAGGGCCCGTTCGAGTTGTTCCTTGCGAAGCCTCTGCGCCTTATGCGCCTCCCAGGCCGAGCCACGGCGAGGCTTGCCTCTTTTTCGTGCCATGGAGAGGGCACAAAGCAATTGTCGGTGAAGGCGGAAGAGCAATTGTAGGTAAGAATTGCGAGCAAGCGAGCCCAGTCGCGTTGAATGCAACAAGAAATACAGCAAGAGAATAGAATGCGCGGTTAATTCCAAACACCAGAACATTCAAGCTATAACCAAGGCCTTGGCAAGTGCAGACCTACTCTTACCGGGTGAGTTGAAAACGAAATGAACCGGAGCCGAAGCCATCCTCTCGCTATTAACCCTCGCCATTACTGAACCATTAAAATCGTACCCTGTCGCTCGAGGGAAAGGTCTCTCCACCATTAAATTGCAGCGATGGTCGTCCCCCATCGTTAATTTATGCGCGTGGGTGGCGGCTGTCGACATTTATGCCAGGGCCGGGTGCGGATCCACCTGTCCCCCCGTAGCTATGTGTCACCCCATCCGGGGTGCAATTTTTCATTATTAAAATTACGTTTTTAAATATATAAATGGATTCAACCTCCTCAAAAACCTCTATCCCATATGAATTATGCAATCTCAACAATTGATATCAATCATTTCAACAATTCTTTTAAATTTTTAACCAAATTAAAAAAAAAATAATAAATAAATGTGATTAAAAAAAATTCAAACCACAACATATTTAAACATATATACATTGCATACATTAAACTATATATACATTGCACACATTGCAAATCCAAAACTTGCCAAATAATTGCATGGGTTATTTAACTAAATCAAGAAAATACATACAACTAACTAATTCCTTTTCTAATGTTTTTCCAATTTTTTCCAATCATTGGTTTGAAGTTTAGCTAACAAATTGGAAGGTAATCAATCCATCTAATCACTTCCAGGAAAGAGTGCAACAACCAAAGGCCCAGTATTGGACACGATGCTCCCAATAGTGCCATCTACTTTATGGCTCACGAATCTACCCAATGAAATTGAAACTAGTATTTTTAAGAGGCCCTATACGATCAAGGGAAGTTGGGTCACCATCCACCTTGTGGTATTCTTATATCCACATGTCAATAAACTTTTACGAAAAGAAACAACTTTCAAGGTATATTTTAATGGAGCTAAACCCTCTAATGATTGGCTTGCATATTGTTAGATATATAAACATTTATATTTAGTCTAGTGTTAAAAATTGATATTCACTTTTATTTAAAAAAAACAAAATCATAACGTTTTAAAAATTGATATTTACTTTTATTAAAAAAATAAAATCATAACGTTTTAATATTTAATGTTAAATTCACTTTCACATAAATTAAAAATTTATCGTAGATTTAAAAAATCATAAATATAAATTGATATTAAATTAAAAGAGTTTATAATCAAATCATTCATATATATATATATATTAGAAAAAGTAAAGTTTAACTTAATAAAAATAAAAATTATCCTAATAATAAATAGGAAATATTTTGGTTTAGTTTAGCTAAATTTCTTTTATAGGTAATTAAATTCATCAAACATTATCTAACCCTAAAAAATTTAGAAAATTTTGATACTATTATGATTAATAAATTTAGCTTTCTTTAAAAATACTTAAAATACATTTTGATTTTTCAAAATTAATCTATTCATGTAAAAATAATTAATCACAAAAATTGCTTAGAAATTATTTTTCTTTTATTTATTTAAACTTTGTATTAGAGAAACTTTTTACCTACACTTCACATCACACATTTTGTTTTTGTTTTTTCACATACGATATTCTTCATGCTCACACTGTTTTTCTTATATATATTAAATAAGGCTATGTGATAGCATCTATACCTACCGAAATAGTCAGAAATAACAAATATTATAAGAGAAATAGCAAATATTATAACAATTCGACAATGTTATGTTATAACTACCAAACTAATTCTGAACAGATCCACTGATGCTATTAGGACCGAGCTTTGAATGCTAATATTAAACTACCAAACTGATTGAAATAAGTCCATACAAGACACCTGTACCACAAACAAACTCAATTGAAATCTGACTGTGGCAATAGTATCTGTACTGCACAGATATAGACCCAGTAACAACTTGTTAAGGAAAAAAACACTAAAAGTGAACTCCAAATAGCAAAATTCTATGTCAGCACTCAAAAAGTAAAATGTCTATTTATGAAAAAACACAACTCATCTATAAGCCATCAAAATTGTTTTGGACTTATGCTGTCCAACAATAACATGAGTTGTAAACTTCGAATCCTGGTTGACGAAAAAGATTTATGCCTGGCAAAAATATACTTACTATCAAAGTGGCCTAACACCAAGAACATTTAACTAGGGGCCATCAACTGACAAAAGGTACGAGCACTAACCTACGGTTCACTAAAACTAATCCAGGCATACCTTCTCTTAGTGGCAAGCGACCTGCAAACAACCTAACGAGAAGGAAACCCTGAAAGTGCTGTAATAGACCTAGTTCACAAATCCCTACTAATTGCATGCAAAGCCAATCCGTTTATAAGCATGACTGAAAATTACAAAAAATCATCATCTTTTTGTATAAAAGATAAACTATCTGAAGCGACCAGATATAACCAACCCTAAATAGATCAATCCATGATCCAGGTAAATGTTAAGTGTTGAGAAAGGGAGTGACACTAATTCGCAGAAATTAAAGCATTTGACCATAGTTACCAAAATAAAATAATATGTCCGAAAGGAACACTAATGAAACAAGAAATATATAATATATCGAATTACAACACATCTTTGTGGGGGGTAATAAAATTAAAGAAAGGGCAAAAAAGAGTTAACATACCGCAGGAAATCGAGTATCGAGTTTTTTCTTCATGGTAGACTTATGCTTCGCCAGATTGAAGCGATTCTGCTAAAGAAAGGTGTTTCGCCTCCCCAATCATTTAAACAACATATGATTTAGACAACAAACCCTGAGGGAACCAAACAGTAACGCCTCAATACTAAAGAATCAGGGTTTCAAGTTCTTTTAGACATGCAGTGACACAACACTACCAAAACCCACAAGAAACGCCAAGTGCCGACAAAAACCCCGCCGAAGCCAAGATTTCATCCTCACAACGAAAGGCTCCTCATGAATTATGTGCGGCCTTGCCTAAACAACAAGCAAAACTTCAGCAGAGAGAGCCGGACTACATGCTTTCCACAAAATCATGAGATTTCCAAATCAGGCTTCTGGACGACCGAATTTGACCCCAAAAAACCCCAAAAGTGGAAGAAAATCCGAAAAAGATGGATCTAAGGCCAAAAACAACATTAGAGGCAATGATGTACTGTGCAGATACAGCCGATCTGTGAAGAATTGAACGAAAATACGAAAGAAAAATCGATCTGACTACTTGCTTCGCTCTGCAACAACCGAGACGGGAAGAGACGACCGGAAGCGAAACCTTGGACGGACGCACGCACCCACAATGGCTAACCTTTGGACTGGGAAAAGAACTATCTAACAGCTAAAACTTGCCAAGACTTCCACCGCACCCCAACCCAACCCACCGCTTTTGGGCATCCGCGGGAGTCGGCACGCAACACAGTCGCTATGTACAGTGGATTCTGGGCAACGTCCTGCAAGGATACTGACAAGGGTTCTGCTCTGCAGTGCATCGACTGCAGTGACATGTAGCAGAACTTACTTACAAGTAATGAGATGAGACTCTGCATTTACGAATCGCTGGGCAATAAGAGGTGCGTTTGAATAGCCAATAAGATTTTGCCAAAAATATATTTTAAATAATTGAAATAAATAAATAAATTAATTGTTAAAGTGTAACATTAGAAAACCATATAAATTTTTGGTCAACAGATGGATTAATGGGTAGTCAATGGTGAACTCATCACTATATACCATGCCTATCGGCAGGTATAATAAGAGTCTATCCATGATGAGGACAAAACTATAAATAATAGAGAAAGTATTAAACATTTAAAACTATATATATAAGTGTTGGTTCAAAGAGTACTCTTATAAAGAGAAAATGATAAGTAGATAGTTTTCTAACCTGTAAAATTTATGAGTTGACAATTTTACTCCACATCAATGTTGATAGTTTCTTTTCCACAACTAGAGGCAAAAAATGTTCAAAATAAGTAAAAACATTCAAATTGAATGTAAAATTTCAACATTGCCCCTATTATAGCATTTGAGGGACATTCTAGGGGTGGAAGGTACAGGGGGAAATCTCCATGATTCCATGGGGAACAATATTTTGCACTATGCTTGAGGCCTAGGGAATGTGAAGAACAATTTAGTTGAAGCCTATTTTTTTCAGTGTGGGCTCATCATCACTCAGAAATATGGAATCAATACCTCGTTTGTCTTTGGGGATTCAATGTTAATCATCCGGGCAATAATTACTCAGATGAACCCTAGAGGGCACCAACTTCAAGGCATTATTGCATGAATCAAGAAGGGATTATGTCAATTTGATAAGGTTTCTCACTTTCACATCAGGAGGGCACTTAATGGTGAGGAAGATGCATGGGTAAAATTTTCGACCTTGCTAAACCCAAGAACCATTATGGAAAATGGGGAATATCATTATGCCACAATCCCTAAACATTTTTATCAACGAGTGGCTGATTAACTATTTCATGGAAAAGTGGTCATCAATTAACGTACATTTCATGTAGATTCTCCTAAGGTCACACATGTTGAGAAACTGGTAGATAGATAATAAGAGTGAGTGAGCCCACTCTCATTTACTCATCCAAGCCTCGTTCACATGACTTCAACTCACAAATATGGAACAAATAAATGGGTATGGGATTAATCATGTATGGGAGCCTCCATGGTTATGGTTCAGAGGTGAGGTTTGGCGATGAAAGGAACCAGTCCATGAATGTCAATTCAAGTGCATGATATCAAAGGAATGGAAAGGGAGAGCTTATGGCATGATTACTAAGGTGTGGTTGTGGATGGTGATAGCAGGCATAGAGTGGTTCCTCTTCAAATTTTTGTTGGTTATGTCTTGATATGTCTTTCCTTATTTCCTATTTTCTTCCCTATTGATTTTCTCCTATGTGGTGAGGACTTAGTCACCTAGACCAGATGAACTGCGGGGTATATTCTAAATTGGTGTTTTGGCTCAGGGAAGAGAGAGACAATGTCAATTCTCTTCATGATAAATAGCAAAGAGTCAAGGGTTAGTCTTGCAATTATGGTAGGTGAATATGTTCAAGAATTCAAAGGGTTTTGCATAGACATGAGGAAATAACTTAGGCCAACAACAACACTATTTTGGTAATTTCATCCAAGGTGGAAAAGCTAAACGTGTTTAGTATAACCTTTCGAGTATAACATGCTTTGGTATTAGCTCAACGGGTGGATAATCTCTCTCTAGCATCAAATAATCATGGAACTCAAAGCTCTAATTAAGAGAGGGAAGTTGAGGATGAGATAATTTATCAGAATCAGGTTCCCATGGAAATCGAAGGCACATCCACCCATCACTCTCACGAAGAGAAAGAAGACCAGGGTAACATGAAAATGCAAACCAATATGAATTTCTTTTAGATTCATTTGTGTTTTGTGTTAGTTTATTAGGTAGGCTACAAGCAGGAACACTCAAAATGCTTGTCTAGAAAGTATGTTTTTGTATGTAGATATCAATCTATAACTATGCTCTATTTTGTGGAAGTCCAAAGATACAATCGATGTAATTGATACTAGCTTCAATGCCAAAAATATCTTTATATATATATATATAATACAAATTTCAATTTTAATTAAAAAAACATTTGAGGGACATTTCAATTGAATTTAACTACTCACATCATCGAGACCATATACTAATTATTTTCGGAACGAAATGAAAGCAAAAATATTACAATGAAATACACACAAATATTCTCAAAAATAGAGAAATACATCAATACATGATTTATATTAATGAAATAAATGTACAGAGCCTGTAAAAATACAGAGTAAATGAACTCGCTAGAATGGTGACAACTTATCTCTGAGAAGAGATGTGATGGCTATGCTCATTCGCAAGAAGATCAATACAATGAGGCTCTGAAAGCCTTTTTACAATAAACATGAATGCCAAAGCCCTAGACATCCAAAAACCTAACCCTAGGAGATGAAGCACCAAAAGTCATGTGGGCCCCGTTGGGGTAAGTTAATACATCAACTTCCTGGAGTCGTAACTTTTTCATGCGGTCTCTGTTTTAGGCGTGTGATAGCCCGTTGGAAAGGTATTTTTGAGAAATACACATTAAGTCATAAAAATATGACTTTGTGAACAATTTGACTATGGAAATCCCAAAAAACGTTGTTTAGGGCCTCAAAACAACCCTAGAAGTACAGAACGATGTACTGACATGAAAACTACTAAATACGCCAGTTGGAATAGGTGGGTAGCCACCAATATCCACCTGGATGTTGTGTAGGGATTCAAGACAAACCTAGAAATGCATAACCCACAATTACAAAGAGATGTCACCATTACAGAGAAACGTGTTGAACTGGAAATTGTCAAGATGAGCCAAGTGGAATTTGGAATCGGTGGGTGGCCACCAATATCCACCTAGATCAATATTCCCCCCTTAGGAAGAAATGATCTCTATTTCGTTGAGTTCTTGGGGAAGAGGGGAAATCATTTGCTAAACATAAATCTTGGTGAGTTGTTTGCCTTGTTGGAGAAGTTGTGATGCTTGGTCTGTGGAAGGCTATCACGAACCTGTTGTTGGCGAGGTTGAATATGTTCCACCAACTTGTTGTATAGTGGCTTGATGGGGCATTATGTAGGCACCATCATAGGTGAATAAGAAATATCTTCTTTCCTTTCTGCAATCTGCTTCTTTTGGATAAAAGGTACTGAGGCTGCAGTGGCCTTATGTTCATCCTTTGAAGAAAATGTGAAGAGACTGAATTTAGCAGTAAGAGAGATTACCTTGCAGTACTTTTTTAGTGGAACAATAGTCAGAACTACCTCTGGAACCCTTTAGATCTGACCCCCCAAAGTAATAATGACACTACGAGGTCGAGATTAATAAAAAACATGACATTTCCTCATATATGGTTAGCCAAAAAGAACATCACGGACATCAAGAGGGGCAACATCACAGTACACTACCTCATCCTTGAAGGGATGGATGCCATAGGATAGGAGGCACCACTGGTTGACATGAAGATCACGTCCTTGGTGAAGCCACTTGATGTTGTAAGGTTATGGGTGTGGTGTTGTCGACAACCCCAATTGTTTGACGATCTCAACTGAGATAAGGTTCTTCTCGCTTCCACTATCAACAATGAAATGCAATGGGGTCCCTTTCACCCACATCTATGAATGGAAGAGGTGCTCCCCCTCTTCAGGATCTGTTGGTTCTTCTGGTTGAATTTTTGTGGTCGCGACGATAGCAGTGGGGTTTGCGTCGATGATCTGCTTTTTTTCATTATTTTCTGGATTAGATTCTGAATTAGGGTTCATCTCCTTGTCTTTGATCTCAACCACCAATGACTGTTTTTAGCGACATCCATCAGTGTTCTGCCAGGGGATTTTGTGGAAGTCGCACCACTTCCCAGTGTCATTCTTTGTCTTTCTGTTACCCTTCTTTTCCTGTGTCTTGGAATAGTTGTTAGGAGGCTATTGGTTAGAGCCATCTTTATTATGCTTTGGTTATTATGGATTTTCATACCTGAACTCTCATTTGTTCTTGTGCCTAAATTTCTTCTCGATTTTGACAACATATCGATAGGAAACTCCCAGTGATGAGATTTTTAGGAAATCCATTTTGGTTTGGATGTACCTATGCAGAGCCCTATGGTATTTCAGAACCAGGTGCTGCTCAAAGTATTTTATACCTAGCTTGGTGCGCAAGGTCTGGAAAATATTTGTGAAATCCAACACAGTTGGGCTTCTCTCTTGCCACAATGTGGTCCATCTCATGTACTAGTCTTCATAGTTATAAAAAAGGTAATATTGTTCCTTGACCACATCCAAAAAAAAAATCCCAAGTGGGCTTGACCCCATATATTCTAGATTCCTCTATGAAACTTTGCTCCCAGTAAGTTTCCCACCAATGTTTGACATTGGGGAGATCCTTAAGGAGTGCGAAGGTGATATTTTCCCTGTTGGAAAAATTGTGAACATAGAAATAACCTTCTAGCAAATTTAACCATTTTTCTAGGGCATACACATCTATCTGACCTTCAAATATGGGAATTACAAAATTAACTTGTACCTTGAAGGGAGAGGTTCCTCCAAAGTGGCCGCTTAATGAAGATGTGCCTGTTACTATTGACAGGTGTTGAAGGATGTGGGAAAAATTCTCCATCATTTCATCCCTCTGTCGCGTGAGAGCTTGCTCAAGCAACATGTTCATTGTTAATAGAATATTCTTCTTTGTTGTTTTTATTTTCTTCCACCATGGAGGGTTTCTTGGGCATGCAAGAGAAATTGTCATCAAGAGAGACAAGCTCGAGACCCAACTTGCTATACTCAGACCTCGTTGGAGACATGCACTAAAAAATGATTAAGAGCAGTCTGCTCTGATACCATTGATCCAGATTATTTTCGAAAAAAAATGAAAGTAGAGATATTATAATGAAATACACACAAATATTTCCAGAAACAGAGAAATACAACAATACACGATTTCTATTAATGAAAGAAATGTACATAGACTGTAAAAATACATAGTGAATGAACTCGCTAGAATGATGAAAGCTTATCTCTGAGAAGACATGTGACAACTATGCTCATTTGCAAGAAGATCAGTACAATGAGGCTCCGAAGGCATTTTTACAAGAAACATGAATGTCAAAACCCTTGATATCCAAAAACCTAACCCTAGGAGATGAAGCGTGAAAAGTCATGTGGGCCCCGTTGGGGTAAGTTAGTACATCAACTTCTTAGGGTTGTAACTTTTTCATACGATCTCCGTTTTAGGCGTGTGATAGCCCGTTGGAAAGGTATTTTCTAGAAATACACACGATGCCATCAAAATATGAATTTGTCAACAATTTGACTGTGGAAAGCCCAAAAAAATATTTTTAGGGCCTCAAAACAGCTCCGAAAGTACAAAAATATGTTCTAACATGAAAAATTCCAAAATAATCTAGTTGGAATAGGTGGGTGGACACCAATATCCACCTAGATGCTGTGTAGGGTTTCAATATATCCCCAGAAGTGTAGAACCCACGATTACAAAGAGATGTCACAATTACAGAGAAACGTGCTGAACTGAAAACTGTTAAGATGAGACAAGTGGAATTTGAAACAGGTGGGTGGCCACCAATATCCACCTAGATCATTCTCAAAGTAGATATTCAACATGGAAACAATTTAACTTGTAAACAAAACATTTTTTTACTAGAATTGATGGAAAAAGAAAATACGTTTCCTATCATTTTTCCTTCGACATATCCCACAAAGCACCTTTCCAAGATAGCTAATCACACCATCACAAATAGCCAAGTCTCTTAATATTCAAATGATGACCAAAGGTCACAAGAGAAGCACAATATCGATAAATTTCTCGTGCACAATCCATCAATCCTTATTTTCCTTTTGGATCTGCCAAAGTTCGATTTTATATTTATCCATTATGTAGATTGAAAGTATTTAAAATGACCATAGTGACACAAATATACACCCCATCTCTCCTTTTCAATTTAAATGGAGGGAAAATTGTATTGGCCACCACATTCCCTATTCGCTCTTTGACCCAACAATTTCCAAGGGTGAGATACAAAGATCGACTTAAAATTCCCAACACCAACCAAGGAGGAGTACGAGTATATTATGATTCCAATGAAAATGCCTTGATGACCCAAGTTTTAGCACATGCTCAAATTCCCAATGGGTCGACCACAAAAATACCCCATGCTTAAGGTCATTCCCCACTACATCATTTGACATAAAGCCACATTAAGTGAAATCTCCTTAGCCTTCAACATCCCATATCAATTTATCAACATGAATGCCTAGTTGAAAAATCAATTTAGAAGTCAATGCCTAGGAGAAACCGATAACTTAATCGAGTGATTAGACTATGTGACATGACTATGGAAGGTGTGCATGGCATAATCACGACACAATCTATTTTTATATGAACTATAAAATTAACAAAAAGAATATTCACCTCACAACAAAGTAATTAATATTGTAAAATATGAAATATATATCATTTAATTTTTATGTATCTCAAATCAAATTATATATATAATTTTGTAAAAATTGAGATGTATACCATCTAATCTTAATATATTTCAAATTAGACCATATATATCATTAACCATATACATCTTACTTTGATGTAGGATGCATATTATTTTCCTTAAACACCACCATGAAACCCATTGCAAAGGACCTAACAACAATTTGACAATCTCTCTCACAACGCTATGAAACCCCTAAGTGGTCTACTCATCAAACATCTAACACATTTTTCCAATTTTTGACTATAAAGTGCCACCAATGGGATAAGCTTGTGCATTCTCAATTATAGTTTTTTATATAATATATGGCAATATGATTTTTTTTTCCCATAATGTATATTGGATAGCCAAGTATGATCCTAGCTTTCTTCTTTGAACTATATCGGATGCCATATAAATGTTTACGATTGGCAGTCATCTTGTTAGTCCCTGTCTCTGGCGAGGGACTATATCTTTCTCTTGGAGGTCAACCATCATTTACTGCCCTATTACTTGGTCCCTTTTTCTAATTAAGTGGTTCATTTTTATTACTTCATCTAAAATTTCCACTGTAATTCCATTGTTTTTGAAAAACAGTAATATTAATTTGAATTTTAACAAAAATAAAATATGTATTTTTTAATATTTTGGTTTTATAAATTTAATTTGTGATTGGTGCAGAGATTGTGATGCGACGTAATTATCCCTGGTGTATGCCGAATATTTAATATTATTTGTCACATATAAAAAGAATTTTACAAATACAAATTACATGATTGGATGGTTTGAAGGGTTTGATTATTTTTTGATGCTTTTGACATTGCGATACTCTACCCGATACCACTCTTTTGGATACTCTCCCATGCCATGTCTCGTGGTGATATGCATTATGGTTAATCACTACCTTTGACATCACTATACTCGGTTCCTCGTCCTATGGCAATCTACATGCAATCCCTCAAGGAGCTATTTATAGCTATTTATCCTGTTAGTAGACACAAACTCAACTCTTGTATGATTACCAGTTTAGTTGTCTATGGAGGTATTGGTGCCTTCTAATTGTTGACATAGAGAGCGGTCTCTCATCATAGCCATAGATGTATCTGGTCTCGCATCAGATCCATAGTTGTAGCTGGTCTCTCATCATAGACATAGTTGTAGCCGCCACAACCTTCACCACCAGTGAGGCATCCACGACCACCAACACCACTAAAGCCTCAAAAAATTGCCCCATACATGCTCTCTGTCACGGCTCCGCCCTCCGCCCACACCAACATTTTTGTGCTCACCATTTCTTTGACCCTAACCTTGGCCACTGATATCCTCTTCACAGTTGCTTCACCCCAACCTTAGCTCCTAGAGTCCTCATCACAACCTGCACATCGTATCAAGTTTTAAAGTGATGTAAATGGAAATACTGAGTGAATATGGCAATGTCGAATGAATGTTTAAAGACTCCATAAAGGTTTTTCATTTTCTATCTAAGTTTACTGCATTTTGTTTTATTTCTTTTGGTCTTGATAACTTGATTTTCAAAAAATATGAAATGTAATGTATGAAACCTTTGCTTCAATTATTTTATAGATTTTCAGGATTTTTCAT
The DNA here is from genome assembly GCA_009831015.1 of Picea engelmannii. Lineage (NCBI taxonomy): Eukaryota > Viridiplantae > Streptophyta > Pinopsida > Pinales > Pinaceae > Picea > Picea engelmannii. Next base: position 267,060 of record ML783498.1, on the reverse strand, counting down.
GTGTTTACCATGTACTGTAAACAAGTACATATACAAAGTTAATAAATAGATGCAACTTTACTTTTAAACTTTACCTATCAAAATATGGTAAAGGTTTAGTTGGTACGATGCGACAGAGTTGGGAAAATATGAGAAAAGGGTTAACGTTGTTTCTCCTTTTGCCATCGCGACACCTTTTACAGCAAATATGTTGAGAGGGGGTGTCGATTCCTCGCCTATTTTTGAAAAGGAGAAGGCCTTAATAGAGGTCCACTATAATCGTATTGACAACTTATAGGGGCCAACTCTCAAAATAGAGGATATTGCCAAGGTTGGGCTGTATTTGGCCAACGATGAGGCATAATATGTTATCGGGCATAACTTTGTTGTGGATGGAGGATCGAGTGTTGTCAATCACTTGTGGGGGCTCTACCAACCATAGTTCATAATTATTCTTCCACAACTCAATAATTCTGCAGATAGTTGTATCGACGAGCATACCTACAATTGCCCTTTCTAGTTATTGTATGCAATAAAATTTATGAACTTATGAGATGATAGTGTTTACGAAAATGGGATAGATAGTCCATTTTCACGAATGGGCATACTTTTAGTGTTTTTTCTTAACAATTGCATGTAATGAAATTTATGAACAAAACATTGAAATTTGATAAAATTTTAGAGAACATTAATATTTGAAAAATCAAAATGAACCTCAGAAAAAATGTGCAATAAAAAAGTCCAAAATCTCAACATAAGTGCCTAAGAAAACATTGAAATTTGATCAATCAAAACAATTTTCAGCAAAAATGTTCAAGTAAACGTCAAAAGCTGAGGTATCATAATAGAGGGTAAAATTAGGTGTTTCAGGCAATTCAATCCCTCATGTGCAAAAGGACCTTAATATCATCAATATTGAGCTTCCCTTTGCCATCAAAATCATTTATAAGTGACCACGACATCATTTATAAGAGAAAAGATCATACTGAGAAAATGCACTGGAGCTTGGTAAGAGTTGAGACCATACCGAGAAAATGCACTGGAGCTTGGTGTCTTGGGGTTTGAAATCCAAATCTTGAAATAAACCAGGTGTAGTTTAAAACACATGTACGTGCACGTAAAATCGTTTAAGTGCGACAGTTGTCGATGCACACATTTAATTTTCCATTGCGTGTTGAAAAACGATGATGTATAATTAAAGTTTGACATAAAATTAACTTAACGTAGATATGTTATACCCTCTTAATTTTTGAAAACTAATCAACTAATCAGTTTAGCAACGTTGTCAACATTTTCACAAAAGGTATGGCTGGATAAATACCCCATGTTTGGAAAAGGAAAGTGAATTAGCTTATGTGGCATATTTTAGTAGACGAGCTTTAACCTACGTTAAAGTTTGTTTGCATATAAGGGAATGTATTTAATAAAGGCATGCATAGTGATAATAAGGGTTTAGCATGTGTGATCCTTGCAACTTTCACAAAAGAGACCCTCCCCAACCTACTGCTTTTATATAGATAATTATTATTTCTTTTGTGCCCAAGTAACCGTAAATGTGATAATGTTTTTGAAAAAAAATGTGAAATGAATATGAGGCACTTTGTATATTGGAAAACAATTTTTTTTCTACCCTTATCCAATTTTATCCACCCGAAGTCTTATACCAAAGGGATCTAACGCTCTACACTTTAGTATACATAGAAATCATTTCTTTAAACACCCATGAAAACAGATGAAATCCATGTTTCATACCTAGAAAACATCAACAGCTAGGATGTATTTTTGGCTTGCTTGATACTAGAATATAAAAGCTAGATAGTATGGAAAGTTTTTTCTCTCGTCAATCTTGAACAAGAGGTTTTGGCCTAGATATTGACAATATATTCTCCATAAATATAAAATTATCTTAGTACCATCGCAGACCAGTTACATAAATCTTTGAACGTATTCATAATTTCTAGTATAATCATTATTCTCAAACTATGTTGAACCTAGTGACCAATGAATTATTTGTTGACATTGAGTTGGATTCACCTTTTGTACTGAATGTCTACTACCCCCATGGCTACTAGTTGGTCACTAGCATTAGCGCTACTACCCAATTTGGAGTAGTCATGACGGGAGAGAATAAAATCCGTCCAATTTCCTTTTCCCCATATCCATTATCACGATTTTTACTCCTTCCTCTGTACATAGTTCTTGATCAGTGAAGATCACCTTCTTTCCTCACTATTGGTTAATAACAAGATAAACCTTGCAATGGTATTATAATGATCTAGAATATGATGAACATAGTAGGTTTTATGATCATTGTCACCTGGTAGAAAGCACCATAACCAAGGCCATCTCTGTATAGATGAGAGGCAAAAGGAAAATAACCACCATTCAGATTTCTCTTGAAGGAACCATATTTCCAAGCTCCTTCTATCACATGTTAACTTTTTAAGAATTCACAGGAAAAGGAAATAGATAATGCCAGAATTAAACTTAATAACCCTTCAAATATTCTAAACATAAATTATATTATTTTATTTAAAAATTCTTTGATCCGAGTCCAAATTAAGATCACGTTGTTCTTTTTCTTTAAAATTGAGAAAATATTTGTATTTTAAAGAAAAATTCTAAAGAGAATTCATGTTGATCCCCAACTAGTCATACCATAGTTCTAGTTATTGAAAGTTCCTTTTAAATAATCATATATATTATAAGGAACTTTTCAATACTATAACTACATTGTTATTGGAATAATTGGTAAGTGCGGACACAAACTAATCTCCCTAACTTCAACATGAAGCTAGAACAAAACAAGACATAATAGAAACTTCACCTTAGACTTCACTGTCATATAAACTAGTTTAGAGAGGTACAAGTGACATACCTTTTAAACAACGCTTGATCCTCGCTAGTGTCATCCTTGTAGCTCATCCTTTGAGTTTGCAGGATGGTGAACCTATTTAAGAAGAACAAACCAACAAACAGAGAGAGAGAACAAAGATATAAATATTCCAATGAATTCTATGTATAAGATCAAGGAGTTATACAATAAAAGTTAAGACACCTTTATAGGGAAGAAATGTATTGCTGCATTATATTAAATGGAAAGTGGAGAATACAACCCATGCCTTGATGTTGCAAGGTCCCTTTCAATGGCTCTTTCCTCTAACACACACACCTTTTCTTCAATGCCTTTGATGAAGAAAACCCATAATCTAACTTAGAGAACTAAAGCAAAGCTCCCAGGCATAATCTGTAGTAGAACTCTTCATGCATATGCAATCCCTTGCAAATCTTAGCCTTTTCCATAAGAGATCCCTCTTTATATAGGGTGAAAGAGAGATGGATGAGGGGATTAGGATGATCCCACTAAATCTAAGAAGCGAGTAAGATCCAAACCGTTCAGAGGCCACCTCATCTTCTAGAAGATTCCCTTATAGAACATTTGTGAATTTTGAATTTTCCTTTGCTTAAGAATCATCGCACCCTATGCACAAGCAGTCCGCGACAACGTCACAGTCCAATTTTAGTGCAAAGTGCGACGATCAGGAATTGTCACACCCCATGATTACAACAGGGTGAGATGACCTTCCTTGCTATGGTTTTTGAAAGAGCAAAAGTAAACCATTTTTCTCATGGAGAAAGTATCTCTTAATATTTTTAGGGAACATGAGCACATGTTGTCAGTTGATCACTGAGGTGACCAAAATAATGTGTAAAAAAGTTCCCCCAAAAGTATGAAACTGGAACTTGTGACAACTGAAATACTTTGTAGAATGTGTGTGTCAAAAACAAGGAGTGCATCGATCGGGAACCTGCAAACAATCAAGCATCTGCATAATAACATACCATCTTCTGAGGTAGGAATTCCCATTCTCAGACTACAAGTGACTCTAATCATAAGTGTCAAGTGATTCATGGAAACTAAATACACACTATGGATCCATGTCATCATGATTCAACATAGCCACCAAGAATACACTATGGATCTATGCTCTAAAAGAATTCAAATTCGGACATAGCCACGAGACATACAAAGTGGATCTATGTGTCAGAACAAACTTATGAATACTCTGTCGCAACCTAGACCAATATGAAGAGATCCAAGGTCTTCATTTCCATCGCAAATAAGCACGAATCTAGCCATTTGATTACACGTGTCGAAGTCGAACATGGTAGAAACCACTTGATTACCAGTCATTAATGAAAACCATTAACAAATGAGAGGGAAATAACCATTCATGTCAATGATTCCCAAGGTACTCTAGTACAATCCAACGAATGTGAATAAATGAGTTGAAGTGGAACACTCGATGGGATCTTCCAATCAGGGGTCAATGATTAGAACCCACTGTTGAAAGCGAAGAAACCTACCATTGAGGCATGCGAGCTCTAAGGTACTAAATGATTTCTAAATCTTTTTCCTGGATAATGAGTTGAATTCGATAGGAAAAGACTCGTCATAGGAGGGCCTTGATGTATCCCCCATCAATGACACAAAATATGTAACATATTTGAAGTGATTTGGAACTGACTCACGGAAGGCCAATGTGGTAGAAATTTTATAACTGCAGATGGTCGACTTGATAGAAGGATTGTTTAGGTAGGACTTCTCTTGAACATATGAACGACATGAGAGTTGTCTTGGAAACGTTGACTCAAGGAGGACCCAACATATGAAATTGTGGATGGTTAAATGAGAGACAATTGGATTTCCCAACCTGGATATAATGATGAAGGGGGGTGTCATGTTCAAGAGTGACTATTACTGCCATTAACACAAATACAAAGGCACATTTCTTTCCCAAATTCCCCCCACCATTTCTAGCGAGTACCTCTTTATTTTTACGCAAGCTTGAGGAGGATAACATATGTTTGCAAATGTAAGATCACCCTTCGGACAAGTCCCTCGAATTATGTTTAACGAACCCTAAGAAGGAGTTGTTCGATCCCATATGGGTCTTTTGATTTTTTTTTAATGAGTCCAAAGAAATGAAACTCAAGGATTTTTTCATTTTTAGGGAGTCTGAAAAACACTTAAAGAGAAATCCATAAGGTCATTTTTCGTAAGTTAGTCCGACGATACCAAAAAAGAGATAACCTACTACTCATCAGATGTTTTCTTCAAGGCAACTTGACTATATTTTCATGTTTAGGGAGATTGAAAAGAGCTTAAAGGATACTCCATAGGTTTCGTTTTTCGTATTACTAATGCGAGTTCGAAAAAATGACAAAATATTACTCGATTATATTCTCATGGTTTCACAAGCGTGAGAAAGAATTAAGAATCTGCTCGAAGTTTTTCCTAAAAAATCCTAAAAGCATCTGTACATAAGAAAAATATGCAAAAACAAATAAAAAAGGGTGGACCCCTGTTCAAATGTCTTGTCCCTAGACCTTTTAATTTGCAATAGTCAACACTTTGCAAAGTTGGTTAGACTTTAGGGCATGTATAAAATATAAAAATAATTAAATTTTGCAATAAAATAGGCTAAAACAACATTTTACCATTTCATATGCAAATTTACCCATATAGTGCCCCAAAACCCTCTTTTCTCCCCAAATTTAAACTATCGATTTCAGAGCGTGTGGTAGATCATTTTGTGAACAGTTTTCGTCAAAAAGGTAATCCTCTTCTTATTTATCCTTTCATGGTTTAAAATTTTGTTTTCATAGGTTAAATTTGGATCTTAGGTCTATTTTTGGGGGCTACCTGCACATTGAGATTGTTGCAAGTCCACTGTATCATGAACTGCGACGATCTTGCATCATTGCAGGAGACCCCATAGATAGGGTGTGATGATGTCACTCAGTGTGAAAGAACATCCCTGCAATGACCGTAATCAAAATTTTGAAAAGATAAATCTAACTAGAAAAACCTCCAGGAATGAATTTTTTTATGTTTCTAATCTTCTTTTAATGTTCCTTGGCAGGATTTCCTTGATCAATATGCTTGAGTGGTGTGAGCGAGAGCATGAGGAAGATGATTATTTTGTTGGGAATGACCCAGACATAGTTATGGCGCTAAGGTAATGTGGGTTACTCAATTTTTTCAGGATTCAGGGCCCGAGAGCCCAATTGAGGTTGCTAGAGTATTTGGTTCACATGTGGGATGTGAATGAACAAGACTTTCGTGTGGGTGTCCATACACTGACACTGGATATAGAGGACATCTATTTTCTTACAGGGTTGTCTTGCTGTGGTTCACAGGTATCACTCATAGGCAGCAGGGGTGGAGGTGAACCTATGGATTACTATGTTCACCACCATTGTGAGCCCGACACAGAAAAACATAGTGGCAAGGTGGCCATAAGAGATGTCCGGGATTTACCGTTGCAGACCATCCTTTACACCATTACCCACATGGAAGGGAGTGCAACTCCCCATATGGCTTTGCAAATCCATTTTCAGTATGCGATAGAGTGCATGGAACCCAAGGTCTTCAACTGGTGTGAGGGTGTCTTGAAAAGCATGAAAAAACAACTCACGAAGTGCCAAAATGGTCGGTTGAAACAATTTGGATACAGGTCCATTTTGCTGTCCTTCTTCTTGGAGAGAGTTCTTTTCCTATGTCTGCAGGTGGAGTGGGGTATAACCGCTCCACAAGATCCACTGATGAATAGGTGGGTGGATCTAATGGCTCGTCATGGTGGCATTCCTATCGTCAAGTATGACGATATGTTCTTCCAATGGCTAAGAAATCAACTACTCATGGTGAAAGACTATGCATATGCCAGGACATATTTCCATGGGGATCCTGATTTATCTCTTCCCGAGGGATCTTAGTGGGGGGACATTGGTAAGAAGGAAATTTTCATTTATATAATGTTTTTGATATTTTAATTATATAAAATGTTTTTTGTGTCATCTATCCAAGACTAATCAAGTGCTCTCAATAATGAAGATGTGAGGCCTTATCGTCCTCCAAGATCATCTCCCATCCAGAGGCAAGGAGAGAGAGGTGTTGTAGAAGGATTAGCTTCCATGGATCTCGAGGCTATTGAAGAGAACCTGGAGGTACGAACCATGAATTTCCATGATGCCATGGTGGATGAACTTCCTAGGCACTATCAACGCCACACAATTGATGTATTTGCATTTATCGGTTGAATGCTCCATAAAGTAGCATGGGCAGTCACTTGTTACAATGAGAAACATCCTTGATGATTTTTGTTCATGAAGCCATGAGCTTCACTTTTTGATATTTTGGTCTTTCGACAAACACGTTTTTGCAACCTTTATCTTTAAAAATATAAAGTTCCTACCGAGTTACTTTTTTTTGTAAATAATGTGATTGGGTTTATAAATATCTCAAATGTCTATCTAACACATAATTAGCTAATGCATCTGTCAATGTATTTAGACATCTATGAATATGTTGATATTCAATGTAATCAAAATGTCTTTCCAAGAGGCGAATTCATAAATATACCTTTAACAAAGTAGGACTTCAGATGGAATAAATGTTACTCAAATGTAGTACTACTAACTGTGAATCAAGTTGTACAATAATATGATGGATGCCAAGTGAAACAATGTCAGTTAGCAATTCGATAATTGCACTGTATTTTGCAATATTATTAGTTTCACAACCAAGGAAAACACCATGTAGACTGATCAATTCACTCGTAGGTGTATAGATTTCCCAAGCAGTAGACATTAAGTTTTGAGTATTGCGACTAGCACCATAAAAAAATTTGATATAGGGTAGCGAAGACACTGACATATGGAAACCAAGAACAATCTAAGGTAAGAAGATGAAAGGAGGAACCAAAAACGAAAAAACACACAAGAGCACGATACACTAAAAATACACAACACTTATGCAAAAATGGTTTAAGCATAGTACTTTTTCAAGTAAATCCAATTCCTGGGTTCACTCAAAGGAATTCCATCATAATGTACCTACTCATAACCCCCCTTCTCCAACACTCATTTCAAAATACAAGGGCCCCGCCACATGGGCTCAAATTTACCGGCCCCTAATAAGTCATGATCCCGTTCGTAAAGAAGAACCAAATCACCCTAAAAAAATATACATGGTTTGGCATGCTTGTCGTATTGAGCTTTGACACACTTTTTCCTAGTTTCAATGACTAAGGAAACATCATGGCGAGTCTTGTCTAATTGCATCAAATACAAGAGACATTCCTCTTCAATTGAGGTGTTAGGGAGAAGTTCAACAACTAGTTTCAAAGATGGGATTTCACATTCAATCGACATAATTGCTTCAATACCATATACTAATTGAAAATGTGTGAACCCTATGGCAGACTTAATAGATGTTCGATAGGCCCATAATGTTGAGAATATCATCGTGTGCCAATTTGACTTGTGAATTCTTACCATCTGTCGAAGCATAGTAGTGAGAAATTTGTTTATTGCTTCAACCTGGCCATTGGCCTGCGGATAATAAGGGGTTGAGTTTTCATGTTAAAGACCCAAATTATTGGTAAGTTTAGACATCATGAAGTTGTGTAAATGACTACCATGGTCAATGATGATGGATTGAGGGACACCAAATCTAGTAACGATATGATTGAATATGAACAACGCTACAATTTTCTTGGTATTATCAAATGTAGGCATCGCCTCGACCCACTTAGTGAAATAATCCACGGATACAATGATGTATCCATGCCCCTCGACCGAGTGAGGGGTACATGTCATGAAGTAAATTCCCCATTTGGCGAATGGACCAATAGAAACTACAGGGTGAAGAGGAGTAGGATGAGATCATATCTTATTTTTGTAGGTTTGATAAGCATGACATTTCTGGATGACAATAATTCAACCCTTAAACAATGAAGGTTAGAAATAACGAGCTTGTAAGATATTTTGGGCAGTGTCATACCTAGACATATGACTGCCACATGCTCTAGAATGGCAGTCATTCAAATCTTTCTCAGCTTCATCATAGGTGAGACATCGTCGAAATATGGAATCAATGCCACGACGATAAAGAGTATCACCAAGTATAATGTATTGATGAGATTGATACTGAATACGACGATGATTTGTACTAGAAATATCAGGCCAGAAAGTTTGGGTTTGGAGATAAATGATAATGTCTCCATACCATATGTCATCATAACTGATCAGGAAGAGAGATTCATCAGGAAGGGAATCTTCTGCCACAATTTCTATTTCAGTAGAGGGAAGGTCACATATCAATTCAAAAAAAACTAAAGACTTCTTTGACTTGGCACGCTCAAAATCCAAATCAAACTCTTGGAGAATAACTATCCATTTAGAGTATTTCCCCCCCAACAATTGTCGAGTAAGGATGTGTTGCATGGGGTTGCAATCAGAAATGAATTTGGTTTTGCGTAATAAGATGTAGTGACGAAAACATTGAACAACTTGAACAACTGCCAAGGCCAGTTTATCCACATGTAAATATTTGGTTTTGGTGGTTGTGAGACTCTGACTTAAATAGTATATAACATGTTCATCATGAGAATCATCCTCTTGGACTAGAACCATAGAAATGGTAGAGTCCGAAGCAGCTAAGTACAGGAAATAATCTTGACTATAATCAGGTGGAAACAAAAGTGGTGTATGGGTCAAGGTGAGTTTCAAATATTCAAAGGATTTGTTGGAAGTGTCATCCCATACAAAATCATAACCTTTCTTAAGAAGCCAAGTAAATCCTTTTGTTAATTCAACATAGTTGAGAATGAATCGATAATAAAATCTTTCCTTCTCTTGCAAACTTTGGAGTTGGCGTAGTGTGAAAGGAGGAGGTAAATTGAGGATAGCCTCAAACTTCAGAGGGTCCACTCTAATCCCATGTATAGACATGATAAAACAAAGAAGTCGTCCAGACTCCACACAAAAAACGCATTTGTGTTGATTCAATCGTATGCGATAATAACGACAACGTAAGAAAATGGCCCGTATATGTGTTGGGTGATCTTGACGATGCATATAATGCATCGATAGATCATCTAGGTAGGGTTGTACAATGTGCTTAATGTCATGAAAATCATAAGACATAGAACATTGAAAAGTCACACAAACATTTTTGAGACCAAAATATAGTTTCCGGTATGTGAAGGTTCCCCAAGGGAAAATAAAAGCAGTCTTATGTTGATCTGCAGGTAAAATATTGATTTGATTATAGGCGGAGAAACTGTCCATCAAGGAGAATATTTTAGTCCTGACACAGTCGTCAACAATATGGTTAACGAAAGGGGTTGGATAATTGTCTTTGGGACAAGCTTTGTTGATATCCCTATAATCTACACAAACGCAGATCATCCCTTGTTTCTTGTTAATTGGAATAAGATTGGACACCCAATCAGTCAAAGCCACAGGATAGACAAAACTAGTTTAATAAGTTTTTCAACTTCGAGCTTAATAGCAACAACTTTTTGTGGGTGTACTGGGTAAAGTCTTTTTCGAATGGGTTTAGCATCCGGGTAAGTCTTAATCTCATGCACAACAATATCTGGATCAATACTAGGAATTTCTTTGTAACTCCAGGAGAAAACATCACAAAATTCTTGGAAAAGGGCTTTGTAAGTACGAACCTCATCGACAGAACATGAGGCACCGATGTGAACATTTTCCATGAATCTAGGTTTAATCGATATATCAAGAGGGATGGTAGGTGAAATATTTCCTAAGTTTCCTTCATACAAAACATCTTGTGTTGGTTCAGGAAGAAATGAATTAATAACAATGGTAGACGAAGTCGAAATCCGTGGATAACTCTCTATGGTCTCGAGTTCCAGGAAGAGAATAGAATGATGATGATCATTGTCCCATGGAGTATCTTCCATATACATAACTATCATGATCATATCATCAGTGGTAAATATCACGTGAAACAGATCATGAGACATATTAGAGAGAGAATGAGGAGAAGGAGTTTCCAATTGAATAGCTTGATAAGCCAATTCTACCAGACTCAAAGGCATTCAGTCATTTTAACAAAGACAATTGTCAGAGATAGGTACTATCCATAGGTCATAAGACTCAGGGGTTTCACCAACAAAGGTCAATATCATGTTAATTGAGGCAACAAAAGGAGGAGAAATATCGGGTGGTGGAATAGGAAATGTACCCATTAACGATGAATCTTTTAAAAGACCCACACTCACATTCTTTTTGCAATGAAAGGTACATTTCTAGTATGTGAATTAGAATTAAAGAAGGCCAATTTATCGACAGTAATGAATTTTCCTTGGTGCGGAAAACATAACATATGGAAAATAGTAGAAACAACTGATCACATGGAATCAATCCAACTATGACCAAGTAGAAGGTTGTAATCAAGAGGTGCATCAAATACCTCAACCTTGACATTAACCGCTTTACCTTATAACATAATAGACAATGAAAGAAGAACACCATCAGGTTTAAATCCTATACCATTAAAATCCTTGAGAGTATTGTGTGACTCAATAAGGCCAGGATAGCCAATGTATTTCCAACAAGTGACGGACATTATGCAAGTCGAGCTTCCTTCGTCAATAACGGTTTGAAAAATATTTTTGTTTTCCAAAATAACTTGGATTTGAAATGCTAATTAAGGAGGAAGCCTTGGAATATGATTGTCCAAGTCAAATATTATCGAATTTGTATCGGTAGGATCAATTCCACCAATAGCCTTTAAAAACACCTTCCATTGAGTAGGACAACTTTGAAGGACTTCGAGAGCCGACATCGTAGAGGGTGCTTGCGCAAGGTCGTCTACAATACTGTAGTTTTGGGAAGCACGTGCATGAGGATTAAATGGCGAATTTCGAACAATGCCCTTAGGAGGAGGATGAAGAACTATATCTAGGCCCAGTCATTCAAGATGAAGATGACCGTTCGGAGGTGAAGTTGGTGGAGGAGGTTGAACCAACGGAGGTGGTGAATCATCACCTTTCTTTTTCAAAGGAGAATAATCTTTGGCTGGATTTGCGACTGCAACTTCATTCTTCTTGGAGTCACCAATACACATAAGTAAATAAGACGTGGTAGAGGTAGAAAGTTGGTCATGAATGACGAATTGGGCCTGCTGCTGAGAAGGAAACAATTGTGATAAAAATGACGAGTGTAGGAGGTGTCCATATCCCTTCCAGGAACTTAGTAACCTTAGCACGTGGTGGATGATATTTCGTATAATGAGATTCACCATAGATAAGGTAAGGATAATGAGGTTTGCATTTGTCTTTTTCATCAACAGGCTAGGTCTTGGGTTTCTCATATTGTGGATTATTATTTTTGTTCTCCTTCCTATGTACTCCTTGCTCTGTACATAGTTCTTGATCAGTGAAGATCAACTTCTTTCCTCACTATTGGTTAATAACAAGATAAACCTTGCAATGGTATTATATTGATCTAGAAGATGATGAACATAGTAGGTTTTGTGATCATTGTCACCTGGTAGAAAGCACCATATCCAAGGCCATATCTATATAGATTAGTGGCACACGGAAAATAACCAACATTCAGATTTCTCCCGACAGAACCATATCTCCAAGCTCCTCCTATAACATGTTAACTTTTTAAGAATTCACAGAAAAAATAAATAGATAATTCCAGAATAAAACTTAATAAACCTTCAAATATTCTAAACATAAATTATATTTTTCTATTTAAAAAGTTCTTTAATTTGAGTCCAAATTAAGATCACGTTGTTCTTTTTCTTTAAAATTGAGAAAATATTTGTATTTTCAAGAAAAATTCTAAAGAGAAGTCACGTTGATCCCCAACTAGTCATACCATAGTTCTAGTTGTCGAAATTTCCTTTTAAATAATTAGATATATTATAAGGCACTTTTCAATACTATAACTACATTGTTATCGGACTAATCGGTAAGTGTGGACACAAACTGATCTCCCTAACTTCCATAAGAAGCTAGAACAAAACAAGATAGAATACAAACTTCACCTTAGACTTCATTGTCATATAAACTAGTTTAGAGAGGTACAAGTGACATACCTTTTAAACGATGCTTGATCCTCACTAGTGTCTTCCTTGTATCTCCTTCTTTGATTTTGCGGGGTGGTGAACCTGTTTAATAAGAACAAACCAACAAAGAGAGAGAGAGAACAAAGATATATATATTCCAATGAATTCTATGTATAAGATCAAGGAGTTATATAATAAAAGTTAAGACACCTTTATGGGGAAGAAATGTATTGCTGCATTATATTAAATGGAAAGTGGAGAATACAACCCATGCCTTGATGTTGCAAGGTCCCTTTCAATGGATCTTTTCTCCAATACACACACCTTTGCTTCACTACCTTTGATGAAGAAGATCCACAATCTGACTTAAAGAACTAAAGCAAAGCTCCCCAACATAATCTATAGTAGAACTCTTCATGCATATGCAAGCCTTTGAAAACCTTATCCTTTTCCACAAGAGACCCCTCTTTATATAGAGTGAAAGAGAGGTGGATGAGGGGATTAGGATGATCCCACTAAATCAGAGAAGCGAATAATATCCAAACCGATCGGAGGCCACCTCATCTTCTAAAAGATTCCCTTCTAGAACATTCATGAATTTTGAATTTTCCTTTGCTTAAGCATCGTCGCACCCTATGCACAAGTAGTCTGTCAGGACATCGCAGTCCAATTTTAGTGCAGAGTGTGGCGATCAAGCATCATCGCACCCATTGAATACAATAGGGTGTGACGACCTTCCTTGTTATGGTTTTTGAAAGAGGAAAACTAAACCAATTTTCTCATGGAGAAAGTCTCTCTTAATATTTTTAGGGAACATGAGCACATGTTTTTAGTTGATCACTGAGGTGACCAAAATAATTTGTAACAGAATGCACCCCAAAGTATGAAAATGGAACTTGTGATAGCTGCAATACTTTGTAGAATGTGTGTGTTGAAAACAAGGAGTGCATCGATCGAGAATCTGCAAAAAATCAAGCATCTGCATAATAACATACCATCTTCTGAGGGAGGCATTCCCATGCTCAGACTACAAGTGACTCTAATCATAAGTTTCAAGTGAGTCATGGCCACTAAATATACACTGTGGATCCATGTCATCATGATTCAACATAGCCACCAGGAATACACTGTGGATCTATGCTCTAAAAGAATTCAAATTCAGACATAGCCGCGAGACATACATAGTGGATCTATGTGTCATAACAAACTTATGAATACTTTGTCGAAACCTAGACCAAGATGATGAGATCCAGGGTCTTCATTTCCATCGTAACTAAGTACGAATCTAGCCATGTGATTACAAGTGTCAAATTTGAACATGGTATAAACCACTTGATTACCGGTCATTAATGATAACCGTTAATAAGTGCGAGGGAAATCACCATTGATGTCAATGATTCCCAAGTTACTCTAGTGAAATCCAACATATGTGAATAAATGAGTTTAAGTCAAACACTCGATGGAATCTTCTAATCAGGGTTCAATGATGTGAACCCACTGTTGAAAGCGAACAAACCTTCCATTGAGGCATGCAGGCTCTAAGGTACTAAATGATTTCTAAATCCTATTCCCGGATAATGAGTTGAATTCGATAGGAAAAGAATCATCATAGGAGGGCCTTGATGTATCCCCCATGAATGACATGAAATATGTAACATATTTGAAGTGATTTGGAATTGACTTAGGGAAGGCCGACGTGGTAGAAATTTTATAACTGCAGATGACCGACTTGATAGAAAGCTTGTTTAGGTAGGACTTCTCTTGAACATATGAACGGCATGACAATTGTCTTGGCAACATTTACTTAAGGAGGACCCAACATATGAACTTGTGGATGGTCAAATGAGAGACAAATGGATTTCCCAACCCGGATGCAATGATGAAGGGAGGTGTCATGTTCAAGAGTGACTATTACTGCCACTAACAAAAATACAGAGGCACATTTCTTTCCCAATTTCTCCCCACCATTTCTGGCGAGTACCTATTTATATTTATGTAAGCTTGATGATGATAACATATGCTTGTAAATGTAAGCTCATCCTTCGGATGAGTCCCTCGAAGTATGTTTAACGAACCCTAAGAAGGAGTGGTTCGATCCCATATATGTATTTTGATGTTTGTTTAATGATTCCAAAGAAAGGAAACTCAAGGGTTTTTTCATTTTCAGTGAGTCTGAAAAACACTTAAAGAGAACTCCATAAGCCCCTTTTTCATAAGTTAGTCTCACAAGACCGAAAAAGAGATAACCTACCACTCATCAGATGTTTTCTTCAAATAATTTTACGAGTGTGAAAAGAGCAAGGTCGCTTGATTATCTTTTCATGTTTAGGGAGATTGAAAAGAGCTTAAAGGATACTCCATAGGTTTCCTTTTTCGTATTACCAATTTGAGTTCGAAAAAATGACAAAAGATTACTTGATTACATTCTCATGGTTTCACAAGTGTGAGAAAGGATTAAGACTCTACTCAGAGTTTATCCTAAAAAACCCTAAAAGCATCTATACATAAGAAAAATATGAAAAAACGAATAAAAAAGGGTGGACCCTTGTTCAAACGTCTTGTCCCTAGACCTTTTAATCTACAATAGTCAACACTTCGCAAAGTTGGTTAGACTTTAGGGCATGGATAAAATATAAAAATAATTAAATTTTGCAATACAAATATGGTAAAAAACAACAAAATAGGCTAAAACACCATTTTACCATTTCATTTGCAAATTTACCCATATAGTGCCCCAAAAACCTCTTTTCTCCCCAAATTTCAACTGTCGATTTTAGAGCGTGTGGTGGATCATTTTGTGAACTGTCTCTATCAAACAAGTAATCATCTCTTTCTTTATCCTTTCATGGTTAAATTTTTTTTTTCATAGGTTAAATTTGGATATTAGGTCGATTTTTTGGGGCTACCTGTGCGTTGAGATCATTGCAGGTCCACTGTATCGTGAACTGCGATGATCTTGCATCGTCGCAGGAGACCCCATAGATAGGGTGTGATGATGTCGCTCTGTGTGAAAGCGCAACCCTGCGACGACCACAATCAAAATTTTGAAAAGATAAATCTAACTAGCAAAAACTCCAGGAATGATTTTTTTATGTTTCTAATATTCTTTTAATTTTCCTTGGCAGGCTTTCTTGGTCAAGATGCTCAAGTGGCGTGAGCGAGAGCATGAGGAAGAGGATTATTTTTTCAGGAATTACCCAGGCATAGTTATGGTGCTAAGGCAATGTGGGTTACTCAAGTTTTTCAGGATTCAGAGCATGAGATCCCAACTGAGGTTGCTAGAGTATTTGGTTGACATGTGGGATGTGAACAAACAAGCCTTTTGCGTGGGTGTTGATACACTCACAATGGATATAGAGGATATCTATTTTCTGATAGGGTTGTCTCACCGTGGTTCACGGGTATCAGTCATAGGTAGTAGGGGTGGAGGAGAAACTATGGATTAGTATGTTTGCCACCATTTTGTGCCCGGAATGGAAAAACACAGTGGCAAGGTGGCCATAAGACATGTCTGGGATTTACCGTTGTGGACCATCCTTTACACCATTACTCGCATGGCAGGGAGTGAAACTCCCCATATGAATTTGCAAATCCATTTTCAGTATGCGATAGAGTGCATGGAACCCAAGGTATTCAATTGGTGTGAGGGTGTCTTGAAAAGGATGAAAAAACAACTCACAGAGTGCCCAAACGGTCAATTGAAACAATTTGGATACGGGTCCACTTTGGTGTCCTTCTTCTTGGAGAGAGTTATTGTCCTATGTCTGCAGGTGGAGTGGGGTATACCCGCTCCACAAGATCCACATATGAAGAGGTGGGTAGATCTAATGGCTCGTCATGGTGAAATTCCTATCATCAAGTATGACGATATTTTCTTCCAATGGCTGAGGAATCAACTACTCATGGTGGAAGACTATGCATATTCCAGGACCAATTTCCATGGGGATCTTGATTTATCTCTTTCTGAGGGATCTCAATGGGGGGACATAGGTAAGAAGAAAATTTTCGTTTATATAATGTTTTTGATATTTTAATTATATAATTTTTTTTTGTGTCATCTATCCAAGACTAATAAAGTGCTCTCAATAATGAAAATGTGGGGCCTTATTGTCCTCCAAGATCATCTCCCATCCAGAGGCAAGGAGAGAGAGGTGCTATAACAGGAGTAGCTTCCGTGGATCTCAAGGGTATTGAACATAACCTAGAGGAAATAGCCATGAATTTCCCTGATGCCATGGTGTATGAACTTCCTAGGCACTATCAACAACACACAATTGGTGTATCTGCATCTATTGGTCAACTGCTCCGTAAAGTAGCACAAGAAGTTGCTTGTTACAATGAGAAACATCCTTGATTTTTTTTGTACATGAAGCCATGAGCTTCACTTTTTGATTATTTGGTCTTTGGACAAACACTTTTTTGTAACTTTTATCGTTATAAATATAAAGTTCCTACCGATTTAGTTGTTT
This sequence comes from Picea engelmannii, assembly GCA_009831015.1. NCBI lineage: Eukaryota > Viridiplantae > Streptophyta > Pinopsida > Pinales > Pinaceae > Picea > Picea engelmannii. Next base: position 249,708 of record ML783498.1, on the reverse strand, counting down.
TGGTAAATAGTGTGATTGGGTTTATAAATGTCTCAAATGTCTGTCTAACACATAATTAGCCAATGCATCTGTCAATGTATTTAGACATCTAGGAATATGTTGATATTCAATGTAATCAAAATGTCTTTCCAAGAGTCGAATTCGTAAATATACCCTTAACAAAGTAGGACTTCAGATGGAATACATGTTACTCAACTGTAGTACTACTAACTAGGAATCAAGTCGTACAATAAGATTACGGACGCCAAGTGAAAATACGTCAGTTAGAAGTTCGATAACAACACTATATTTTGCAATATTATTAGTTGCACGACCAAGGAAAACACCATGTAGACTAATCAATTCATCCGTAGGTGCATAGATTTACCAAGTCGCAGACACTAAGTTTTGAGTACTGGGACTAGCACCATCAACAAAGTTGATACAGGGTAGTGAAGACACCGACATCTGGAAACCAAGAACAATGCAAGGTAAGCAGCTAAAATGAGGAACCAAAAATGAAAAAGAAAACAAGAGTACGATACACTAAAAATACACAACACTTGTGCAAAAATGGTTTAAGCATAGTAATTTTTCAAGTAAAGCCCATTCCTGGGTTCACTCAAAGGAATTCCATCATAATCTACTAGCTCATAAGCCCCCTTCTGCAACACTCGTTTCACAATACAAGGGCCCCGCCACATGGGATTGAATTTACCGGCCCCTAATAAGTCATGATCATATTCATAAAGAAGAACAAGATCACCCTTAGAAAATACACGTGGTTTGACATGCTTGTCATATTGATCTTTGACACGCTTTTTCTAAGTTTCAATGACTAAGGCAACATCACAATGAGTCTCGTCTAATTGCATCAAATACAAGAGACATTCTTCTTCAGTTGAGGTGTTAGGGAGAAGTTCGACAACTAGTTTCAAAGATGAGATTTCACATTCAATCAACATAATTGCTTCAATACCATATACTAATTGAAAATGTGTGAACCCCATGGTAGACTTAACATATGTTCGATAGGCCCATAATGTCAAGAAAATCACCATGTGCCAATTTGACTTATGAATTCCTACCATCCATCGAAGCATAGTAGTGAGAACTTTGTTTATTTCTTCAACCTAGCCATTGGCTTGGGGATAATAAGGGGTTGAGTTTTCATGTCGAAGAACCAAATTCTCAGTAAGTTTAGACACCATGAAGTTGTGAAAATGAATAGCATGGTCAGTGATGATGGCTCGAGGGACACTAAATCTAGTAACGATATGATTGAATATGAAAAACTTTGCAGTTTTATCGGTATTATCAAATGTAGGCATCACCTCGACCCACTCAGTGAAATAATCCATGGCTACAATCATGAATATCCATGCCCCCCGTCTGAGTGAGGGTTACATGTCATGAAGTCCATGCCCCATTTGGTGAATGGACCAATAGAAACTACAGAGTGAAGAGGATAATGATGAGATTGGATCTTATTGTTGTAGGTTTGAAAATCGTGGCAGTTCTAGACGATAGTAATGCAATCCTTAAACAATGAAGGCCAAAAATAACGATCTTATAAAATCTTTTGGGCAGTGGCATACCTAGACATATGACCACCACATGATCCATAATGATAGTCATTCAAAGCTTTCTCAACTTCATCATAGATGGGACATCGTCGAAATATGGAATCAATACCACGACAGTAAACAGTATCACCAAGGATAATTTATTGACATGCTTGATACCGAATATGATGACGATCTGTACTAGAAAGATTAGGCTGGAAATTTTGGGTTTGGAGATAAACGATAATGTCTCCATACCATATGTCATTAGAAATGATAAAAAAGAGAGATTCATCAGGAAGGGAATCTTCTACCATGGTTTCTATTTCAGTAGAGGGAAGGTCACATATCAATTCAAAAAAAAACAAAGACTTCTTTGACTTGGCGCACTCAAACTCCAAATCAAACTCTTGGAGAATAACTATCCATTTAGAGTATTCCCCCCCAACAATTGTCAAGTAAGAATGTGTTGCATGGGGTTGCAATCGGAAATGACTGTGGTTTTGCATAATAATATATAGTGACGAAAACATTGAACAACTTGAACAATTTCCAAGGCTAGTTTTGTTGGAGTTACTTCAGACACACATAGGATTTATTTTTCCTAAGGTTATTCCTTGTTTATTAGTAATAATTAGTCATTATCCAGTCTCCTATATTTTAGGGGAGAATATTCCACCTGGAGAATATTCTCTTTCAGTTGACACTTTAGTTTGACTAGTTGAGTTGAGTTTAGATGTTTCATTGGTTTTGTCACCATGCAACATTGGGATCATCACCAACTCACTACTCTTTGTTCAGTCAGTTAACTGAAGACTAGTTAACTCAGCTAGGTGGAAGTTCACTCTTGTAACTACTTGAGAGACTAGACTAGGTTGCAATTTACTGTTGTAACTGCTGGTGTGCATCTAGATCAATCTAGACCACCACTATGGATCATTAGTTACTCATGTATCCTATATCTATTGTAAATTATTCACTCTTTGAGTGTGGAATATGGTTAATGAGAATTCTTCCATTCTTTCTATCTTGCTTCTTCTTTCTCAATTTCTCTCTGCAAATGTGTGTAGTATTTTCTAGCTAGATCTATTTTGTGCAGGTTCAACACATTTACATGGTATCAGAGCCGACAGACTGCTAAGAAAAAGCTACACCAAATCATTTTTTGCAGGTACAAAAGATTGAAGACAACAAAAAGATGGATTATTCATCGGAAATACTTCTCACGCCTCATAACTATTTGGAATGGAAGTCAAAAATTCTACTTCATCTTAGATGCAGAGGCTTGTACCAAATTACTATGGCAATGGAAGTAGAGTTTGATTCTGCTGATGAGAAAAATGACTTTCTCAATAGACAAGATATGGCTATAGGAAGTATCGGCATGTTTGTTTCTCCCAAAATTTTCCATCAAGTATATGAAGAATCACAAGGATCAAATCCAAATGAATTATGGACCAGATTGGAGGTTCTATTTGGGAATAAAGAATATTGTGAATATTTCATGCAAGAGGTCGAATATATAGAGCCAAAAGAGAAGCCATCAGAAGATCAAGCCTCTTATTATGAAGAGTCTTCTACACAAGTGTCTATAGAAATTTGTATTCCATTAATTGAAGATGATGTCTACTCCATTTCAGATTTGTTTTCTGAAATTTATGTGGAAGATATATGGTATGCATCTCAGGAGTCACATGCAGACACTTTTGCATGCACCATGCATGCATCTCAGGAGACAAAAAGGGAGTCGCGCACATCAGACGCCATTCTGATATTTTTTTATCACAATTTATAGAAACAAATTGGATATTTGAATTCCTCTCGGGAAAATATCCAATTTCAAAACAAGAAATCATCCGAAACAGAGTCCGAAAAGTGAAGTTATGATTGTTTTAAAATCAACAAAATTTCAACATTTTTCTGGAAACGACCGCATGGTTTTCAAAATTTCATCCAAAATTTATTTGGATATTATTCATTACAAGAAGATAAAGTGGATATGTGTGGAAATATGAATGATTCATATACTTCATCATATCCGTGCAGACATCTACATCTTCAACAAAATATTCAAAGAGCACAAACTTGCATAGTTGTGAGGTCTTCTTGGAGTGAAGGACATGGTTGCTTAGCAACTGCCTTTTGTTCCTTATCATTTTTATTTTATGAATTGTAATTTGAGGGGGGGTTTTGTTCCCATGAGGTTTTCCCTCTTTCCTCATTTAGTTCAGTGTATCTTTTGTATTTGGGTACCTAACATGGCCTTGTAGCCGGGACCCATTCTTGATTTTCACCATAGTGATGTTCAGGGGGGGTGTTGGAGTTACTTCACACACACCTAGGATTTATTTTTCCTAAGGTTATTCCTTGTTTATTAGTCATAATTAGTCATTATCCAGTCTCCTATATTTTAGGGGAGAATATTCCACCTGGAGAATATTCTCTTTCAGTTCACACTTCAGTTTGACTAGTTGAGTTGAGTTTAGATGTTGCATCGGCTTTGTCACCATGCAACATTGGGATCATCACCAACTCACTATTCTTTGTTCAGTCAGTTAACTGAAGACTAGTTGAGTTGAGTTTAGATGCTGCATTGGTTTTGTCACCATGCAACATTGGGATCATCACCAACTCACTACTCTTTGTTCAGTCAGTTAACTGAAGACTAGTTGAGTTGAGTTTAGATGTTGCATTGGTTTTGTCACCATGCAACATTGGGATCATCACCAACTCACTACTCTTTGTTCAGTTAGTTAAATGAAGACTAGTTTACTAGTTAACTCAGCTAGGTGGCAATTCACTCCTGTAACTGCCTGAGAGACTAGACTAGGTGGCAGTTTATTGTTGTAACTGCTGGTGTGTGTCCAGATCAATCTAGACCACCACTATGGCTCATTAGTTACTCATGTATCCTATATATATTGTAAATTATTCACTCTTTGAGTGTGGAATACGGTTAATGAGAATTCTTCCATTCTTTCTATCTTACTTCTTCTTTCTCAATTTCTCTTTGCAAATGTGTGTAGTATTTTCTAGCTAGATATATTCTGTGCAGGTTCAACACATTTAAAAGTTTCTCCACATGTAAATATTTGGTTTCAGTGGTCGTGAGACTCCGACTTAAATAGTATATAACATGTTCATCATGCGAATCATCCTCTTGGACTAGAAGCATAGAAATGGTAGAGTTCGAAGAAGCTAAGTACATGAAATAATCTCGACTATAATCAGGTGGAAACAAAAGTGGTGTACGGGTCAAGGCGAGTTTCAAAGCTTCAAATAATTTTTTGGAAGTGTCATCCCATACAAAATTGTAAACTTTCTTAAGAAGCCGAGTAAATCCTTTCATTAATTCAAAATAGTTGGGAATGAATCGACGTAAAAAGTTTGCCTTCCCTTGCAAACTTTGGAGTTAGCGTAGTGTGGAAGGAGGAGGCAAATTGAGGATAGACTCAACCTTTAGAGGGTCCACTCTAATCCCATGTATAAACACAATAAAACCAAGAAGTCATCCAGACTCCACACAAAAAATACATTTGTGTGGATTCAATCATATGCGATAATAACGACAGCATAAGAAAAGGGCCTGCAGATGTGCCAGGTGATCTTGACGATGCATAGAATGTATCGGTAGATCATATAGGTAGGGTTGTACAATGTGCTTAATGTCATAAAAATTATAAGACATAACACGTTGAAAAGTCACACCAACATTTTTTATACCAAAAGGTAGTTTCCCATATGCGAAGTTCCCCAAGGGAAAAAAAAAAGTCTTATGTTGATTTGAAGGTAAAATATTGATTTGATTATAGCCATAGAAATCGTCCATTAAGGATAATATTTCACTCCCAACACAGTCGTCAACAATCTGGTCAATGAAAGGGGTTGGATAATTTTCTTTGGGACAATCTTTGTTGATATCCCTATAATCTACCAAAACATGGATCATGCCTTATTTCTTGTTAACTGGAACAGGATTGGACACCCAATCAGTCAAATCCACAAGATAGACAAAACTGGCTTTAAGAAGTTTTTCAACTTCGAGATTAATAGCAGCAACTTTGCGTGGGTGTACTGGGTGAGGTATCTGTCGGACGAGTTTAGCATCCGGGTAAGTCTTAATCTCATGTACAACAATATCTGGATCAATACCAAGCATTTCTTTGTAACTCCAAGCGAAAATGTCACATAATTCTTGGAAAAAGGATTTGTAAGTATGAACCTCATCAACAGAACATGAGGCACCGATGTGAACATTTTCCACAACTCTGGGTTTAATCGAGATATCAAGAGGGATGGTAGGTGAAATATTGCCTAAGTTTCCTTTATACAAAACATCATGTGTTGGTTCAAGAATAGAGGAAATAATAACAACGGTAGATGAAGTCGAAATTCGTTGATAACTTTCTATGGTCTCGAGTTCCAGGAAGAGAATAGAACGATGATGCCCATTGTCCCATGGAGTATCTTCCATAGACATAACTATCATGATCATCTCATCAGTGGGAAAGATCACGTGAAACGTATCAGGAGACATATCACAAAGAGAACGAGGAAAATGAGTTGTTGATTGAATAGCTTGATAAGCCAATTCTACTAGACTCAAAGGAATTCGGTCACCATAACAAAGACATTTGTTAGAGCTAGGTACTATCCACGGGTCATAAGACTCGAGGTTTTCACCAACAAAGGTCGATATCATGTTAATCGAGGCGAAAAAAGGAGGAGGAATATCAAGTGGTGGAATATGAAATGTACCCATTAACAATGAATCTTTTAAAAGATCCACACCAACATTCTCATAGCTGGGAGGTGTTTTCGCAATGAAAGGTACATTGCTAGTATGTGAATCAGAATTAAAGAAGGTCCGTTTATCGACAGTAATGAATTTTTGATCCGGATTATTTTTGGCACGAAATGAGAGCAGAGATATAATAAATAAATGCACAGAGATATTGCAGATATTCAATAATATAACAGAAATGTATCAGAGATGCAACCATAAACACAGATATACAATAATACATGATTTCTATTAATCAAAGAAATGTACAGAGACTGTAAAAATACAGAGTGAAAGACTCACTAGAATGGTGCCAGCTTATCTCTGAGAAGAGATGTAACGACTACTCGCATTTGCAAGAAGATGATTACAATGAAGCTCTAGAGGCCTTTTTACAATAAAAATGAATGCCAAAAGTCCTAGACATCCAAAAACCTAACCCTAGGAGATGAAGCGCCAAAAGTCATGTGGGCCCCGTTTGGGTAAGTTAGTACATCAACTTCCCAAGGTCGTAACTTTTGCATACGATCTCCGTTTTAGGTGTATGCTAGCTCATTGGAAAGGTATCATCGAGGAGATTCATTTTGGGCGATAAATTATTCCTTTGGCTATCATTGAGAACCTCGATCTCAAAAAACCTTCATTTAGGCCCTCAAAATGGCCCCGGAAGTTTAAACCTGCTAAAAATAGTAAATTGCCAAAATTGCCAGAAAACTGTTTTGAGCCAGTCGGAAAAGGTGGGTGGCCACCGATATCCACCTGGATCAATTTTCCTTGGTACGAGAAACATAACACACATAAAATAGTAGAAACAACTGCTCACATGGAATCAATGCAACTACGATCAAGTAGAAAGTTGTAATCAAGAGGTGCATCAAGGACCTCAACCTCGACATCAACCAATTTACCTTCTAACATAATAGACAACAAAGGAAGAACACCATAAGGTTTAAATCCCATACCATTAAAATCCTTGAGAGTATTTTGTGACTCATTAAGGGCATGCGAGCCAATGGATTTCCAACATGTGATGGACATTACGCAAGTCGAGGCTCCTTTGTCAATAAAGGTTTGAAAAATATTATTTTTTTCCAAAACAACTTGGATTTGAAGCACTAATTGAGGAGGAAGCCTTGGAATATGATCTTCCAAAAGTGCCTTGGAAGAGAGCCTTCATCATAGAGGGTATTTTGTACATTAGGAGTAGTAGACTTGGGATTGGAATGGATGGCTTGTTTAGACTGAGTCTCAACATGAAAAGTGCCAATCACGCCATCAACAACATGAGAAGCTACTGTAGGTGTTGGGGTTGGATTCATAGATGGACGAGGAGCATCAGAGATCAAGTCATATAGTGTTCCCATTTATGCATAAATGAGATCCAAATATTGAGCATGACTAATCTCTTTCTCTTCAGTGATGGCACCACCCATGGAAACATCACAGGCTATAGGACTAATGAATGATTTGGTAAACCACTTGACCAATAGTTGATCAGGAAGGGGAACTTTGATTAAGCATCTCGTCCTCCTCCACTCATGAATATTGTTTTGCTACTTATATGTTTAGTATAATGCACTCATTAATTATCAATTTGGAATTCGTAATCAACAAAGTTACAAGACACCAGTAAGAAAGGTAATTCTAATGTCATGAGTATAGAACTATTCTAGATTAAGCATGCTGGAAATAGAACAAACTAGCAAATCAAAACACACTTTGGTTGTCTTTCATAGAGAAGCTATCTACTCCATTATGGCACATGCAAATATGAGATGGATTTATTTTGACATATCAACTCTGCTATCTGACCCAGAAAGCTAACTATGCAATCACACTTCTGAAAGGGAAATCACACATCAATCATCAAGACATAGCATGGGTAGTTCAATAGTCAATATACTGAGTATGCTGTGGTTCACAATGTGCTGTTGTAAACTTCATTAGTTCTCCTTCAAATATGTTTGACTACTGCTGCCAAAATTTATGTCCATGAAACAAAATCAACTTCATAAAAACAGAAACAGAACATATGCAAAACAGAGTAAGTAAAGATCTCCAAACAATCGTATGATCGAAATCCTAGTCTAAACTATACTGCTATCATATGAAAGAATTAAGATTCAGCTAATTTAACATCTATACTATTGAAATCAGCTACTAACACTAATCTATAAGGATGCCGACCTTTGTTGCGTTGGGCCCTTGCTGCTTCAACAGGTTAGTGACTAAAGTCTACAGTAAGCTTTCTTCCAATCCACACATTCCTCTTACTTAAATTTCAAAACATAGAATTAAACTATGCTAACAACTCAACTCACATTCATTCATAAATGATCAAGACCTGGAAATAATTGACATCCTTCTATTAAACTTCAACTTAGAATGTTTTCTACAATATGTAACGCTTCTTCACATACTGTGTTATGCTAACTCTCTACTACCTCCACCATCTTTGCCATGACTATTTAAATAGTCTTAGTCGTGATACACAAGGAGGTGAAATCTTTAGCAAATCAGTCAATTGTCAAATTTATATATAAGGTTACATATTTAAAGCTTCATCCTCATGACACGAAGTGTATGAGGATGAAGCAATAGAAAAACAAGCCTATCATAACCTTGCTAGAGCTTTAATGATTCAACAAACATCCAATAATTATCTTTAGTACGATCTGGAGCTAAACTTGGTATATTCTGCTTCCTATATCGGTACCAGATCGTGACAGGTGATATTTGGGAAATGGTACCGGATCTAAACACTGCACAAGTGGTTGGTACCGGATCGCGACAGTCTGCGGCCGTTGGTACCAGATCACAATAGGTGAGATTCGATACCAGATCTGAATGGAAGGTGCGCTTGGTACGGGATTTGGACAGTGGCAATCTAGCACATAAGTACCGGATGGATGAGCTAGTACAGAAAGACTGGACTCATCTAGAGGTCAAAGGTTATACATGGCAAATTGAAACATTAGTACATGAAACATTTAGTCTCCTAGCTCAATAAACCACAAAAATGTATGAATTAATTATACTTTACCTTATGACCTCATTAATGGCTAATGGTAGTGTTCTTTGTCATTTATCCAAGCTTAGGTAAGCCAAAAAGGTATAGATGAGGAGTATAATAGGGTAGTGGGGATGTCAATTTAGAGGCTCAACATTCCCTCATGCCAAAACCATTGCATGTCCTCATGCAACTGAAACAAACCCAATTTTTTTCAAAATTTGAGACTCCATTCTTTACTTCTATGGATCAATGATGTTGATGGCTGAGGATTCTACTTTCAAGTCCCTTTTTATGACCTTAATGTATTGTAAGAGTCTTAGTACCTTCTTGAGATTATTAGAAGTCTCTTCATGGTCATCTTGAAGTTGCTAGCTGGTTTCTTTCAATTGCTCATTCTCCTTTTTGATATACCTGTCCAATAGTTGGTATTCTTTCACTTCTTGTTTGAGTTCCTGGTTTTGTTTTTGCAACTCCCCAATATTTTTCTTCATCTGTTCTTTTGTTAAGGTCCTTGTTGACTCCATTGTTTCTGGTTGGATGTATTCTCTTTCCTCCACTTCCTCCCTCATCCCACATAAAGTAATAGTGACTTGTTTCTCGGTCAAACTTGGGATGTCATCCTTGACTGATAGGTCTTCAAAAGGGGAGGTAAGATCTATTGGATCTTCATGTGTATGAGGAATGACAACTGCTTTTCCTTTCTTTTCCATGCTCCTTGTGGTTCTTTTACAAGGGGGTACTGGATTAGGGGTGCTCACAGGCTTCCTTTTCTTTTTTTCTATTTGTGGAATGGTTACATGGGATTGTTCTATAGACTGTTCACTTTTATTTTCTGAGCTATTCTTCCCTTTTCTTACAGTTTTTGTCTTATGAACCTTCTCTTCAAGTGCTACTGTTGAAGTCTCCTCTACTAATTTGGTTTTGCCTTTTGATTCTTGACTTTTAAAAGTCTTATTGACTGTGGAAGAGGGCCCTGCCTGTTTACTAGCTTTTCCATTTTGGCTCACTGTTCTGGATGATGATGGAGTTGCCTTATCTTTCTTGCCCTTTTTCTTTTGAAGTTCCTTATCTTTCTCTGGAGCAAGCTGGGCTTCCTCTATAGTTTTTTTTTCTGTGGGAAGGTGTTGAGTAATGAGGATTTTCCAACTAATCCTTTGCTTCCTGACTTCATGTAAAACTAACATCTTAATAAGACCTTGATGGTAAATTCTAGTCTTCTCAGTTTTGGATAGGGATTTGACACCTCTTACCATCTTGTTCAGACTCATCCATAAAAGATATGGGAAATCAATTTCAGGGTCTCCTTCAAAGTGTAATAGAAGCCTAAGATGATATATGAAGGTTACAACATACCTGCCCTCACAAGTGAGGAATCGTTGAAGACTAGCAAGCATTGGATGATACTCTTCCTTGATATAGTTCCTAGGGATCCCCTTTTTCCAATCAAGGTGTTGATGGTCTTCTTTCAAAAATCGTTGGCACATTTCCTTTTTTATTCCTACTCCTTTGAAATACTTGGCTCCTCTGTTAGGTAATCCTGTGACCTCCCTTAAAGTTGCTTCATTGATTGTTATCTATAGATTGCCTATATGCGCAATCTCTCCATCGTAACCCTGAATAAATGCATGAGATACCTTCTCATGCCAGCCTATGAATTTCTCCAAAAAATGGCATCCATCCCGATCTAGCATACTTCTCTCTACATAGTTGGAACTCCTCAGTCTCTCTATAAATCTAGAAGACCGTTTCATGTCTACTTACAACCATGTTTATAAATTGTGAGAAAAAAAAAATTGGGCTATAGCGCAAGGATTTAGTCAGCTAATGAGGGTAAGGGTTTGGTACCGGAGATCCTAGGGAGAGGTAAGCTTGGAACTGGAGAAATTTTGGTAACGACAAAAGATATGGTGATGGAATCACTAATTCGAATGGTGAGTTTAAGTAAATATGCCGCAAAGGGAAATTAAGATAAGATGAGGCTCATCTGGATGGCTTTGCCACCCAGATAAGTCATTTCATTTCTGCCCATTTAGCGTAATGAAGGGGAAGGAACATTGTGTGTCGAAGCATCATTGTTGTTTGGGATAGGTGATTGGACCTCTGAGCTGTGAATTTGATGTTGAATCATGGCTCATGACACAAGATAAGTTCGTGATTTGCTTAAGGATGAAGCACGTTCATGGCCCATCATTACTAGACATGCTTCATATTCATACTTTTGACGTGATTTTTCCCTCAATCATTTTTGAGCGCTTATGTGATGAGAGGATTGATTAAGGTTAGGAATATGGGTATGAGGGATAGGTGCATGGTTTTAACATTAAGGTCATAAGATCTAGTATACATTTTCATACCTATTGTAGTTTTATAAGCAAAGGAAAATAAATAATGCCATGTTGCATTTGATTTTATCATTGTATGATCAATACCCATAGAATATGTGAATGCCTTTGTATTTGAAGCTTGTAGATTGTTAGAATTCATCTTGTTAGGCTCGATTTTTCTGGAAGCTTGGTACTGGAATTTCCTATACTTCATGAAACTTCTTTATTCTATGCTTATATTATTTTGTGTCTGGTTCTACAGGGTTGTAGGGTGATCATGTTGGTTTTTGAAGATGATATGTGAGTCTGAAAAAGAGTTCTGAAGGAGCTCTTTGACTTTCCCCCATGCCAAGGATGTTGCATATCCTTATGCAAGAAGATTCAACACTCTGTATCATAATGGAGAAAAGATGATAAGAGAAACGAAATCAAATCAAATTCCAGAAGTACAATTATCACCTAACATATGATCACATTCCTAAAAAAATTTGAATTTGCCTTTCTTTTGATGTTATTTACAAGGGTAGCATTCAACAGTGAAAATAGGGAGGTTTTAATATTTTTCCCAGAAGAACAGATCCAACCTAACTTGCTTCAGAGATTTACTATCATTAGATGTTATGGATAAATTTCATAGTATAAGTAGATTAGACTCCCTAGTTAGGGATCCACTTTTAAGAAGTTTCCTTCTTAGGTAATGTAGGCTTTAGATGCCAGACCGATAAGGTTGACTTAGGGTAATTCTCAAATGGACATTTGCTTGTAATAATTATCTTTGTTTAGTAATCTGGAGTTGTATCTCATAAATGTTAACAATGAGCTTTGCTTATAGTGTTCATCTTTTAGTGTTAATTTTTCAATTAGACAAGTATAGGTGAGACATTTCTCAACCAGATCCCACTACCAGCAAGCCTGTTTAGTACTTCGGTGGGGTAGTTGTGATAATTAGTGAGAGACATCCCTTCCCTAGGTAGAATGTCCCATTGAAAACAAGCCTGTTCAGTACCCTGATGGGTTTGCCTAGTCAAACCACAGACTGGTACTCGTTGCCAGCAGACCTATTCAGTATCCTGACGGGTTAGTCTCTTAAACCCTTTTTCCATCAGAGGCTTCTTGTCCATAGTCACTTATTTTGATTTTATTAAAGAGTGATTTTGCATGGTGACAGGGGAGGCTTGTCTGAAAACCTTTTTACAGGCTGGGATGATATTGGGTTGGAAGGTATATTCTCTTATTTGGATGTCTTTAAAGATTTGTCTGAAGGAAAAATAAACTTATGTTTTGCACATTAAATCCAGATGTATACTTTTGTCTGAGTTTTTCCATAAGAGAATGACCTAAAGTTGCCTTAGGGTACTGATACATCCTCTTCCATAAAAGTTTTCCTAGTGTTCCCATGGCAGAGAGTGTTCATGTACTCATATGTTACTCTTTAGAAAAGATAATCCAATGAATACTATTGAAGTCTAGTTAGGGTGAGATAGTTACTTGTAGGCTAATATAGTTTTTATCCCTTTAATCATGCTGAAATACTGGGTAAGGGCAACCTCTAGACTTTAAAGAAGATTAAGCATGATTATTTTAACAATCATAGGTAAAGATTATGTCTTCTTTGTCAACCAAAAGAAATTAAAATACTTCCTTTTAGGTAGCAACAGAACCAAAATTTAGCTAGCAACATAACCAAAAGAAATTAAAAATTCTTCCTTTTAGCTAGCAACAGAACAAAAATAAATTAAAGATACTTCCCTTTAGTCAACAACAAAACCAAAAGAAATTATTGCTTCATAAGAGCTGCCATTTGATGCTGCATTCGGCTTCTTGGTTCCAACTTAAGTGGTTGCTGCATGGCTTCATAATTCATATTAATTGACATAATCTTTTGAAATATGCATAGCATTCCTTGTCAATTAGGTGATGTGTCCTGATAGTACCATATAAGGACATATTTCTGGTACTAGACCAGCATAGGACTGCTGGTACCGAACCAAAGCAGAATTTCTGGTACCAGAGTATTGTTAATGCCTACAAACTGATGTTTAGAAAGTTCTTGAAGAATCAAATAAATTATAGAAATCTACTTACAAAGATAAAATTAAAAAGTAAAACAAAAGGAGGTAAGAATCCCTTGTTACCTTCAACTTATTAACAAAACACAATCCTAAACTATGTACAGTTTTAAAAATCAATCAATCAATCAATGTGGATCAGTATAAAGGTCTTATTCCTTACTGATCATCTGCATATCTGAATTCTGTAGTATACGAGTAAAAAATTCCTCTCTTTATAGGGGTTTGTTATAAATTCTGAATTGGTGACCATTCACAAGTAGTGGTGTCTGTTGTTCGTCAATTGTCTTTATCCTGATTGAACCATTGTCATAGACAGTGTCAATTTCATAGGGTCCCATCCAACGAGTAGTTAACTTACCTTTGAATTTCTTGAATTTGTTGTCATACAACAGGGCCCAATCTCCTTGTTGATTTTTTTTTTTTTTGAGATACTTGTCATGCCATTTTGTTCTATGCTCTTGAATGAGGGTGGTTCTTTGAAGTGCTTCCTACCTGATTTTGTCCATCTCATTAAGCTGTAAGAGTCTTTGTTGCTAGGTTTCATCCAAGTTCATGCCAACTTGTATTGTAGTCCTGAAGGTTTTGATCTGGAATTCTATGGGGAGAAGTACCTGCTTCCCATACACCAACTCGTAGGGTGTATGTCTTGTTGTATTCCTCCAGGTGATTCTATAAGCCCATAAGGCTTCTAGTAATCTGTCAGCCCAGTCCTTGTGGTGTAGCTATACTTTTTTGGTAAGAATGGACTCAATAACTTTGTTGGTAGATTCTACTTGTCCATTTGCCTATGGATGGTAGGGTGTAGATTTCCTGTGTTTAATTTGGTATTGTTCTATAACAACTTTGACAAGATTGGAGGTAAATTGTGTTCCCTGATTAGTCACAATTTCTTGAGGTACACCAAATCTAGTAAAGATGTCATTAAAAAGGAGATCTACCACTGATTGTTCACTTGCAGCTGGTAAAGCTTTTGCTTCAACCCACTTAGTCACATAGTCAGTACATACAAGTATGCACTTTTTCTTTTTAGATGCAAGGTTAATGGGTCATACAAAATCTAATGCCCATTTCTCGAAAGGGTCAATGACTACTTGGGATTGAAATGGTATTTGGTCTTGTGCAGTAGGCTTACCCACTCGTTGGCATTCATCACAATTGGATACATAGGTTTCAACATCTTTGATAATATGAGGCCAATGTTAAGCCCTAATATTGGCTCATTACCCCTTAATTGGGGCATATTAGATTAGCAATGTTATTTATTACCCCTTAATTGGGGCATATTAGATTAGTAATGTTATTTTATTTATGTCGGCTTTAGGCCATTAGTTGTAATTATACCTCCTAGTC
>ML783498.1:168370-212663 GCA_009831015.1 Picea engelmannii | reverse complement strand
GCATAAGATCAAGGAGTTATACAATAAAAATTAAGACACCTTTATAGGGAAGAAATGTATTGTTGCATTATATTAAATGGAAAGTGGAGAATACAACTCATGCCTTAATGTTGCAAGGTCCCTTTCAATGGCTCTTTTCTACAACACACACACCTTTTCTCCATTGCCTTTGATGAAGAAGATCCACAATCTGACTTAGAGAACTAAAGAAAATCTCCCAAGAATAATCTGTAGTAGAAATATTCATGCATATACAAGCCCTTGCAAACCTTAGCCTTTTCCATAAGAGATGCCTCTTTATATAGGGTGAAAGAGAGATGGATGAGGGGATTATGATGATCCCACTAAATCAGAGAAGTGAGTAGGATCCAAACTGATCAGAGGCCACCTCATCTTCTAGAAGATTCCCTTCTGGAACATTTGTGAATTTTGAATTTTCCTTTGCTTAAGCATCGTCACACCCTATGCACAAGCAGCCTGCGATGATGTCACAGTCCAATTTTAATGCAGAGTGTGACGATTAGGCATCATCACACCCCATGAATATAATAGGGTGAGACAACCTTCCTTGTTATGGTTTTTGAAAGAGGAAAAGTAAACCAATTTTCTCATGGAGAAAGTCTCTCTTAATATTTTCAGGGAACATGAGAACATGCTGTCAATTGATCACCGAGGTGACCAAAATAATGTGTAACATACATAAATGTTCATGCATTTCAATATAGTTAGGGATATCAAGGGATGCTTTTACTTCAATTCAGATATAACATACTATGCAGGTGAAAAAATCAATTCATATATATCATACATTTAGTCTTGATTCTTTTAAACATGATGCTTAAATAATTGGATCTATTTTGGTTATTGTGTGCTAAATTCAACTTTGGGTCAAATACTTGTTGATATCGCAACATTTCCATTCCAACTTTAACTCCATCTAGTCCTCTAATTTCTTCACTTATGTGCTTAGTTGATATTGAATATAATTTCCTTCGGCTCAAGATACATTACTAATTTTTTAAGAATTCATAGAAAACAAAAATAGACAATGCTAGAATTGGTAGCTACAAATTTATTCACTTCTCGACTATCCAAGTAGGCTATGGGCCTTCATACAAAATTGGCATCGCACTTCTTAGGATATGGTCCTTTATGGAAAATTGGCATCCAACCTTCCATATAGGTCATGGAATTCCATATAAATTTGGCATCTCACTCTCACTTCTACATCATCCAAATAGACATACAGAGATGTAACAATGACATTCTTAAATTTAGGACGTTATGACCTTTTATACAAAATTAGCAGAGTTGTTAAGTTAACAAATAAACACTTACTAAAACTTTGAACTTAGCCATGTTACAAAATTGAAATTTGATCCAATCTTAAGTTCTTCCTTTTACTATGGCATGATCTTCACATTACACGTGAGGATCGTCCTTTGAGACGATGTGATGAAGCTTGAATTTTAAACAATGATAAAGTTATTTGCATTCAAGGATGACCAATGCTATTTTTTTTAGCATTATGGAAAGGGAATCACTTGGAAGTCAATCGTTGACCGCCCTATTAACATTTTGGATGATGCTTTGATTAATCAAGGAGGAATGGACTAGATTCTATGTATCTATTCTCCTTGTTTATTTATATGCACACATCAGTCCTGAATGTTTATATTTTGGCTATCCTTTTTTTCATCATTCAAACACAAAGAATTGTTTTTCTGATCAAATTTACGGCACACAGAAATTAACATAAGGGAAAATACACTGAAAATTACACCACAAGTACCTTTCCCTCGAAGTACTATAAGACAACTCATCCAAGAAAAATAAACTACATATAAGTAGAACAAATGCACAAAACCACCACTATTATCAATATTTATTATGCACTCCATAATCTACCTAATGAAAATATTATTCTTTGATACGTCTAGTTTGGCGGTGGTGTTGCACATATAATTTCGTCAGCTAAATGTTTTTAGTTGTTTATAAAGGTTATTCCAAGCATAGAGAAAGACTCAACCCAAATCCAATTAATAGGGAACTCTAACTATTTAGACATGTTACTCTAACTAAATAGACATGTCAAGCACATTGATACTCTAACTAAATAGACATGACAATCACATCGCTATCATTATTGTATGATATCATAAGTGTAATTACCAGTAGCACTACATGTCTGTGGTAGCTTAGTCATTTCATTTTTGATCCATTGAACTCTGCATAGCCAATCGAAGACCAAACCACTAACATAGTGGTTGAAACACCATGTTCAAACAATGACATGCGCATATTACTTGAGCCTTTTTTCATCTCATAGTCAATCAAGAAATAAGTAAATGTTTAGGAATAATAATGAAGCTAAGGATGAACCCAATATTATCCATTAGAGAGGACATACAAGAGGAGTCATGGAGTGTTGAGATAATGACTCTAGGAAAACTCAATTCTTGTTGAGGCAACTTCGACATAAAGCAATCAGGGCCATCTAAAGTCTATGGGACTGCCATTATAAATAAGCTTGGAAAATATCTTGGAGGTGTTATAGCGTCAATTTCCACAACATATGCATTCCTTTCATCTTGGCCATATACTTTCCCTACTTGCAGATTTGGTTCCCCTTTTCCTCCTCTAAAATCATAAAAAAAACTCCATTTTTTGACATATATGTGCCCTATCAACTCTACAAAGAACACACATACATGTGTTCCTCCATTGTAGGGAACATACACATATTTTTGGATAAAAAAACAATAAATTACTTATTTTTGGGTGGGGTTAACGGGTTCCCCTAGTTCCTGATCCCCTATTTCCCATTTACAGCTATCTACAACTACTCCAACCACTTGGAGAGAGTATAAAAAGAGACAAAGGGTAGAGGAGAGGACATCATACCTTGAATCATCATTATTCTAGTCAATTCCTACCAAATTCTACAAGCCACTATCTTGAGTCTGTGAACATTCCCTTCAAGCCTGGAAAACCTTGTTTCCAGTAGTACTCACTCTCTCTATATTATCGGGAAGAAGTCATATTTGTTTTTTCGACTCGCTTGAGTGTAGAACTAGGAGGTGCATTTGATCTTCACTAGCATGGTGGAGGAACCCAGATGCCGGTTCCGGAGCAACATCGTAGAAGACATAGGTCATAGCATTCCTCATTTCTACTAATTTAATAAATAGATCTCTTTCCCATATATCTCTATGTTTTAGTGCATGATTTTCTCATTTGAATATTCAATGATCTAGAAAATAATTGATTGGATTTCAATTGTTACATTTTAAAAGTTAGTTATTCTCATAACTATCTCTCTTGCAACTATCTTTCTTTGTATGTGCAGGTAATTGGAGAAAGGATTGGAGAATTGGAGCAAATATTCAACCATGGATAAACATCAAATGTAGGATACAAATTAGTCTCCATTCTCCTAAGAAATAATTAGTT
Source organism: Picea engelmannii (assembly GCA_009831015.1). Taxonomy (NCBI): domain Eukaryota; kingdom Viridiplantae; phylum Streptophyta; class Pinopsida; order Pinales; family Pinaceae; genus Picea; species Picea engelmannii. The sequence goes on along the minus strand of ML783498.1, from coordinate 209,210 downwards.
ATTTATTTATTTTTTGTTTAACTACTTCTTGGAATTGGGATTTCTCTTTAAGGTCATCACTCTATGGCTTTGACCCATAGCCATAGGATAAATATCTCCATAAAAAAATTGGCAACCATATTGGGGATGGTATCCTTTTTGGGTTAGGTTTAGGGACTTACTTGCACTTTGTTTTCTCTTGACTTTTGGCTTTCTTTCTATCCCCTCTTTTTCAATTAGCATTTTCATAAAATTAGTCTTCAATTTCAAGATTTATATCTAGGGGTTTTCAAGTTTTTATTGGTTTCTTATGGTGTGTATGATATGTCCTTTGAAAACAAAAGTATAAATACGGTTCCTATTGAAGATAAAAGTGAATATATATGCTCTCTGAAGAAGGCTTAGGCACTACAACTATGTAAGTGTTTTTTGGAATTCTTGGTCATATACACTCCTTGTAGAAGGCTTGGGCACATACATATACCCTTGTAGAAGGATTGGGTGCATATATAAGGTCATATACACTCCCTACAATGGGGAAAGGGGCGTATTCCTTATGGGAGGTGATTTTACGCTCTACTTTTCATCCTTTTAAAGCCCTGTTTCGACTTTTTGGGGGGGTCTTTTTTGGGAGAATTGTTCCCGAAACATCTTGTTGGATATATAAAGTTGTTAAAGTTTTAAAATTGAAAACAATTTTTTTTCTTGGTTATTCTTTGGATCCTTTAGGTTAATATTGGATTACATAGCTATTTTATTTTCTAAGGGTTTCCTTTATGATTGTTGTTTATACTTATGTGTCAATTTTTAGTTTTCTTTATTAGACCTGTAGCTTTGATATTTGAGACTTAACTCAACCTTTTCTAAGTTAATTTTGATTAATTTGAGTGGCATGTGCGTTTTTCTCTTCATTAGCTCACATATATACATGTGTTGATCAAGGTTAGGTCACCTTGAACTTTCCTAAATTATCGTGGTTGAAAATTGACCCCATGCAACATCACACTTTATGGTCGGTCATTTCTACTAAGTTACCTTTAGACATCTGTAAATTTTATAGGCGGTCAGAATAAGACCCTTGTTTGCATGCAATGACCTTTTTCCTATGTTTTTAATATAACTTCTTAATGGAATATAGTATTCATTTACATATTTTCCAATTAACCCTAACAAAAAGCATATCCAAGTGGTACATTGAGTTTCCTTGTTCTTCTTTTCATCATTTTTCATCACTCGCTATGTACTTTTTTACGCATTTCCAATTGCCTATATACTATGAAACTAAAATTGAACTCTTATGTCATTGCATCATAGAACCTCTAGGAAAATTTCTAATCGCATTCATGAATGGTGACCGAGGCGTAGGCTCATCACAGTTGAAATACCGAATCAATTTTGTGCAGACTAGTTCATGGAGTCCTTACTACCTAATATTGTCAAAGATGCCGAGATGTTGGGGGATTTAATTGAGGAGTAGGTTCTTCTACACACTTAGTAGCTAGATTTATTTTCTCCTATTAGCATTAGAAGTCACACCTAGAGTGTTGTAGGTGTAATCCTAACACCCATCATAATTTAAATAATTAAATCAACTTTATGGTTGGTGGATTAACAAGAAAGAACAAGAAAGAGAGCAACACACTATCAACAAAGACATTCCATTGGGCATGGTTATAACCCTAAATTGCACCACACATGCTTACCTGGCATCAGGCCAACTCATATCCCTTCATTGCCAAAACATTTGCTGAACAAACTCTCTAAAAATCCTCTTGGGTCAAGGCCCACGCGCCCTAACACACTACTACATGCGTGTGCACGCTGGCAGGCCCACTACAGCCCGCGTGTACCTAAAAAAACACAAAAATAGGAAAGTTGTCGACGGAACAAAAAGCTATGGGTCAGTTAATTGAAACTCCCAACCATGCATGGTCAAGAGTTCGTCCAAAACCCTAGCTCCTTCTAACCTATAAAAGAAGGGGTAGGGGTACCATTTGGAGGAGGAAGAATATAACGAAGAAACTCTACCCATTTGTTGAATCCATTGTCCCAACCCTTTAGCCTTTCCTCAAGCCAAAGGAGAATTAACGCAAAGCAGTTGGAGGACAAAAGAGGAGGAGCCTAGGATCAGGATCAAGGAGCGGTGGCTAGTCTCGACTTTGATTGTAAGCTGATTCATTGTTCAAATAATAAAAGAATACTTTCCCCATCCCAATGCATGAGTTATCTATGGTTTGTTTAATTTATGCTTAATTTCTAACCCTCGAGTAGAAAAGTAGCATGCATGCATAGTTGTTTGTCTTGATTGCAGGTTATCTTTGGAAGGAGCAGCGTAAGCAAGCGGGCAAAGCACAACGGAGGATCTACACCAAACATCAGTAACAAGGTTAGTAGTTTCTTTCCATGCATGTACCGCGAAAGAGGGGTTTAAGTTTTGGGTGGTAGGATAAAAAGTAATTTCTTTACGGTCAAAATATGCATGCAAGTCTAACCCTAGTTTTCTAGTCAGTAGGGTATTTTTCCCAACAACAGAGTTGGAAACCGTACTGGGGAAGATACTCTTTAGGGTTTCCAGATTTAGTTGAGTTTTTTGGGTAGTTTAGGAGATTAGATTTTCTGTTTCTTTGCTTGTCTTTTTCTGTAAAGCCTGAGCTAGCAGGGAGCCTGGCTCTTTATACCAGTTTTCCCTGACTGTTTCTTGACGGTAATTGTTGGGACACATAGAGGTACACACAGCCTATAGAAATCCAGCACGTGTGTACCCGTGCCCTAACCTCTTACAACCCACGTGTGAATGCTAGCTGTAGGGGTTTCAGTAGCGTGTAGGAGTTAAAAGAACGTGAGAGGCAATCCTCCTCTTCCCTGTCAGAATTATACATTCTCAGGGGGTTTTATGGATCCTATCTGAGTCTTGCTGGTTCATAGTCCTGTCTCAGTTTGTCTTTTTGTGTTTTTTTATTCCTTGCAATTATTTTTCTTTTCTGTTAGAAGAAGCATCCAAGCCTTCAAGAGACCCTGGTTATCAATACCAGAGGCCTTTTCCTGGTCTGGGTTGCCTGTGTTTATTTTTATCTTAGAGTTTATACATACACACGGCCTGTACAAGGTCAGACCGTGTGTACACACTGCCTGTTTCAGCTCAGCACGCGTTTGCACGCGTGCTGTTTTAGTGACAATAACGTGCTTGATAGGCTACTTTTTGGTCAAGGTGGGGCAGTCATCCCCTCATTTGATGAGAAGTATTGCTCTCATGTGTTTGAGTCTAGGGTTGAACAGTCAGTAGGTTAGGTCCTCTTACCCTTAACCTGCTTTTTCTCAGTTGATAGTTGACAGAAAACATAAAAAGATTTTTTTTTTTGTTTTATGGTTTTTAGGCAAGCTTAAGAGTCTTTGTTTTCTTTATCGCCATTGTGTGCCTTTACTTTGATTCTTTGTGATCTGCGCTTTAAGCCAAAATTTGTCTTTCTTGGTTTTGTGCTTGTCAGTATTTTCCCTTTGTTGCTTGATTAGCTCTTTAATAAAAAAAAAAAGAGAAAAAATCTTTTCATCTTCTTCTTTGTTTGACGATTGTGTTTCTGCATCAATAGCTAGGGAGAAATATTTTTTTTCATAATTTTTTGCAGTGCATTTAGAGAATAAGTAGCTCGTAGTCGAGCGAAATTCCTTTATGTTTGCTGCATACAATCTTAGAAAAATTGAAAAGAAAAAGAAATCTTTCTTTGTGAAAAGTTGTTGATTTTTGCATTTAGTAAAAGTCTTTTGTTTCCATCTTTTTTCATTCGTTTTTGCTTTGAGTCTTTACACATCATCAGTTTCACCTTCATACCCCGTGACGTAAGAAAACCCATAAAAGCAACGCTAATTTAAAATCTATTAGACTTTTTGTTTGTAGGGTTCACACACTAGTTCAGGACTAGGGCCTTCGATTAGGTTGGAGAGGAAACTCTCCAAGGCCATTCAAAAACAAACATTAGAGTCTGTGATAGGGAGTGTATAAGTCCAGTTCGTGGAAGTTATCTGGGACCCCCCTCTAACACAGGGGACAAACACGAGGTCACGTGCGGAATGGTAGCGAAGATAACCCCTCCAAAGCCGAACCAAGCGTAGTGGAGAACACATATCGAGGGCTTGTTTTGGGATTCTGTCATTTGCATTTGCCACGAGGCTTCGTGGGTCTCGAATCCATTCAAGGTTCTCAATTGTCTTCCAGACCATTTTCTCTCGATACCCTTGACAGGTTTCGGGCTTGATACCCTGCTCATTGTGGTCTACCCGACTTTCGACTGTACTCGCCTGGTGACTGTTCGCGTGCTGGCAAACTAGTTGCCAATATTTTTTAGGGACATACACAGGTGATTGTGGGGGTATACCGTGGTACCTAGGATAGATATTGGGCCATGCTTTGCAGAGTATACTCAGAGGGTGCTTCCGTGTTCGAGTTGCACTTGCACCGATAAGTTGCTCTAGTGTTGGTTGTTGTAACTGTTCTTCCAACTAGTTTAGAGTCTCCTTGTCTTATCTCTTAGGGGCTTCTTTTTAGTGTGTGTTATTGTTTGAACATGTAGAATACCTTAGCGTGTCTTGGATATTCTCACACAGTGGAGGATCCCGAGATCCGCCGGTCATGAAGGCTTCTGGGCCTACCTCCAGTTATACTGGAGCCACCCCTGCCACCATTAAGGCGGAAGCTAGACCAACAAGGGTCTTTCGAAGCAACCGGGTTACAAACCATTGTGACCGAACAACTTCCAGAGGAATCAACTGCCAACCTTGGTTCGGTTGAAACCCCAACCACTGATACTTGGCCACTGGTTATTGTACCAATCCAATTTTACGAAAGCTTATCAGTGTCTCACACAGTTATGGAAACAAACACTGTTACTTCCTCTGGGAATTCTTCCATTCCCACCACTGTTGCTACCACAGGAGAAGCATATCCTAACTTGCCGTCATCAGTCTCGGCCACCATGGTCTCGGCTGCAACTACGTCACACAGTGGACCGATCCCATCTATCGTGGCGGCCACAACTCCCTTCACACCTAGTGCGACAGGCCCTCCATTTTCATACGGTATGCCTAGTTTGGGTACAAGTCCTGCGCTCACTTACTCCACTTTACAGACTTTAGGTCTGGGGGCAGGGAGCTCTAACGCTCCTCTGCAAGGTCAACTTGGGGGCATTCCTATCCCTTTTAATGCGTTTCCTTATGTTGGAGGTCATATCTCTCCTTCGTCCCCTTCGCTCAGTGGTCTGCATCAGTTGTCCGCTGGGCAACCTGCACACACTAGTTCATTTGGAGCCGGGAGTCAAGGAACACCTGCGCACACTATGCTGGTAGGTTTGTCACCATTTGTTTGGAATGGGATGTTTGGTAACAATACTTTCGCATCCACCGCTTTCCCGTCTGGGGGCACTCCCATTTTTGGACAGTCTACTCCGGCGCAGGGTACTATTCCTGCTCCGGGGGCACATATAGCACGACCTTGGAACTCAGGACAAGGATCCGTTCCCTCCTCTGGAATGCCATTCTGGGGTAATTCTTTCCACAGTCAATGGAACCCTGGACAAACTTCTATGCCTCTCCCATCAGGACCGGCATGGGTTAATCCTTCCCAAAGTCCTTTAAACAGATGCATGCCCAACATCCGATGTCCTTTATGGGGAATCAACCAATGATGTCTCCACACATGAAAAATCCTTACGCTGGTCAGGGCCATGGTTTCTACCAGAACCAAGGCCAGTAGCCAAACTTTTCCTGGCAACCTGGTGCCATTCAAACTCCAGGACCCTTTTTCCCAGGCTATCAGTAGCAACCCAAACTAGCATTCCTGGCGATGTTACACTTGCTAGATTTGACAAGGTTGTTAAATGATCCTATTTGTCACGATCGACGTTGGCCTCATATGCCAACGAAGTTGCCTTCGGACATTCCAAATTTTGAGGCCAAGCCTACTGAAAATCCAAGTGATCCCATGACTACCTTCCATCTTTGGTGTTCATCTAACTCATTGAAAGATGACTCCGTACAACTGCGATTGTTTCAACGCACTCTTATCGAGAGTGCTGTGAAATGGTACATCGAGCTCGATCACTCAAGATACTCTTCCTTTGGCGAAATGGCGATGGCCTTCCTTAACCATTTCTAGTTACTTGTGAGATACGACACTGGCATAGAGTTGCTCGCCAATTTCGAGCATACAACAACGGACCATATCTCTAATCATATCAGAGAGTGGAGACGCCGGAAGAGTCTAATCAAAGTACCAGTCCCACCAGCATTCCTGCTTGAGTGGTTCCTTAAGTCTCTGGTCCCACAATTATCCAAAGACATTGCAACTTCTGGGGTTTTCTCCGAAGAAGATGCCATCATGAGGGCTCAACAGTTTGAGCTCATCTATTCTCAGTCTGGTTTATTATACAACATCCTACTGGATGCATCAAAATCGATACTAGATAAAACCAGATAGAGAGCTGGACCACATGCTAATGGTATTGTTGGTTCAGCCCAAACCAAGCCCGCTAAGCAATTGACAAAACAATTGCAACAGTTATCTATACAACACTTAGCGGCCAGCTAGACTACTGCTTTGGTTTCTCCTCCTACCCAAACGTCGGAAGTACACTCCATGCATTCGACTAACCCAAAGGCCACCCAGTAGCCTGAAGGGAAGAAAAAACAACGAAAGAAGGGTAAGGGGGAGAAAAAACCCACTGATAATGCTATCGAGGGCACCACAAAAAAACGGAAGGCGAGGTATCCGTGCAACTTGTGTGTGGAAGACCACCTAACCCATCTTTGTCCTTGACTTGCAGAGGCCCAAAAGTTTGTCACATAGCAACAACAAGCCGTGTTGACTAATCCCTTTCAGCATGGGCAAAATTTAACTCAAGCCTCTACAAGTGTAGAAGGGGGCAGTCAAGAAGCCTTCCCTCCTCCAAACAATCCCTCATCCGTGAACATATATATGGTTAGGGGTGATGCCTTAATAACAACTAGAGCGCACGACTATAGTAAACCAAGCACTTCACAGAAGGGAAAAGAAGCCGAACTGCCATCTCTTCCTATACAGATCGAGAATACATTGGGAGAAACAATGACACAGATTCCAAAGGGTGCATTTAAGAAAGCTTCTCATAACCCAAACGCAAGGGCTGCCCATAATTACTCTATGGTGGAGGATTTATCACAAACCCCTTGTGCGATGTCTACTTTGGAAGTCCTCCAAAGATGCCCTACTCAGAGGAAAGCCTTGTTAACTGCTTTAGGCTCTACCGAGGCTTGTAACCCGGGTACCATCATGTTAGATACCACTGACTTAAAACCTCGTCTGCCTTACCATGTAGAATTTCAGATAGTAGTGGCTCATCCCACGAAAAACTTATACACACAAAATCTTTCACACGGTGGTCGACAAAGGCACCTCAACATGCATTATGTCGTTAGCATGTTGGAAGGCCATTGGCCAGCCCACTTTGTCTCCATCACCTACTCTCCTCACTACGTTTGACGATCGTTCTTTCTGACCACACAGCATCATTCCTTCTTTCCCTGTGCAATTAGGAGGGAATACTGTGTGTGTCGAAGTAGAGGTAGTCGATGCTCCCCTCGACTATAATCTCTTGTTAGGAAGGAGTTGGACTTATGCTATGCAAGCTATGGTTGCTACAGTTTTTTGAGTCTTGTTGTTTCCACACGAAGGCCGGATAGTGACCATCGATCAATTGTCCTTCTCTAGACCTGACCCATCTTTGGGGGCATCCACGGTTCCCATGATTGATAATCCTCAACTCGGTATCGTTAACGTAGGAGTTGGTTTGTGCCCATCCCTGATGGGTACCTTTGACTACCCACCTCCTCATGACGATGTCAAGTTTATATCGAATCACCATAAGGTTGAGATTTTTCAAGTTTCATCGTTCCGTACGATTTACTTTGAGGATCCTTGGATTCTTCCTTCCCCATCAGCCATGATGGATGAGACAACACACCCCGACATGTCCATGCCTCTATCAGCCACTGAAGTAGCGTACGCTTTTGTCTAGCAAGCTTCAGCTAACTCTAATCCGACTCCCGCACAAGAGTTAGATCCACTTCTAGAGCCTATCTGGGCTCAGGGTTCTCTCGCCAACATCGATTCATTAGACTTAGTCTTGCCTTCTGATGAAGCAGTGATCGAAGCAATGACTAGTCCAGACAAACCTTGGGAAGATCTTCATCACAGATCATATTTCCTCCTAGAGTTAAGCCGAATCGAGGCAGGAGAGTTCACTATCACCATGACGGGAGATCACCCATGTTCTATTAATCTCTTAGCTACACAGGAAATTTATGCTGAGGGCAATATGGCGACTATTGCTGAAACTATACCTATCAACATTTCCCGAAACCTTGGCGTCGTGGAGAATGTCTTCGTCGAAGCAGATTGTTCCCCCGAAGAGATTCAAATTTACATGGATCTTTTCAAAGAATTTCACAATGTTTTTGCCTGGTCTTATGAGGAAATGCTAGGTATCTATCCGAAAATAGTTGAACATGAAATCACAACATATCCTGATGCCGAGCCTGTTCGACAAAAACTTCATCCAGTCAATCCTAAGAAAGCAGCAGCCATTAAGCTTGAGGTTGAGAAATTGCTCAAGGCAGGTTTCATTTATCCTATTCATTTGACTCAATGGCTGTCAAACCCTGTGCCGGTCAATAAAAAATAAGGCACGATTCGTGTATGTACCGATTTCCATGATTTGAACAAGGCATGTCCAAAAGATAATTTTCCAACCCCATTCATTGACTAGATCATTGATGAATGTGTCGGTTGTGAAGCCTTTTCGTTCATGGATGGTTTTTCGGGATATAATCAAATCCAAATCAAACTTGAAGACCAACACAAAACGACATTCATTTGTCCATGGGGTACATTCTCCTATCGTAAGATTCCTTTTGGCCTTAAAAATGCTAGAGCCACATTCCAGCGGGCCATGTCTTTTGCGTTTCATGACCTCAAACATATATTCGAGGCCTATCTAGATGATTTAGCATCACGCTCTCGCAAGCAAAAGGATCATCCTACACACCTCAGACTAATCTTTGAATGCTGTCGCTACTTCAGGATTCACTTGAATCCCAACAAGTGCAGCTTTTGTGTCACGTCAGGACATTTGTTAGGTTTCATTGTATCAACAACAGGGATCATGGTGTATCCTCTTAAGGTGGAGGCAATAATCCAGTTGCCCCCCCCCACGCACAATCTTACAACTTCAAAAAGGCAAGGAAAAATTCTTATGATGCTTCATCACCAACTATGTCGAAATCACCAAGGGCTTTATGCGTTTACTGAAGAAAGATGTTCCCTTTTTCTGGGACAAAGCCACTCAACGCTCTTTCGATGCATTAAAACACGCCCTCACAATCGCACCTCTGCTACGGCCACCTAATTATAATAAATATTTATTATTATATCTGGCTGCCGTAGAGTCAACCATAGGCATGGTTTTAGTTCAGGAAGATGATTCGTTTTCAGAATACGTGATCTATTACCCGAGCCAAGGCCTCGTAGGGCCGGAACATAATTATTCCCATCTCAAAAAACTTGCGTTGGCAGCAGTTCATGCTGTTCAATGGTTCCGTCACTATGTTCTGTTTCGCAAGACCACTGTCATTGCTGTCGTGAATCCATTCCAGTACATGTTGACACGACGAGTTATCAGTGGAAAAATCAGTAGATGGATGGTCATCCTACAAGAATTTGACTTAGACTTCGTTTCAACAAAGTCCAAGAAGTCATTGGTCTTCGCAGAACTTATTTTGGAGCTTCCGATTGAGTCAGGTGACGTTGTGCCTGAGGAATCACCTATCCGGGGGGATATGTTTTTGATTGGATCTTCAGACCCTTGGTACGAAGATATACTAATCTATCTCCAGACTTTGAAGTGCCCCACCTCTGCGTCTCGTGACGAGCATCGGTGGATACGCCATCAGGCTAAGAATTATCTCATACTCGATGATACGTTGTATCAGAGAGGTGTAGACTGCATCTTGTGTCGATGTCTCACTTATGAGGAGGCCATCATAGTGCTCAATGATTGTCATACAGGAGCTTGTGGCGGTCACTTATTTGGGTTGGCAACAACCCAAAAGATTTTACGAGCAGGTTACTTCTGGCCCACATTTATCAAAGATTGTATCGAGTCGGTCAAGAAGTGCCATCCATAACAAATCTTCTCTCGGAAGATGAGGGCACATCCAACTCCTATGTTTCCTGTCATCATAGTTGGTCCCTTCACTAAGTGGGGGATTTATTACACTACATGCAACCCCCTATCAGCCAGGGGGCACTGCTATATCATTGTAGTTGTCGATTACTTCACTAAGTGGGTCGAAGCTATGCCAACTTTTAAAGATGATGGAGAGATTGCGACTCTCTTCTTATTCAACTAGATTATAGCATGGTTCGGTGTCTCAAGAGAGATCATCACTGACCATGGTAGTCACTTTCAGAACCAAATGATGTCCAAATTAACATCAAAGCTTGGGTTACGACAGGAACATTCATCACCTTACTACCCCCAAGCCAATGGGCAGGTGGAAGCTGTAAACAAAACTCTTAAGACGATTCTACAACGAACTATCAACTCAGCCAAGTCAAACTGGCATTTGATGTTATACTCGACATTATGGGCTTACCGAACATCAGTTAAGACTGCAACCGGTTTCTCACCTTTCCAACTTGTTTACGGACTGGAGGCAGTCTTGCCCATCGAATGTCAAATCCCATCTCTGAAATTGGCAGTACAGTTATTGCCAGACACTTCTCCACTTGAAGAACAGTTAGTACACCTTGAGCAACTTGATGAGCAGTGTCACGATGCGGCCCTAGCCAACGAGGCTCATAAACATAAGGTCAAGTGTCAATATGATAGGTCTGTTTGTCCTCAGATTTTTTCTAAGGGCGACCTTGTCCTAGTCTATGACCAAGACAAGGACCCCCTGGGGGAAGGAAAGTTTAAACCCATGTGGTTCGGACCCTTCATTATCAAAGAGGTTTTAAAAAAGGGTGCTTATCGTTTGGTCGATTTTGAAGGGAATGCTTTGGCGGAGCCTAGAAATGGGCTCTACCTCAAGAAGTATTAGTCATAGACATGTCACTGTGGGTAACTTTTTGTAACATATGTATAGTCTTTGTACTATTACTTTTTACGTTTCTTTTAAAAGTGTTATGGACGTGTCATTGATGTTATCTTTTGTCAATATGGCAGATGTCAAGTGAGTCTGAGGTGTTCGTTGGGTATGCATATGGTGCCAGTCGACACACGTGGAGGCTTGCCTCCGCAACTTGGGTAATCTTTACACCACAGGGTCAGTTGTTATCTTCTGGAGGTATATGCTTAGGTGACACCACAAATAATGTTGCCGAGTATAGTGCAGTTATTGAGTTTCTTCGTGATGCATTGTCATTGGGTATCTCTCATCTCCGGGTCTATCTAGACACTCAACTGGTTGTGTCGCAGCTAAACAGAATATACCGGGTTCATGATCCAACTTTACACCGACGATTCCTTAGGGTACGTCTCTTAGAACGCAACTTTGATTATATTACATATTTTCATGTTCCTAGGATATTAAACCAAATCACAGATACTCTTGCCCACATATAAAAAGATCATGGTCATAAACATGTAAATACATTTTTGCACACATAATCCATAAGACACAAAAAAGCGATAAAAACCATATATAAACATCATAAAATCACTAGAGTACATAGATGGGCGCAAGCACCTCAAAAATGGGAATAGTAACGAGTCACCGGGCTTATGCCCTCAAAAAATATATACAACAAGGTGCTCATGGCACATAAAAAGTCTAAAGTCTATTCAGGGCCTATGGGCCCTGTTATAATCATCTACTGCATGGGCTAAATGCCTAAACAATCGGACCCATGTCCGAGGTGCCCCCACAACATGAGTCTGCATGGATGGCGGTAGGTCCTCTATCTTTGCCATCAGGACTGTGTGAGTGAGCACAGTGAAGTTCCGCTCAACTCACCTAAGGACCCTCTCGGCCTCTCCTGCTGGGAGGCTCCCTACTACTGTTGCTCCCCCAGCAGCGGCAGTTGTGGCTTTTGGCCGTGGGCGATGCCTGTTCTGTGCATAGTCGGCAAGTTGCACGGGTCCCACATCTGCGTGCAATAAACGTTTACCCATAAAATACTCTAGCATAAAAAATGATATATATAACAAAAATACATAAAAATTACATATGCAAATAACAAAAAAAAAAAACTACAAAGGTGGAGACTTACCCATCTCCCCTCGCTCCTCACTAGGAGGCACGGGTATCTCTGGATCTCTAGAGAAGTCGATCCCCGCATATGGGTAGTCCTTGATAGCAGGGATCTGTCGTGACAGCCAAGAAAAAAAGTCATCGTCGAAGGCCTCCATGGTCCTTCCACCACCCTGTCACGTCAGTAGCACTGCCCATCTGCATACTGCGGGGAAAGAGGCCAGATGTCCTCGTACTACAACCCGAGGACTGAAGTATGGAACTCTCTCGAAAAAGAACGAACACAAGATAGTCCCGAACCCGAAGTTCCTCTGTGTCTGCTGTCAACAATCTGTCAATTGCCTCATCATACACTCCAGCAGTGTGATTCTCCAATCAAAAATTTGTGCATTCATGCACTAGATAGCACAGTTCATCTGTGCGCGCGAAGCCTGATGCACGACTGCTGAGCCGGTAATCCGCCCAATAAGCAACAAGATAGTCTGTAGTGCCAAGTTGGTAATCTTTCTAATAGGCACCTGGGAACCTCTACGATTGGTCCCAGCCTCACAATACTCCTCTACTAACTCCGAGATCTTGCTCGGCCCCATAGGAAAAGTCTGAAAGTTGACTAGTTCCCCTCTCCTTGAGAGGCCAGTCAAAAAGTAAATGTCCTCGGTGGTGGGCACCAAGGATTTCCCCTCTAGCATAAAGGCCTCTACATCAGGGTGCCAGTAATCAATCAAGGCATTCAGTAGCCTTGGTTGTGCACGCATGAACAGACATAGAAAAAATTTGAGCAAACCACAATGCGTCAACACGACCACAACATTCAGATCTATAGGAACCAACTCACTGATTGCTTCATGCTCCCTTTCCCTCCACTAGACATACATCCTGCCAATACAACAAGATAGAAGAGGGTCAATACTTCTTTTCTTTGGATTTTTCATCAATAGGGGGGGTACACGCAGCCTGTTGAGGTGACAGTCGCATGTACACGTGTGCAGGCTTTGCTCTACACGTGCGTACACGTGGGCTGTCTCTGGACAACCCGCGTGTACCTAGGGCCGACCTTTTTGAGGTCAATGCCCACCCAAAAAATAAATTAAATGCTAAAATGGAAGTATTGAATAGCTAGATAAGGGAGTTTTCACTTACTTGGTCGAAGCAGAAGTCCGTTTTGTCCACTGTAGCCCCCGGAATCACGATCTTTAACAAAGGGGGTCTTTTGGCTCCAGAGTCAATTTACAAATCAGCAATGGTGATAATGAGCTGCCAGCTTCTATTTATAGACTTTTTGGCCTCTTTTTGTCACTTTTTTGGTCCCCCTTATCAGTTTCTTTATACCAAAAACCATTTAGAGTGATCCAGGAGTTATATGGGAGGGGTTTGATCAGGTATTGGAACAAATTTTTTTTTGAGTTTCGAAAAAATATTGACGGTCCATAAAAAAAAATAATTATTTTTTCAAAGATAAACTTGAGAATATAGGGTAGGATATCACCCCAACTTTTGCATCTCGTTGCCTTTTTCTTATGCTATAGGATCGATCCCATCCGGTTGTGACACGGAACCATCATATCTACTCTAGAAGTGTCGCAACTTGGTGGTAGAGCTTACCAAAACATAGATGCCCTAGGTAGGTCCTGGTTGCATTATGGTGTCCATGCTGTTTCTAACAACACTGTAGGCTCGGGAGTCCGTATAGTCTTTCCTGAATATGAGTTTGAGCCTCATTTGCATGAGTTTTTTTTCATTCTTTGTCTTACCCTCAGGACTCCCAAACAATAACGGGTCTCCTTTTAATCCCTTTTCATACCCTCTAAAAATGAAAAGATTGCCAAGCGATCTTGTGACCTTTCATGCTCGTTAAACTAAAATTTGAAGTCACGTCTATCCGGCGGTAGTTTACCCCTTTTTCAATCTGGACGGTCAACTGTACGAACAAAGGTATGCTCTATTGAATTCCCATTCTTTAGAAGAGTATCCTTAGGTATGATTTTATTCCTTTTTCGGGCCTGAGGGACTAAATTTACAAAAAAGAAACCCCCATGGAGTCCATAGTTAAGCTCTTTTTAGACTCCCTAAAATTGAAAAGATCGCCGAGTGACCTTATTCTTTCACACTCGTTAAATTGGTCCTGAAGAATTTTCCTGACAGAGTCCATAGTTAAGCTTTTTTCAGACTCCTTAAAAATGAAAAAATGGCTGAGTGATCTTGTCCTTGTCACACTTGTTAAAATGGCTTTGAATTGACATCTAATCGGTGTTAGTTTATCCCTTTTTCGAACCGACTAGACTATCTTCGAAAAAAGGTACCCCAACAGAGTCTCCTTTTATGCTTTATGAAAAATCTCCGAGCTTACCTTCTCTGGGCTTGTTAAACTTACATCGAAGGACGTTACCATTGTGTGTTCTATCAACCGCATTTTCATACCTTATCCATCAGCCTTGTGACAGTTTGCTTCTGCGTCTTAACACCTTTGGCTGCCGGAGGATTTTTCCCAAGTATCGTTTTACCAGAACATCAGTCTTGTCCTTGTGCCTTGAGCTTGTATGTTTGCAGTACTCGTTCCTCCATTGTAACGTAAAATTCTTTTATTCTTTTTCAAAAATTATCAAAAAGAACAAAAAAATCAAATATACCCCAAAAAGAGGATGGAAAAGGTATTTTATTTATTGGCAGCATAATGAGTCGCCCTTGGATACAACACATCTGTCCGTTTGATCATCAAACTATGGGATGTAGTACGACCTTAGGAAGCTTTTTCTCGCTATATAGAGTTTTGTCCTCCACCGTTTGGTTACTCTTCCAAACATATGGAGAGTTTTCATTGCCTCCTGCTTCGTAGACTTATGATTAACAGATATGCTGCCTGAGTCTTATCACTTGTCGTGCTATTATCCAAGGGAAGTTTGTCACTAAGCTTGATTCAACCCCTCTGCCATATGTCTCTTGTCCGCATACTCGACCATTCTTAACGTCCAATCAAGTCCTTGTTCAAAATCACTGAAGCCTTCAGTCCGATCATCAATATTATCAAGTCCATAACCGATGAGCCATCGAATACCTCTGGGTAGTGTAGTCGTACACTCATATTACACTCCTACTCGAGTTTTAGAAGATTTTGAAGTTGTTTCTCGAGCTCTGAAGTACAACCATTAGGCTGAAACAACTTCTGGGAGATGGATACTCTATATGTATATCTTTCTGATTTCGAGATGTAGCTCCACTGTGTATTATTCACAGCTACTCTTTATAGTTATTTGACATGGATCTATAGTGTTTTTGATTGGTATCCATGGTTCTATTTTATCCTGAGCATGGGTATGCCTGCCTCGGTGAGACATTTTTTATTTTGCAGATGACACCTCCTGGTTCCTGATTCTCGGGCTCACTCATTCAACATATCAATATAAATTGGTAAAAGATTGGTAATGTATTTCGGCCATCAGATGCTCTTCTGACCTCACACATTAGGGGGCATCTGTTATAACCCTAAATTGCACCACACATGCTTACCTGGCATCAGGCCAACTCATATCCCTTCATTGCCAAAATATCTGCTGAATAACCTCTCTGAAAAATCCTCTTGGGTCAAGGCCCACATGCCCTAACCCACTACTGCATGTGTGTGCACGTTGGTAGGCCCACTACAGCCCGCGTGTACCTAACAAAACACAAAAATAGGAAAGTTACCAATGGAACAAAAAGCTATGGGTCAGTTAACTAAAACTCCCGGCCATGCATGGCCGAGAGTTCATCCAAAACCCTAGCTCCTTCTAGCCTATAAAAGAAGGGGTAGGGGTACCATTTGGAGGAGGAAGAATATAACAAAGAAAATCTGCCCATTTTCTGAATCCATTGTCCCAACCCTTTAGCCTTTCCTCAAGCCAAAGGAGAATTAACGCAAAGCAGTTGGAGGACAGAAGAGGAGGAGCCCAGGATCAGGATCAAGGAGCGGTGGCTGGTCTCGACTTTGATTGTAAGTTGATTCATTGTTCAAATAATAAAAAGAATACTTTCCCCATCCCAATGCATGAGTTATCTATGGTTTGTTTAATTTATGCTTAATTTCTAACCCTCGAGTAGAAAAGTAGCATGCATGCATAGTTGTTTGTTTTGATTGCAGGTTATCTTTGGAAGGAGCAACGCAAGCAAGAGGGCAAAGCGCAACAGAGGATCTACACCAAACATCAATAACAAGGTTAATAGTTTCTTTCCATGCATGTATCGCGAAAGAGGGGTTTAAGTTTTGGGTGGTAGGATAAAAAGTAATTTCTTTACGGTCAAAATCTGCATGCAAGTCTGACCCTAGTTTGCTAGTCCGTAAGGTATTTTTCCCAACAACAGGCATGGAGTCATAACATTCCACAGATCAAAGGAAATCAAGCATCCTACAAAACAAAAGGGATATATAATGATGAACAAAAGAATGAAGTAGATAATAGTAGGACGAAATATTCATCAAGCAATGATCATCTTTGCAAAATGAATAAAAATAATACTTGAACAAAAATCATGAAAGAAGGAAATCACTGCAAATCCTTTGTAGCTCATGAATCTCCTACCCATGAACATACATTGATCCTCAATGTATTAAATTCATTCAAGCAAGATGAAAATGTAAAATGGAAAATAGAGAAAACACAATATAATAGTAACAACTCTCATGAATCTCTAATGGAAGAAATGTTACATTCTGATATGCCCAACAAGCTTACAAATTAACATACACAACTAAACTGCCTCCAGATCTCTTGAGATCCAACCCCTATTTGGAGTCCTCTCACTCATTAAATAGAAAATTACATCAATAATATCTATAGGAGGTCGCAACCTACTCCATGCATTGGATTCTATGCCTCAGAGATATGTGGAAAACAAAAAATCCAACTAATTCCTTGATTCCTAGAAACTGTCGTTTAGAATAAATGCAACTATAGTCAGCTCATTACATGGAGATTTAGTGGAGATGAATCTTAGGTACAAGTGTCCCTTGGTGCCTAAATGATCTCTGAGAACTCATTCAAACCTCCTCAGATAGGTAGAAGCCATCTTACAACTCATATTTATCATACTGTTAGAGTTTGCAGCGCAATTTCAGGATTGACTACAAACTTTCTTGTAGGTGATGATTTCATTCTCCAAAACAATGAACTGGGTCAGGCTGCATTTTGGTCAGCAAGTCAATAATATAATGATACATATCCAAAATTTTTTTTAGAAGAACCCATATCAGGATTTAAACATTATGATGAAAATATGATTAAGTTTGCAGTGCATAGTCAAGTTCACAACGCACAGTCAAGTTTGCAGCACAAAGTCAAGTTTGCAGTGCATAGTCAAAACAGAACACACAGTCAAGATCGCAACACACAGCCAATTTCGTAGCGGACAGTCAAGCTTGCAATACAAAACAAAGTTTACAGTGCACAATCAAGTTTGTAGCACACAGTCAAGTTTGTAGTGGATAGTCAAGTTTGCAATGCACAATTAATTTTGCAGCACACAATCAAGTTTGCAGTGCACAATTAAGTTTGCAGTGCACTTTTTCAAATGGAAATGAAGATAATAAATGAATAATATTCCTTTTGAAATGGGCCCATGGAGATGTTGGAAGATGGCTAGGCACTAAAAACAATATTGGTGCTAACATTGGCTCCTACTGGGGAATGGAATGCTCCCTGTGAGATGCCAAGAACTTATAGTTTCAGTGCCTTATCCATTTTGAAAATATGAAACTTGTAGTTGTCCATCATGTGCTACAGTCAACCTGAGCTGCAAACTGTGAATTGTTCATGCCTGAAGTATACTTCTTCTCTTTAGTGGAAATTAAAACATTCACACATGGAAAACAAACCTCAAATTGAAAATCAAACTGTGTAAATTGAAGGAAATGCTTGAAACAACAAGCTTATTTATTTACAATTCCTATACTAACCAACTGAAAAACCACTTTACTCATATATATACAAATTTCCAAAATAACCAATCAAGCAACTGATTTCTTGGCATGGCTTTATGCTTGCAGCTGTCTAAAAAAACATAAAAAGAATTTAATGTATGCAACAAACATTTCAAAGACATCTAATAATCACAGCAACAAAGAAACACCATGCCCAAAATGTCAGTGTGTTAAGCTTTTGAAAACAGAGACTGCATTCAATCGGCTATTGGATCATGAAACTCATGACAACATTTTTTGGGCTGATCCAAAGGACAAGGTTGCCACTCTACTAAATCTGCTATGTGAATATCATTATGATCTCTCCTATTCTGAAAAACAAAATACTGCTACAATATATTTCCACCGTTGTCAAATATTTCAAGTGAAGGCTGAAAATGAAGCTTGTCTTCATGATATTTTACAACAGTAAGTATATTTTCAAATTGATCATAAACAGGTAAACTTTGAACACACACAAGCTCAGAGACCTGTTTATCAACTTTCTCTTGGATCACAGGTGAAAACACATCGTAGGAAACCTCTTGAAAGACCCGAGGAAAATCTTCTTCTACAACTATTTCTTCATGAAAAGCATCATTTTCATAGCTATCATATGTTGATGTGTACATTAGTTCTTTGGTCTCTGAATACTTAAAAGAAACAACTTAATCTTCATAAAAAATTGGAGCAGCCTCAAAACTACTAGAGAAATTCGGGTCAAGGACAAATGTGTCTATAGTGTTTCTATCACCAACATACTTATCATTAAAACAATAAATAAACTCTTATTTTGAAACTAAATAACTAGAGAAGGTTTTACATGGGGATGATTCCTCCTCTATGTGCTCAATAGTTTTTTCTTCTTCATCCTTATAACCAAAAAAATTATTGGATGAATGTTGGATGTAGAATTCAAATTCTTTACAAAAGTTTTAAAAAACAAGATCAGTTGGATAAAATATTTTGAAATGATGATGAAACATTGTATTGTTATAGTCCTAAAATTCCCTACCTATGCATACATGGCATTGGCCTTTATACTTGCACAATTTTCCAAATTACTGTTGAGGATCTCTCTTTAAAAAAACATTTTTTGGAGCATGTACATGCTTTGCTACACTACTTCTCACATACACACTCTAGCTACATACTGGACAACCTGCATACATACACAGGTTGCATACTAAATAACCCACGTTTACCTCCAAAAGTTGCAAAAAATAAAAATTTACAAGGAATTCAATTGAGTTTACAGGATATCAAAGGATTCCCAACCAATTCACCCATTGTGGCCCATCCCCAAACCAAATAACTATCCTTTTTTCATATAAAATGAGGTCTCGGGGTCCCATTCCATCATCAATCAGTAGAATAGAGAAAATCTTCCAAAATCCCTTCCCCTCTTAGCCCAAGATTTGTAGCCCTTTCTGAGATTTGGCCTCAACATTGCCCCTCCATCCCTCTCCCTATATAATCCCTTCCCTATTTCCCAAGGATATCAGTTAATTGTGAGAGATATTATGTGAATGATGCACTTAGAGAAGCATTAAGAGGAGCTCGGATTGGGTTCATGGAGCGTCTGCCGATAATAAGGTTGTAATATTTTTTAATCTTCACATTCTAATAAAAGAGTTATTTTTATGTCTCAAATATTGTGTTTTTGTGCTTAATTGATCAATGCATTCACATTTGTATCTGAACCCTAACAATGATAAGTAGAGATAAAATATCTTGTAGATTTGTTGTTTAAATTGTTTGCAGGCCAACTTTGGGAGGATACCAATAGTCCAAGAAACTACAATGGAGAAGGAGGTCAACACCAATCGTAAGGACCTAAGGACACCCTCTTTTCCTTCTCTTATCTTTTAAGGTCATATTATTTGGGGTAGTTTATAAATATAACCATATCTTAAGGGAGATCAATGCTTTGCCTATACTTTGACCCAGTATAGTAATAGGGGGATTTTCCTCGCTAGCAAGTATGAAACTCTTGTAATGATGAAATACTTGAGGGAGGAAGAGATATATGCCATCCTTGAGTGTCTCCTTCTAGTGAATACATGAAATTTTTCATGAGAACATCCTCATGATGTATATATAACCGATCCATACATTGATGAAAAATAATGAGGTGTTGTGCAGGATTATCCTCCTTCCTTTCTCTAAATACATGCAAAAAATATCCCCATTCTGATATATGAGGTACTCAATGTGGGAAACCAGGAACTGCAGAAAAGTTAAGAGGTGAAAACCTCCGATTCAAAATAATAGAAAATGCCTTTGACATTATGAAATTGTGGAGTCACCACTGGATCTATCCTTCATGGAGTCTCCATGTGAATTATGTAGTCTGTATTGTGTCAATGATGGGTGTTATATATGCACTAAAAACACAGTAAAAGCCCTCAATTAAATTGTCAACCTGGGGTAAGTAAACTTAGAGTTGTAACAAAATATATGCCAAAGGCAGAAGGCTGGTAGGAGTATAATCTAACTAAGGAAGGAAGCTATCTAAGGATAATCTACTCAAGCAAAGCTATCTAATGAGAAAACCCTACTAAGCAACTTGAAACTAGGTAACATGAGTACTTTTGGGCCAAGGGTCGATGGATAGTCCTAAGAAAGAAAATGAAAACTCTATGTAAAGAAAACTAGTTTAACAATAAGCAAAAGAAAACTACTAAGCATAATAAGAAAATGACAAAATCAAACTTCTTTAACTTGCCAACCTACATTCAATGAGAAACTACCCTATGAAAGCAAATAAATAAGCAAGTAAGAAAAAAAACCTATCTAACCTATTAAAGAAAATAGACAAGCAAGCAAAGACACCTAACTAACCTACTAAAGAAAAAACCAAGTAAAGAAAGGCAACTAACTACTGCAAGCAACCAAAGTAAAAATTCTCATTGAACAATTGTCTAGCCCAAGAGGCAAGTGGACTAAATGCTTAATGCAAAACTATTTCTAATGGGTGAAAGGAAATCTAAGAGGCAACTTGACTAAATGCTCAATGCAATGCATGAAAGGAAATCTATTCTATTGAAAGCAAGAAATATTAACAACTAATTCTTAATCTATGATAAGCAAGCTACTATCTAATCTATCAAAGCAAAGTCTATCTATCCTACATCAGCAAATAAGACTATTTCCTAAGCTATGAAAGCATGAGACTATATCTATGAAAGCAGGAAAACTATTCTTTAACCCATGAAAATTCAAATATAATGCTGGTGGTTGTGTAAATGTCTTCCTTGTCGGATAATATCTCGATGGCACTTGACAACAAAGGACAATTCCAATGGTATAAGCTCAAGACTAATCTCAATGGAAAAATGAAAGGTGTGGAGTAAAAAATCCATTGAAAATTTAGCCATGACAAAACAATGTTAGATACCCTACATATTCATGTATAAACCATCAACAACATAACGAGATCATCATTATACTTCTACAGTATGTAAGCAAAACTAGATTCAACCATTAACTAAGAAATATAATTGCATTTTAATTCTAGGAAAGGAAATTGCGTAAAATAAAACTATGCTATGTCTACTATAACCAGTCAAACTGCAATAAGGAAATAATTAAAAACAAAAATTAAACTATGATATTAAAAAGTAAATTAACAATCTACATTAACCAACAACTAATTAAATGAGATCTATATAAAACTGAAACAAGCAAGCTATAATAAAAAACTAGAATTAACTCTATCCATCCATCAAATCCTTGTCAAAGAAAACCCAAATCAAACTCTGTTCTATTCTTATTAAACTATGTTTTAAACTTGACTATAAAATCATAAATCAAAGCATAATATAACATCTAATTACATATGTGGTTAGTATAGAGAGAGAGAGACTTGCAAGTCTTTTCCTAGTCTATAAAATCAATGCATGCTAATATGTATCAACATCTAACCTGCAAAACAATTAAAACAATTAAGCTACAACAAACTACTTAGCATAATAAAAACATACATGTACAAGAAAATAAAAAGAGTAATTAAATTAAGAATTGCATAAACAACACACTGATAGTCACCAAACCGTGGGTGGGCCCCCCAACAAGTCGTGTCTACTTCCTACGAGCACACCACGAGCTTAACAAGGCAAATTCACCATCAAAACCTTAAAACGCAGTTCTGACATAATTTTGGCAATGTAAAATATCAAAAACTGAGGAAAACGAGTTTGTCTCCAATACAATGGTTCTTCTACTTTCTTAATGATCTTATGACCATCATAGAAATATTTATAAGCTTACAGACCAAGTGGTCGACCATAGGAGGGTCGAACCACTTCTAATTTTGGCAAATTACAATAAATGATGCCCTAACTGATAAAATAGAGCGAGCCAATGAAACTGAGTTGTTTGGAGCTCAATAGATGGAGGGGGCAAGGATAAACAAAACCCACGTGCCCGATTTTCCCGTCACTGGCCGCTAATACCTTAACCGCCAAGTCACCCTGTGTTTTTGTGCAATACGTAGTGCTGGACAGAGTGTCGGGTCGAGTGCCGGAACGAGTACTAGATCAAGTGCCATAACTAGAAACATAGTGCGTTTTTTCCCTGTAACACCAAAAAACATGAATTGGCTCTTAGAAATTATAAAACATGATGAATTATACTTGATTCAATCATTAAGCATGAATTACATGTACCTTGTGGCGATCATACCATTCTATCATGAAATTCTTCAAAAATCTCCTTTAAAGTATGAAAAACACATATTTACATGTGGCAAAAGTGTATAATAATCATCATGAAAGTGATCATATCTCGGGCCCAACATTACCCCCACACTTATGATTTTGCAGGTCCCACTGCAAACAAAAAGAAGTTACCCCTCATGACTAGGCTTGCTGAGGAGGATCAGCTTTGGAAGCCTCTCCTTCTTGTTGTGTAGACTTAGCCTTGTGCCTCTTGTGTTGCTTTAATTGTTCTCTGAGGCTGTGGTTAGATTTAGTCATTTCATCAACCAACCGCTGAAGGGAGTTGACCTTTGCCTGAAGGACTGCATTGTCATGATGAAGGTGTACATCTACTGTCTTCCTCTCTTCCAACTGTTGGAGAAGCTAATGTTTTTCTTTTTGTAGCTTCTCTATGGTTGGAACATAATCGGTGATCTCTAAGGAAGGCCTAGATCCTTTGAGGGATGTGGACAATCTATCAGTTTTAGGATCTAAAATGGGCATGGGTGAAGTATGAGTGATGGGAGATCAGTGATGTGAGGTAGTTTCTGATTTTTTTTTCCTTAGTGGCTCTAATCCATTCATAGAGACTTCCCTAGGTTTCTTATGAGGGCTCTCAAGGTCGGAGGACACTTGGATGGGGTCTGAAGTAGGTGGAGGTTTTGCATAAGGCTTGGTTCTTGTGTTCTGGGTACTCTTCTGAAAGGGTCCCTTACCAAATCGATTGGCTCCCATCTTGTTTGTAGGAATGATGGGAAAGTCTTGCTGCATTACTTATTGAAGATTTTTAGGTGTAGGATCAAGAGAGAGTGAAGGCATTGGGGGGTCAACAATGGGCTTCTTTTGGTCTTTGCTCTTGGTCTTTTTACCTGATGAAGAAGTAGGGATATCAACAAGATTTTGGTATTGTTCTGGTAAAGAGAGGGTTTGTGAAAGGGAGTTTGGAGTTCTTGGAGAGAGAGGCTTGGATGGAGAGATAGTTTTTAGGCTAAGTGGATTTTTTCCTGTGTTAACTGTCAAGTGAGGGTTTGCAAATTGGTAGATAAAGGAATCCCAATTTTTCCCCTGTTTCTCTAACTCATCTAGAACAAGGAGCTTGATCAAGCCATGGTGGAAGAGACTGTTGTGGGGATTAGTCACATTTTTCCTCACTTGAGAGGACATCTTCTCCAAGATTTTGAGAAAATAGAAGGGGAAGTTCAAGGGTTTGTTGAACAGAAAATGAGCCAGCAATCTAAAATGAAAAGATTTCAAGGTAGAGTATCTACCTTCACATGTAATTAACCTTGTGATGACGATGAGGGGATTGACCAATTCTTCCTTTATCCACTCCTTAGCATACCCTTTTTCTCCTGAAATTCTCTCGAATTCGAGCTTAAACATCCTATTGTAACTTGAGCGCAACAATTGGTGGTTTTTGAACCATCTATCTCCCATTCTTGGGAGATTTGTTGCAGCAACAATGGACTCTTCTGTGACTTCAAAGGTAAGAGACCCTACATGTACTATCTGTTATAACCCTAATTTGCACCAGACATGCTTACCTGGGATCAAGCCATCTCAGATTCCTTCTTTTCCAAAACACTACTGAACAACTCTTCTTAAAAATCCCTTTTATAAAGGCCCATGCACCCTGCTCCATTATTGCATGCATGTACACGCTAGCTAACCCAAGATAACCTGTGTGTACCTACAAAAGCATGAAAAAAGGAAAGTTGTTGACAGAACACACAACTTTGGGAAAGTTAACTAAACTTTTCGGTCATGCATGGCCAATCATTTGACCAAATACCTAGCTCCTTCTAGCCTATAAAATAAGGGGTAGGGGTCCCATTTGGAAGGAGGAGAATCATAGTAAAGAAACTATACCAGATTGAGCATTCCCTTTGTCCCAACCTTTAGCCATCCTTGTGAAAAGAGAAGTATAGAGAAAATAAGTTGGAAGATAGTGGAAGAAGAGCCCAGGACCAGGATCAAGGAGCAGTATCCAACTTTATCATTGTAAGGTATCATTGTGAAGTTAATAAAATAATTTCTTTTCCCGTCCCGCCATATGAGATTGTCATTATTTGAATATTGATTGTATGATTGATTAAATATCTAACCCATTAGTTCATAAATCAAATGCATGTGGAGTTCTTTGCTTGTCTTTTGTGAATGTAGGTTAGCATTGGGAGGAGAGTTGCAGCGAAAAGAATGACCAAGCGGAAAAAGGGATCAACATCAAACATGAAAAATAAATGTATGTTAACTTAATCTCTTGAGTCGTGTATTTGCATATGAGTAATGGGGGTTTAGGCATGGGATGATGGTAAGAATTAAAAATATTTAGGTCATTTCTTCATGCATGATAAAAACCCTTAGTGCTAGTCTGTAGGAGGGATTTCCCACCCACAACAGAATTGGCGACCATACTGGGGATCTCTAGGGTTTCGAGGGATATTTTTTCTTGGGTATTTCTAAGAGCTGGTTTCATTCCTTGTGTTTAAAGTTTCTGCAAAAGTCTGAGTTAATAGAGATTTTGATCTTCCATACCAGTTATCTCTATTTCTTTGCTTGAATGCGTTTTTTTTTCGAGACCCATAGAGGTACACATGGCCTGTATAAGGTCTGCACACGTGTACTCGCGCCCTAACTTCCCATAGCCCACGTGTACACGCTAGCTGAGGAAGTGTCAGTCGTGTGTATGATTTCAGAAAATTTCTTTTAGAGAGGCAATCATCCTCTCCCCTGTCAGAAATAATCCTTCTCAGGGGTTTTCTGGAACTCATTCTAGTCTTTATTGTTTGCAGTCTATAGCTTAAGTTTCACCTCAGATTGGTTTATTCTATGAAGTTCTCCTTGAATTGTTTTCTTTTTGCTGTCAAAGTAAGTGTCTGGGTCTTCAAGAGATTCTGGTTCTCAGTACCAATAGTCTTTGCTTGGGCTTGATTGCTTGTCCTTTCATTTTTTTTAGAGTTTCAGAAGTACACACAACCCTTATAAGGTCTACACGTGTGTACACACACCCTGAATTTACACTGCTTGCGTGCACATGCTTGCTATTGAATTGT
Source organism: Picea engelmannii (assembly GCA_009831015.1). Classification (NCBI taxonomy): domain Eukaryota; kingdom Viridiplantae; phylum Streptophyta; class Pinopsida; order Pinales; family Pinaceae; genus Picea; species Picea engelmannii. The sequence goes on along the minus strand of ML783498.1, from coordinate 183,270 downwards.
TAGCAGCATGCCTATGGAGAAAATTTTTGTTTAAGGTAAGGCAGTCATCCTTTCCTTTATCAAGAATTATACTTCTCAAGTTTTTGGGTCTCTGTTATAAGCAGTCAGTAACTTAGGTTTGATCACAACAATAGCTTTCTTTTTCATTAAGAAGTTTTTCCTCAAATTTTTCTTTTTATAGGGTTTTTAGGCAAGTGTGAGAGTCCAGTTTTAATTTTCTTGTGTGTTGTTTTTAAAGTGACCCTTTGCGATCTGCGCTTAGGCCATAAGTTTTCTTGGTCTTTACTTGTTGATATTTTTCCTTTTTTCTTTGTGAGCATTCAAATAAAAAAAATCTTTTATTTCTCTGTTTGGTTAAATAGTGTTGGTTTGCATTAGTAACCAGGAAAAGTCTTTGCTTTCATAAGTTCTTGATGGTTTACTTAGATGATAAGTAGCTTGTAGTCGAGTGAAATCCTGCTTTGAGTGTGCTGTTCAAAGATCTTAGAAATTTTTAGTTTGAAAAGTTGATTAAGATTTGAGTCAAGAAGAAGTTATTTTGTTTCCAGCTTTCTGTTTATTTTTCTTTCGTCTTTCAAACTTCACTAGTTTCACTTTCATAACCTTTGACTTAAGAAAAGCCATAAAAATTAACGCTAAATCTAAAATCAATTAGACTTTTTGTGTTTGTAAGGTCAACCAACTAGTTTAGGTTTAGGGCCTTGAATTAGGTTGGAGAGGAAACTCTTCAAGGCCATTAAATAAAAAATTGGAGTCTGAGTTAGGGAGTGTGAAAATCCAGTATCGTGAAAGTTATCTGGGACCCTGCTCTAACACAGGGGCTAAACACAAGGTTGCGTGTGGAAAGGTAGCGAAGATTGTTAAATATAATGTAACCTCAACAGTCTAACTGTACACTGCCAGCTGTCTTGGCCAGTTGTACTTTCTATTCTTGATTTGCTTGAGCCTATTTAACTCAACCATCTCCCATTGCATAGTATCTCTTCACAACTTCTTCAGACTTACTTCTCATTGTACTATTCTTCATATATTCTAATATACTATTTTTTGTTCTATTCTTTCTCTCTGCATTTCTTGCTTCACAATTTATCATGGTATCAGAGCTACAATAGTAAGCCTCTTCACACAGGCTAGAGAGAAACACGATCCTCAAACAGCGTAGAGCTTCACGGACCTTGAGAGCATCTTGACACAGAATTTTCATAAGGCTTGGAGAGTTGTCCGTCATACTCTCGAAAGATCCTTGCAGGAAACTTCCACAAGGAAGAAGACCATCCTATGCTCAAATATAAGCGTAAGAAGATCACGCGCCAAAGCAGAGTGTACAACGCTCGAAAGATCGAGGAAGAAGAGAGTGCAGAAGAAGAAACTTTAAAGATTCTTGTAATTTTTCAAGAATCATCAAAGAATTCACGAAGAAGAGTTGCAGAAGGCAGAATCGTTTAAAGATTCTTAGAAATCTCTCAAATTTGTCAAAGATTGCAGCAGAGAACGAAGAACTCATGAAATTCTTTCAAATCTTTGAAAGATTCACAAAGTTTTTCTTCCGCAAGAGAAAATTCTGTCAAATGCAGCAAAGATCGCGTCTAACATGCAAAGAACAACCATTGAGGCCGTAAGATTCATCCTACGAATGGATCCAGAACGGGAAACCAGTCCAGAAGGGACGAAGAGAGCGTGGAAAAGACGAAATAATTTTAGCCGTCAGATCTTGCGCAAAGGACCGACAACTTTTGGCTCAGCGAGAAAGTGCACGAGGTTTAGTCCTCTAAAGTGCAGAGGAGAAATTTCAACTTGTGAAGTCACGAAATCCTGACATCATCTGGAACATCCATCAAGAGACACGTTGCGAGATCTCGGCATTTCAGTGACTCACAAAGTGCAAAGGTCAGAAGACTGTCATGAGAATTCATGAATCGTGAAATCACGAGTCATTCTGGACCATTGGATCGAGAAAGATCGTGAGCCGTCGATCTTTTCCCATAGAAAAATCGGGAATCGGAAGTTGGATGAGCAAAGGAGACTGCTCTCCAAAACTCCGATACGTGAAATCCTGACATCACGTATCGTGAAATCCCGAGAGGATTGTGAGCCATCCATCTCAGAGGAAAGGTGGCAGCAGATCCAAGCTTTCACTCCATCAGCATTTCGGAGTTCAGGATATTGGAGGTCTTGTTGAAGAAAGACACTCCACGACGAAAGTTGCAAAATCACGATTCACGAAATAGCGATAAGATCACATCCGTCCATTTGTTTGGACACGTGGCAGACATCGAAGAAACCGTCGGCATATCAGCGACCGAGGTTTCAAGTTGACAGAGAATTTGGAGTCGTAAGTCGCAAAATCGCGAAACGACGAGGACCGTCCATCTTGAGGGGACACGTGGTATAAATCCGAGGGCTCCGAAAAAGTCCTGAAAGGGGAGAGTCCATCAACACATCGAGATTCGGTAAATCATGAATCCTGAGGACAAGGGATGGGGTTTCTTTATGGTGAAAACTCCGTAAACGATCGAAGCTGTCCATTTTGAGGAGACACATGGGTGAAGATCGAGAGAACCAATCGGCATACCGGGGTTCGACGTTTCGTGGATCCTAGAGATGAGACGTCCAGAACAGATCAAATCATGAATTAGCGAGGAGAATTCAGGACCGTTCAATATAGGAGGATGCGTGGTGGAGATCAAAGCAATCGGGAAATTTCCTGAAAGGAAAGGTCATCCATCGTGAAATCGAGAATCGAGAAATCGGGGATTCCGTGGACAAGAGGTCCAATACATTTCGACTCTCGAAACCCCGAATCCCGATAAGAGGTTTGATTGCGGTCTTATGAGTTCTGGTCATAAGATCTGGACCGTCAGATCATCAACAGATCTGGACCGTTGATTTGCCCAAAGGCAAATTTTTCATTTCGAAAAATTGAACGACAAAGAATCGGAAAATCCCGTAGCGCTTTAACATCAAGGCGTGTGGTCACATTCCACGGTGACTAAGGCCAAATTCAAGGCCGATAAGCTCTCTTCGGCCATCGAAAAATCGGTGTTTCGATGATCAGAGGTTGGGGAGACAAGAGATCAGAGGACTCGTATAATGAAGTCCCGACGTCATAATTGCGAAGCCACAAACTCGTGAAATCTTGAATGCAGAGTTCCGAAGTCACTGCAAATTACACGCAGGAGACCAATAAGTAAGAATTTTTTTTTTCTGTTTTGCTGAATCCCTTAAAAGATGGCAACGTCTAGCAATTTAGGACCAACACAGGGTCCGATTCTTCTTGGAAAGAACTACGAGTTCTGGTCTCTTTGGATGAGATCGTTCTTGCAAGCACAAGAGTGCTGGGAACCAGTGGATCTTGGATATGTGGAACTAGATCTAGCAGCCCTTTCTGCTATGTCAAATCCGCAAAGAATTGCTTAGGCAACACAGAGGAACAAAGAAAATAAAGCTAAGTTTTGGATTCAAAATTCTGTGGATGACTCGATTTTCTAAAAAATCACAGGCGCTGGTACTTCAAAACAGGACTGGGACATCCTTAAATCTTCCTATCAAGGAAATGATAGGGTCAAAAAAGTTAAACTACAGACCTTGAGGACATAATTCGATACTCTAAGGATGACAGAGTCTGAAAATGTCAATCAGTTCATGACTAGAGTCATGGGCATCGTGAACCAGATCAAACCGACTGGTGAAACCATCACTGATCAACGAATTGTTGAGAAAATCCTCAGAAGTTTACCAAAGAAATTTGAAATGGTTGTAACAGAAATCCTTGAATCCAAGGATCTGTCAAGTTTTTCAACAGATGAATTAATTGGTTCTCTGGTGACACATGAGACCAGATTGCATCTCACAGATGAGTCAATCTCCAATGCTTTCAAAACTCAATCCTCCTTCAGCAGAGGGAGAGGAAGAGGAATAAGAAGAGTTCACCAAGGAAGAGGGAGCAATCACAGTAAACCTCACTCCAGTGGAGGCAACAGATAACAGTATCTGAATCAAAATTTCCAAGGTCAAAGACATCAACAACAAAATCAACATCATAATTTCCAGCCTCAAAGAGGCAGAGGGAGAAGATCAAATGAGAAATCAAGCATTCAATGATATTACTGCAAAAAGTATGGGCACTATGAATCTAAATGCAGGAAGAAGCAAGCAGATCAACTCTCAGGCAGAGCACATGTGTCAAATCACACGAGAGAAAACTCAGGAGGTATGTTTCTTTCATGTCACAACATTGAACAACAACCTAAAGATCTCTGGTTGCTGGACAGTAAATGCAACAATAACATGATAGGTAACAAAGATTTACTTTCATGCATTGATTCTTCAATCTCATCTGATATTACACTTGGAAATTAATACTTAGTCAAAGTTCAAGGAAAAGGAACTGTTCCTATTTTTACTAAACAGAATGTAAAGAAAGACATAAACAATGTCTATCATGTTCCAGATCTGAAACATAATTTGCTAAGTGTAGGAAAACTCATTGAACATGGCTATAAGGTACTTTTTGAGGGATCATCTTGCAAGATATATGACAAAATCCCAAGTATAAAATTAATTTCTGAAATCCATATGACTCTGAATAGGATGTTTCCCCTTACCCTCAGAACTGCAAATCCGAGTCAACCATATGCACAAAGTGCATCAACCCTAAATGAAACTATGGTTTGGAATACAAGATTTGGACGTCTACCATTTCAGAGTCTAAGTCTTCTTCAGAAGCACTCCATGGTCAAAGGTCTTCCTATCTTTAAAGAGCAAATTCCCCCATGTGAGTCTTGCATACTTGGAAAACATAAGAGAACTAGTTTTCCACAGTCATCAAATCAAGCCAAACAAAATCTTGAACTTTTTCACACTGACCTATGTGGCCCAATCCAAACAGAGTCAATAGGTGGTAGCTTTTACTTTCTAACGTTTATTGATGATTTCAACAGAAAAATATGGATCTATTTTCTCATACACAAGTCTGAAACTTTTGCAAAATTCAAAGAATTCAAGGCAGAAGCTGAAAAACAGAGTGGAAAATATATATACACCTTCATAAAGCTAGGGTTTTCACCTTTTTGAACTCATAATATTTTCTCCCTTTGTCACATCAACCTATAACCTATCATTGTGTCCACTTTGTAGTTGTTCCTTATGCATACATCATCATACATATCCCTTAACCAAGTGCATCTATGTTTCTCTAGTCATGTGCCATACATGTGTATACAATCATTAACAAGTGTAATAACCCTCACATGGACTAGACATCAAACCCTCTCTAATATGCAACCTAAAACTAAACCAACAACTTCATAAACCATTTCACTACCAAAACATTCAACCATGTACCAAGAAATACAAGATACGCCTCAACACTAACAAAATGTAACAATGATAAATATAAGATATACCAGAACTGTATTTCTATAGATCTAGTTTATACAGTAAGTTACATATAGCCAACAACCTATATATGGAACATCCTCAAACCACCATAACCATATCTCATGTAGACAACAATATCCAACTACACATAGAAATGAGACATACCTTTTGAACCTGTAGATAGATCTACCATACCTGATCACTGTAGCCCTTCCTGGAAGCTTGCTTTTAGACTCTAAGAACCTGAAAACTTCAACAACTCAACATTTCATGGATTTTTCCAACTCTACGTGCCTTGTTCTCCTTCATCCCGCATATGTACGAGCCTTCTTCCACTACAGACTGTGTACACCTCAAAAAATAGGGTTTTTTCAGTATTTCTGCAATTCCAAAACTTTCGTCGTCAACCCTCCTTTGCTACCTCAAACTTGTCAAACTTTAGATGTATCGATGAGTACCTGTATTAATGTTTTTTTACAAATAATAGATATTCAATGTGCTCATTAGGTGCAAATAGGAGACCCTCTCTCTCTTATTTATATTATCCAAGTAGCTTCCTCAAGGGGTTTCCTTCTAACTCAGTTTACCCAACTTCCTTCTTTTAGGGCTAACCCACTTCTAACCACTTGTCCACTTACAACCACTTTATCCACAAATAGTAAACTCTTCACTTCTAGTTGCAACTAATTTATTTTTAATTATTTTCTTATTGCAACAACTTAACCCATGATTAACTCCTCGTTTCACCCACTTTGACTAGTCAACTTCTCCTAGGAGGTTCTAGAATAATTTTACTTCTTTGACCTTCTAGGGGCTTCTAGATAAGTCATGAGGGTTCTCCAACTTCACATGGCCATAACTATCACATATCACCAGAAATGACATGACATTTACTATCCATATAGAATAGTTTTACCTAGAAATATATGGATATTCATACCATTATACATCAAACACACTTGAGTCCCTTAACCATACTATTGGGGTTACCAGAAGTTTCTATTGGACTTTCTTCAAGGGTTGACATCAATGAAAACCAACCCAATTAATCAACAATATCCCCCTTTGGCATTGATGGGAACACTATGATGTAACACTGAATTCATATTGCTCATTCTCCCCTTGTGACCATCGCTCCCCCTGGAAACATGCCTCTGTTCTCTCTCTCCAATCATGTAACTCTCTATTAATGTATATGAGAAATCTCTACCCCTTTGACATCAATGGAAAAGGCAATTTTTGGCTGGGAATTCTCCCCCTATCTGAACTGTCCCTGGGGATGCTCCCCCTGACATAACTCTCCCAAAAATGAACTATCCTCCTTATGGTGATTCCTCGTGTAAATCTAAGACATATAAGAATAACATTCAAAATTCATTATGGGGCGAAAACTATGCCAAGTTTATGATGAAGATACCAAAAGCTTCCTTTGGAATCAGTTTTGTAAATATGTATGCAGTATGTTCTTTGGTCCCAACATACTCAACTCGAATGTTATTCTCTACAACCCGTTCCCGTAGAAAATGAAACTTTATTGGAATGTGCTTCTTCTTGGAGTGTATCAATGGATTCTTTGAGATACTGATGGCACTTGTATTCTCACAATATATCATAATGGGCTCATCATACTCAACCTGTATATTTGTCAAAGTTTGTTTCATCCATAGAACCTATGTATAATATGTTGTCGCTGAAATATACTCTGATTCGGTTGTAGACAATGATATTGATGCATGTTTCTTGCTTATCCAAGATACCAAACACTCACCCAAGTAGGACATTTCTCCACTTGCATTTATTTGGTCATCAATGCAACCTTCCCAATTTGAATCTGTGTAGGCAATAATTGATAAATCCTTTCCTTTTGGATACCACAATCCAAACTTTTATCCACCCTTGAGATATCTGGATATCTTTTTTACTGCTAGAACATGTGATTCCTTTGGTGCTTCTTGAAATCATGCCACCTGTCCAACTACCTTCATTACATATGGTCAGGATGTTGTCACATACAATACATTTCCAATGATTGACTTGTACTGCCTCTTATCTATCGACATTGAATCATCATCTTTACTAAACTTGCAACTCATTTGCATAGGAGTATTGACATATTTGCAATCTTCCATTACTAACTCCTTTATAATTTATCTGATATACTTGGTTTGAGAAATAAAAATGCCTTGATTGCTTTGACATATCTGAAGACCCAGACAGAAGGATAGTTCTCTGAGTAATGACTTTTCAAATTCATTCTGCATATCCTTTGCAAATTTTTGGCTCAACCTGTCATCATCACTTCCAAAAATAATATCATGAACATAAAATTCAATTAATAAAATACTATCATGAGTTACCTTGATGTAGAGATTGTTATCTACCTCTCCTTTCCCGAACCCTTGTTGCTATAGATATCTGACTAGTCTGGAATACCATGCTCTAGGGGCCTATTTGAGACCATACAAAACCTTCTTCAACCTGCAAACATAATTTTCATTCTCTGATAGCTGAAATCCTTCTGGTTGCTCAATGTAGACTTCTTCTTCTAGTTCTCCATTCAGAAAGGATGATTTCACTTCCATCTGATACACTTTAATATTCTTGGAGCATGCATAGGCTAAGATCAATCTAATTGCTTCTATTATATAAATATTTGCCTCACCCTATGCAATCTTGCACACTTTTCCAGTCCCCCATGTAGAATTATCATCCCTATTTGTAAAATCCAAAGCTAAAAATACAAATTTTTCCACATGTATGCATCTTGCCTACTATACAACATGCGTATACACATGCTGCTCCACTACAACCCGTGTACATTGGGATTTGTGCCAAAAAATGAAAATTAATGTCGAGTTTCCATGTCACGATAGGAGATCTATGATCCTTGGCCTTCCATATACTGGAAACATTTCGAATCAGCCCTTCAGTTCCATTTGAAGGCTATAAATGGGCCAAATCCGAGCTATGGAAAAGGAAGAGAAAGAATTCAACTTTGAGAGCAACGTTACTCTGGAGAAATTATTTACTTCATATTGAGTCTGCATCCCTTTGTCCTTTAAGTATGAACACAATGTTCAACCCCCAAGCTCTTCCCTTGTTGATTGAGAACCTCATTGCTTCTCTATTATGAGCTTACCTTTGGTGGAGGATTGAAGTGGTGGAGGCCCAGCTAGAAGGAACTTAGTTTCTTGGTTCTGAACTGTGCCAACACGAAAGTCTGCAATATTTTCACTTCCGATGATCATTTATTAATAGAAATACTCCTTTCCCATCCAATTGATATCTCACAAATATTTGAGTTATTATCCATGGGTGTATTTATTATGTATATTAATGGATTATGCTATCTAATGTGCTAACCTTTTATATTATCACCATATGCTTGCTTTGCTTAGTTGTTGAGAACTAGTTACAGGTGTATAGCTTTGGGTCAAAGTGCTCAACTGTGGACTTCATCGAACATCTGGACGGGGTAGGCCTCTTTCTTATCTCGCTTGCATATTGATTTATATAGCATGTTATTGGGATAGAGTTGATTTTTGCAGTCATTTCCGTCTATTTTGGTTTACCCTAGCCATAGAGAGATTTTACTCATAACATAATTGGCGACCATACTGGGGATTGAATCTTCTTTCTTAGGGTTTGGAGTACTTTTATCCTTAGATTGCTCTCGTTTCTATTGTGTTTCTTGTCATATCATTGCTTTACAACCTTTGATCACTCTAGGTCTGAGTTTTCAGCCTTTATCCCTTGCCTGGCCTTGTTTTTGAAACATATATGTGATTTTTGCCTTGACAGTCGCGTATATACGCAGGCTATCCTTATACAAGCTATGTACATACACTCTGTTTGCCTAAACAATTGCGTACATCAACTTTCCTTTCCTATTTTCTTGGTTTTCTAGGTGGGATTTGATGTTCGCTGAGCCTTCTTGGGTCTTTGTAGTGCCTGTTAAGTGCTTGTGGGATGTCATGAAACCTATCTTTGGTTTAATTTCTAGGTGGAGTCTTCTCATCATCTTTTCATTTTTGATTGTCCTTGTACATTGGGATGGGTGTTTTTCTGCTTGGTATCTTGCTTGAGTTATCTCTTTTTACACACACTAGAGTTTATATATCAAGTTGCATTTTCGTCCATGCATTTTCATTTTTATTATATTGAAAATACAAAAATATTAGGAATTTTGCATTGCTTGGCATTTTGGTCTTTTGAGTCCTTGTCATTATCTTAGTGCATGTAATGAAAGATTGCATTTTTACTTCAGAATTGCAGAGGTGAAATTGAAAATTGCATTTGTTATTATAAGCATATCATTCATTGAAAGTTAAAGTTAGGACTTTGCATTATATTTATATTTACTTTTCTTGCAGAGTCATAACATCATGAGTTTCACTACCATACCTTTTTGAGTAATCACGACCACTAAAATTAATGCTATAATTTAAAATTAATTAGTCACGATTTTATTTTCTAGGGTGCACAAACTAGCTTAGGATTTAGTGCCTTGGAATAGGATTTTGTGAGTAAACTTCTCCAAGGAAATTAAATCAACATATGTGTCTGAGAAAGGGAGTGGATAAATCCATTGTATAATTGGTAATATGAGGAGGCTTTGCTCACATCGGAGTTAATCACGAGGTTGCGTGAGGTTGGTTGAAGGGATATCCCCCAGATACCTTCTTAGTGTCAGAGATATTTTTGGGGATCTATTCGTATCTAGGGATCTTGCTAGTGACTTTACCTCCATGAGAGGTGGTACTTTCAAGGTTTCGGGCTTTGCTACCCTGCCCATACGGTGGACCTGACTTACGAATGCTCGCCTATGCATCAATTATACAATGGTTTATTAGTTGCTTGACTTAGGTGCCACACAGGTTACTTGCAAGGGTTATTCTATAGGTACCCTGGGTCAGATAAGGGTCAAACAACACACAACCTTTATGGAGGATTACCTCTTTGGGGGGATCTGACCAACTGGTTTTTAATCCCACGAGGGTCTTTATAATTGATTATGTTACCTCTGATATTTAGCAGGGAGTCTCAGGTCCCTATTGGGTGAGAATATCTTCTTTAGGGAGGGAGGCCACTTTCAACCACTTTACCCTGTTTGTGTGCATTTTGGCTGTTTGACTTTTGGTGTTCTCTTTGATTACTAGTTACCCTTATGAGTCTATATTGAGTTTTCATTATCGTGGATAGTGGAGTTCCTTTGGCTCCCTTGTTTACCGCTACCAACCCATGATTCTTGTTGAGCCTCTAAATTAACATCCCCACTACCCTATTATACTCCTCATCTATACTTTTTTGGCTTACCTAATCTTGGATAAATGACAAAAGACACTACCATTAGCCATTGATGAGGTCATAAGGTAAAGTGTAATTAATTCATGCATTTTTGTGGTTTATTGAGCTAGGAGACTAAATGTTTCATGTACTAATGTTTCAATTCGCCATGTATGACCTTTGACCTCTAGATGAGTCAAACCTTTCTATACCAGCTCAACCATTCGGTACCAAGCGCACCTTCCATAAGATCTGGCACCGAATCTCACCTGTCGCGATCTGGTACCAATGACCATAGACTGTCGCGATCCGGTACCAACCACTTGTGCACTATTTGGATCTGGTACCATTTATCGAATCTCACCTGTCACGATCCGATACCGATATAGGAAGAAAAATATACCAAGTTTAGCTCTAGAATTGTACTACATACAATTGTTGGATGTTTGTTGAATCATCAAAGCTTTAGCAAGGTTATGATAAGATTTTTTTCCTATTGCTTCATCCTCATACACTTTGTGTCCTGAGGATGAAGCTTAAAATATGTAACCGAATATATTTTGACTGATTTGCAAAATATTTCACCTCCTTGTGTTTCACAACTAAGACTGTTTAAATAGTCATGGCAAGGATGGTGGAGGTAGCAGAGAGTTAGCATAACATAGTAGTTGAAGCAGTGTTACATATTGTAGAACACATTCTGAATTTAAGTTTTAATAGAAGGATGTCAATTATTTCTAGGTCTTGACCATTTATGAATGAATGTGAGTTGATTTGTTAGCATAGTTTAATCCTATGTTTTGAAATCTAAGAGGAATGTGTGGATTGAAAGAAAGCTTACTGTAGACTCCAGTCATTGACATGTTGAAGCGGCAAGGGCCCACCGCCCAACAAAGGTCAACATCCTTATAGATTAGTGCTATTAGTTGATTTCAATAGTATAGATGTTAGATTAGCTGAATCTTAATTCTTTTAGATGATAGTAGTATGTTCAATCTAGGCTTCAATTGCTTAGAGATCGTTTGCATACACTTTGTTTCTGTTTTTATGAAGTTGATTTTGTTTCATGGACATAAATGTTGGCAGTAGTAGTCAAACATATTTGAAGGAGAACTAGTGAAGTTTACAACAACACATTGTGAACCACAACATACTCAGTATATTGACTATTGAACTACCCATGCTATGTCTTGATGATTGACGTGTGATTTCCCTTTTAGAAGTGTGATTGCATAGTTAGTTTTCTGGGTTAGATAGTAGATTTGATCTGTCAAAATAACTCCATCTCATACTTTCATGTGCCATAATGGAGTAGATAGCCTCTCTGTGAAAGACAACCAAAGCAGGTTTTGATTTGCTAGTTTGTTTTCCCAGCATGCTTAATCTAGAATAGTTCTACACTCATGACATTAGAATTACCTTTCTTACTGGTGTCTTGTAACTCCGTTGATTATGAATCCTAGATTGATAATTAATGAGTGCATTATACTAAACATATAAGTAGCACAACAATTTGGTGCCGTTGTCGGGGAGTTGCAAACGATAGGAAGTGATTTTTAGCTTAGATTGTTTGCATAGTTTTTTGAATTATTTTAAAGGATGCTCGAGGGAGGAGGATAAAATGTTTAAGACATGAGTGAAGAGCCACATGACCACTAGAGTGGGGTTCTCTGAAACCAAGTTGCCTTCTTACCTTCTAGATAGAATTAGGATTTGAATTCAGTTAAGAATCAAATTTCCATTTTATGCATAGATATAGAGATAACAAGGCTAGATTTGTAATCTCTAAAGATTCAAAAACAACCCTCCCACTAATCCAACTGACACTGGTGTAGAAAAAATTCCACCAGAATAAAGTTCAAGGGGAGCCAGCAAGGCTCCAGAAGAAGAACCTAAAATGGAAGAATCAACATTGAGGCAGGCAGAACGTGAATCTGTGGAACGTTCATAAGACACACAAAATCCAGTTTCTGAACCATCTATCAGTGGAATGGCAGAAGAAGAAGGAAATGCAGCCACTGAAAATGAGACCTTTGGGTTTCCAATCTTGGATATTTCTAGAAACATCAGCATGAAGAATATCCCACTATCATCATTACCCACTTTTAGAGGTATGTCAACTGAAGATCCAGATTTATTTTTATTTGAGTTTGACATATTATGTAGAAGCTATAACTACTCAGACGATGCCCAAAAACTTAATCTCTTTCCTGCTACAATGAAAGAGTCATCCTTAATATGGTTCATGAGCTTAGGATAAAATACAATCCTCTCTTGGGATCATATGAAAGACACATTTTTATGGAAATACCAAGACTATTGTAAGGATAATGCTAAAAATGACATTTTTAAAATGCAACAAACAAAAAATGAAAGCCCTGAAGACTACTTAGAAAGGTTCTTATACAACTACCAGAAATCAAAATTATTCACCACAGACCCAACTGTAGTAAGAACCGTATTTTTGAAGGGTATTAGAGATGACTGCATAGAAGTTTTAAATTTGTTAAGTTTAGGAGATGTACACCAAAATCCTTTTGCAAAGATTGCAGATTACTGTAGAAGATACTCAAGAGGACAAGCTAAAACGAGAAAAGCACCAAGAGATTCTTTTAGTAGAAATACAAGACAAAGCTCAGGAACTGTCACCAGAATTGAGATAGGAAACTTATTAGAAAACTTTAAAACAAACATCTTGAGCACAATCAATAACCAGTTAGATACCCTAAAACTGAAAAAGAAACAAGAAGAAGAGATTTTTTTAGCAATCTTCTGTCCTAGATGCTAAAAGAGGCATGGTGAGAAAGAATGTCCATTAAATGTCATAGAAATCTATGGCCTATGTACAGTAGAGCACCCCACATCTGAGTGTCCAACATTTCTTGAACTACAATCCATGTACAGGGGAGGAGGAGTCCCATAAGAACAATCATACCCTTCCAGAAGACCTTGGAGAGCACAAAACCCCAATGCATTTTATGACCCTAATTCACAGTATCAACAACAACAATGGGGCCCTTCCCCAATGACCTATCCAAAATGGACACCTCAGCAAGCCCAAACTCAACCTTGGCAACAAGGCTGGAGGGGGCCTATGTATGGAAATCCTTCTTACCCTACATATCCACAGTATCCTACAAACATTTCCCAATTACTACCTGGATTTAACCCACCACAGATGCAAGCTTTACTTTCACCTCCTATACAAAAAAAATTTACAACCCCCTTGAACCCTAGCCAGCATCAGCAATCACCTATGAATGCCAATCAACAACCACAAAACCAAGATGCGCACAACCCTCTAAGACCAACAATTATCCCTTCCAAACCAATCCCTAACCCCAATAATCGACCCACCCACCCTATGCAAAATACAAAAGTTCAAACTTTTCCCACATATGAAATTCAACTACGATCAGGGAAAGTTGTAAATCAATCAAATCCTACAATAATAATTCAGGAAGAAAATGATAATCATTTTGAGGAAGAAAACACTCAAACCACCCCTGCAGAAGAAGAGACTTTCCCTCCTATTCCAATCACTTCTCAATATGTACGAGTACCTCAACAAGTTAATCTTCCACCCTACCCCGAAAGACTATTAGTAAAGAAACTTGACCCACCCTTGCACAAAGATATAGAGGATGAATTACAAAATGTATGTATAAAAATACCTCTACAACAAACTGTTAGGACCACACAATGCACCTTTTTGCCTATACTTTTTGCCATTATTATACCCTTCATCACTTGTATTTAGATTCATAATATCACTTCATCTGATCATTCCAAGGTATACAACGTCCTTTCTCATTACTATATGTTTAATCTATTTTGCATAATATTTTACATCACTCTCGTACTTAACCAATGATTAGAAATGCATAAGTGTCCAAAACTGCAGATTTTCATTCAAGGCCTATTGCTGAAACACGGAACTATCCAAGGCCGTCGTTGCTGAAACACAGAACCGATGCTGAAACACGGAGCTGCTAAACAGTTCGAGGTCGCAGATGCTGAAACACAGAGCTACTACACAGTCCGAGGTCGCAGATGCTGAAACACGGAGCTGCTACACAGTCCGAGGCCGCAAGATGCTGAAACACGGAGCTATTACACAGACCAGAATTGCAGATGCTGAAACACAGAAGAAACTGCCAGAACCGACGATGCTGAAACACAAGGAAGCCGCCACAAGTCAGCAGTCAATGCAGTCAGAGCACAATTCACGTGGC
>ML783498.1:124664-154446 GCA_009831015.1 Picea engelmannii | reverse complement strand
TTTGAAATAAAAGACTTCCCTGGGTTGATAATTTATGTTTCACTTGGTTGTTTGAAATCAATTAAGCAATTATAGTGACCAACATTTTGGCGCCGTTGCCGGGGAAGATAGCTATAGATTTCAAAAGCACTTGTGATTTCTTTAGATAAAAAGAATGCATGAAAGACCCCAAAAACCCCAAAGACACTAACCCTACAGGTGGCAAAGGAAAAGGAAAAGGAGGAAGAAAGACCTTCATTGACGACATTGCATCCAAGTCTGAATCTGCTGCTCAACGACCAAACCTTCAAAAACAGAATTCCCAACCTTCATTTCGAGCAATTTTCGGAACAGGAAAAGAAGTTTGGAGTCCAGAGATAGTCCAGAAGCTAGTAGGAGACATTGAGGACAGGGCAAGTGCAGCAGGAGAACAGACAGAGGAAAACATGGATGAGTATTTGTATCATGAAGAAAGGATAGATCCTGAAGGAGAGGTAAAAGATGAAAATTCTTTTTCTACATTAAGATGAAGATTGAATACCTGAGGTCTTTTGAAGAATTGTCACACATTTTCAGTTCTGAATTTCAACAAACTTGGCACCCTGATATCACTCAATTATATACTTTTTCACCAACTTCCTTAGAGAAGGAAGAAAGTAATGAACATGTTGAGATTAGCCCAGTAAAACCTTTGTATATAAATTCTAGTTTGGAACCATAACAAAAGACACAAGTAATTGAAATTCTCCAAAGACAATTTGATGCCTTTGCATGGAATTATGTAGACATGAAAGGCACTCACCCTGACACATACACACATCATATCTACACTAATGACCAAATCAGACCAGTTAGACAACCTCAACGAAGGATGAATCCATCCCTTAAAGATATTGTAAAAGAGGAAATGCAAAAACTCCTTCAAGACAATCTCATATACCCCATTTTAGATAGTCAATGGGTGTCTCCACTTGTCATAGTTCCCAAGAAAAATGGTAAGTGAAGAATATGTTTAGACTTTAGGGAGTTGAACAAAGCCACCCATAGGGATTATTTTCCCTTACCATTTATTGAGCAGGTGTTGGATACCTTGTCCTGAAAGAAGTATTTTTCATTCCTGGATGGGTTTAGTGGTTATAAACAAATACAAATAACACTCGAAGATCAGGAGAAGACCACTTTCACCTACCCATGGGGAACCTATGATTATAGGGTTCTTCATTTTGGACTTTGCAATGCCCCAACCACTTTTCAAAGGGTTGTCCTAGCCATTTTCTCTGACTTGACCAATGATTGCATGGAGGTCTACATGGATGACTTTACAGTCCATGGGAAAGACTTCCAGGAAGCTTTGACCAGTCTAGAAAAAGTCTTGATTAAGTGTAAGGAAACTAATCTTTCCCTAAGTAATGAAAAGTCAAAAATATTGCTCACTGAAGGTATTGTTTTGGGACATCACATCTATGGTTTTGGAATGAGAGTTGATCCAACAAAGATTCATATTATCACAAAAATCAGAATACCTTCCTCACAAAAGGAAGTTCGTAGATTTTTAGGGCATGCTGGTTACTATAGAAGATTCATTCCAAATTTTACAAGCCTATCTACCCCTTTATTCAAGTTATTATCCAAAGAAGCTGAATTCAAGTGGGATGATGAATGACAAATATATTTTGAGATTCTAAGACAAAAATTGTCAACTACCCCTGTATTAAGAGGAGCAAATTGGTCCCTTCTTTTTCATATCTGTACCGATTCCTCAGACATAACTCTTGGGACAGTTCTTGGACAAAGGGAAAATCAAATTCCTTATTCTATTTGTCAGTAAAAATATGTCTCCAGCTGAAGTTAATTATATGGACATAGAAAAAGAATTGCTAGCTGTGGTCCATGCTATCAATAAATTTAGACACTATATTACAGGATATCAAGATTTTGTACACACTGATCATTCAGCCATCAAATTCTTAATGAAAAAACCTGTAACAAATCCTATAGTTACAAGATGGTTGTTATTATTATAAGAGTTCAACATCAACATTATTGATAGACCTGGTCAGGATAATCTTGTGGCTGATTTCTTATCTAGAATGATTCATCTGGGAGATAACGCACCAATAGAAGATAACTTCCCTGATGAAAATTTGTTTTCTATTTCTACATTCACTCCTTGGTATGCAGATGTAGCTAACTATCTTGTGACAGGGAAGATGCCTTAGAAATTGTCTCCTAGAGAAAAACATAAAGTAATTCAGCTAAGTGAAAACTATATGTGGCACAATGATTGTCTCTACAAAATAGAACCAGATTTGGTAATCAGGATATGTGTAAGGGAAGATGAAATTCACGATATATTGCAAACTTGCCATGATGGTCCTTGTGGAGGACACTTCGCAGACAAGAGGACCGCTTATAAAGTTCTGCAATCTGGCTATTATTGGCCTCATATTTTCAAAGATGTTAAAACCTATGTATCCAATTGTGATGAATGCCAACGAATGGGTAAGCCTATTGCATGAGACCAAATGCCACTTCAAGCCCAAGTAGTCATTGAGCCTTTCGAGAAATGGGCATTAGATTTTGTAGGGCTCATTAACCCTGCATCTAAAAAGAAAAAGTACATACTTGTATGTACTGACTATGTGACTAAGTGGGTTGAAGCAAAAGCTTTACCAGCTGCAAGTGAACAATCAGTGGTAGATTTCCTTTTTAATGACATCTTTACTAGATTTGGTGTACCTCGAGAAATTGTGATTGATCAGGGAACACAATTTACCTCTAATCTCGTCAAAGCTGTTATAGAACAGTACCACATTAAACACAAGAAATCTACACCCTACCATCCATAGGAAAATGGACAAGTAGAATCTACCAACAAAGTTATTGAGTCCGTTCTTACCAAAACAGTACAGCTACACCATAAGGACTGGGCTGATAGATTACTAGAATCCTTATGGGCATATAAAATCACTTGGAGGAATACAATAGGACATACACCCTACGAGTTGGTGTATGGGAAGAAGGTACTTCTTCCCATAGAATTCTATATCAAAACCTTCAGGACTGCAATACAAGTTGGCATGAACTTGGATGAAGCCCAACAACAAAGACTCTTGCAACTTAATGAGTTGGATGAGATCAGGAAGGAAGCACTTCAAAGAACCACCCTCATTCAAGTGCAGAGGACAAAATGACATGACAAGTATCTCAAAATGAAAAATTTTCAACAAGGAGATTGGGCCCTATTGTATGACAACAGATTCAAGAACTTCAAAGGTAAGTTAACCACTCGTTGGATGGGACCCTATGAAATTGACATTGTCTATGACAGTGGTTCAATCAGGATAAAGACAATTGATGAACAAAAGACACCACTACTTGTGAATGGTCACCGGTTGAGAATTTATAACAAACCCCTATCAAAAGATCAATTTTTGACTCGTATACTATAACATTCAGATATGCAGGTAATCAGTAAAGAAGAAGACCTTCCTACTGATCCACATTGATTTATTGGTTTATTTTTAAATATTTTGTACATAGGTGTGGATTGTGTTTTGTTAATAAGATGAAGGTAACAAGGTATTCTTACCCCCTTTTGTTTTACTTTCGTATTTTATCTTTGTAAGTGGATTTCTATAATTTATTTGATCCTTCAAGAACTTTCTAAGCATCAGTTTGTAGGCATCAACAATAATTTGTTTTGGTTCGGTACCAGCAGTCCTGTATTGGTCCGGTACCAACAATCTGTACTTATACGGTACTATCAGGACACATCACCTAATTGACAAGGAATGCTATGCATATTTTAAAAAGCTTATGAAGTATGAAGCTATGCAACAACCACTTAAGCTGGAACCAAGAAGCCAAACAGAAAATCAAATGGAAACTCTTATGAAGCAATAATTTCTTTTGGTTCTGTTGCTGACTAAAGGGAAATATATTTAATTTATTTTGGTTTTGTTGCTAGCTAAAAGGAAGAATTTTTAAGTTCTTTTGGTTCTGTTGCTAGCTAAAAGGAAGAATTTTTAATTTCTTTGGTTCTGTTGCTAGATAAAAGGAAGAATTTTTAATTTCTTTTGGTTCTGTTGCTACCTAAAAGGAAGTGTTTTAATTTCTTTTGGTTGACAAAGAAGACATAATCTTTACCTATAATTGTTAAAAGAACCATGCTTAATCTGCTTTAAAGTCTAGAGGTTGCCCTTATCCAGTATTTTATCATGATTAAAGGGATAAAAACTATATTAGCCTACAAGTAACTATCTCACCCTAACTAGACTTCAATAGTATTCATTGGATTATCTTTTCCAAAGAGTAACATATGAGTATATGAACACTCTCTGTCAAGGGAACACTAGGAAATTTTTTATGGAAGAGGATGTATCAGTACCCTAAGGTAACTTTAGGTCATTTTCTTATGGAAAAACTTAGACAAAATTATACATCTGGATCCAATGTGCAATACAAAAGTTTATTTTTCCTTCTGACAAATCTTTAAAGACATCCAAATAAGAGAATACACCTTCCAACCCAATACCATCCCAGCCTGTAAAAAGGTTTTCAGATGAGCCTCCCCTGTCACCATGTAAAAGAAATCTTTAATAAAATCAAAATAGGTGACTATGGACAAGAAGCCTCTAATGAAAAAATGGTTTAAGAGACTAACCCGCCAGGATACTGAATAGGTATGCTGGTAGCGGGTACTAGTCTGTGGTATGACTAGGCAAACCCATCAGGGTACTGAACATGCCTGTTGGCAATGGGGAATTCTGATTGGGGAAGGGATGTATCTCATTAATTATCACAACTACCCCACCGGAGTACTGAAAATACTTGCTGGTAGTGGGTTCTGGTTTCTAAATGTCTCATCTATACTTGTCTAATTGAAAACTCCACTTTTTTCATTTAAAAGATGAACACTGCAAGCAAAGCTCATTGTTAACATTTATGAGATACATCTCCAGATTGCTAAACAAATACAATTATTACAAGCAAATGTCCATTTGAGAATTACCCTAAGTCAACCTTACCGGTCTGACATCTAAAGCCTACATTACCTAAGAAGGAAACTTCTTAACAGTGGAGCCCTAACTAGGGAGTCTAATCTACTTATACTGTGAAATTTATCCATAACATCTAATGATAGTAAATCTCTGAAGCAAGTTAGGTTGGATCTGTTATTTTGGAAAAAATATAAAAACCTCCCTGTTTTCACTGCTGAATGCTACCCTTGTTAATAAGTCATCAAAAGAAGGGAAAATTCAATTTTTTAGGCATGTGATCATATGCTAGGTGATAAATGTACTTTTGGAATTTTATTTGGTTTCCTTTCTCTTCTCATTTTTTTCCATTATGATACAGAGTGTTGGATCTTCTTGCATAAGGATATGCAACATCCTTGGCACGAGGGAGGGTCAAAGAGCTCCTTCAGAACTATTTTTCAGACTCACATCTCATCTTCAGAAATCAACATGATCATCCTACAACCCTGCAGAACTAGACAAAAAAGAACATAAGTATAGAATAAAGAAGTTTCATGAAGTACAAGAAATTCCAGAAAACTCTAGCCCTAAAAATATGAACTCTGACAATATATAAGCTTCAAATACAAAGGCAGTCGCATATTCTATGGGTATTGATCATACAAGGGTAAAAGCAAAGGTAACATGGTATTATTTATTTTCCTTTGCTTATAAAACTACAATAGGTATGAAAATGTATACTAGATCTTATGAACTTAGTATTAAAGCCATGCACCTAACCCTCATACCCATATGCCTAACCTTAATCAATCCTCTCATCACATAAGCGCTCGAAAATGATTGAGGGAAAAATCACATCAAAAGTATATGAAGCATGTCTAGTAATGATGGGCCACGAACGTGCTTCATCCTTAAGAAAATCACGAACTTATCTTGTGTCATGAGCCATGATTCAACATCAAATTCACCGCTCAGAGGTCCAATCACCTATTCTTATTTGACACCCAACGTTCCATCCCCATCATTAGGCTAAACAAGCATAAATGAAATGACTTATCTAGGTGGCGAAACCATCCAGATGAGCCTCATCTTTTCTTAATTCCCATTTGCGACATCCTTACTTAAACTCACCATTCGAATTAGCAACACCATCACCATATATTTTTCCATTACCAACCCTTCTCCAGTTCCGAGCTCATCTCTCCCTACAATCTCTGGTACCAAACCCTTACCCTCATCAGCTGACTAAATCCTTGCGCTACAGCCCGATTCTTTTCTCACAATTTATAACGATGGTTGTAAGTAGACATGAATCAGTCTTCCAAATTTATAGAGAGACCGAAGAGTTCCAACTGTGTATAGAGAAGTATGTTAGATCGGGATGGATGCCATTTTTGGAGAAATTCATAGGCTGGCATGGGAAGGTATCTCATGCATTTATTCAGGGTTACGATGGAGAGATTGCGCATATAGGCAATCTGCAACTAAAAATCAATGAGCAAATTTAAGGGAGGTCACATGATTACCTAATAGAGGAGCCAAGTATTTTAAAGGAGTATGAATCAACAAGGAAATGTGCCAACCATTTTTGAAAGAAGACCATCAACACCCTGATTGGAAAAAGGGGATCCCTAGGAACTATATCAAGGAAGAGTATCATCTAATGCTTGCTAGTCTTCAATGATTCCTCACTTGTGAGGGAAGGTATGCTGTAACCTTCATATATCATCTTAGGCTTCTATTACACTTTGAAGGAGTCCCTAAAATTGATTTCCCATATTTTGTATGGATGAGTTTGAACAAAATGGTAAGAGGTGTCAAATCCCTATTCAAAACTGAGAAGACTAGCATTTTCCATTAAGGTCTTATTAAAATGTTAGTTTTACATGAAATCGGGAAGCAAAGGATTAGTTGGAAAATCCTTATCACTCAACACCTTCCCACAGAAAAAAAAACCATGGAGGACACCCAACATGCTCCAAAGAAAAATAATGAACCTCAAAAGAAAAAGGGCAAGAAAGATAAGGCAACTCCATCATGATCCATAATAGTGAGCCAAAACGAAAAAGCTAGTAAACAAGCAGGGCCCTCTTCAACAGTCAATAAGACTTTTAAAAGTCAAGAATAAAAAGGTAAAACCAAATTAGTACATGAGACTTCAACAGTAGCACTTGAGGAGAAGGGTCATAAGACAGAAACTGTAAGGAAAGGGAAGAATAGCTCATAAAATAAAATTGAACAGTCTATAGAACAATCCCCTGTAACCATTCCACAAATAGAAAAGAAGAAAAGGAAGCCTGTGAGCACCCCTACTCTAGTACCTCCTTGTAAAAGAACCACAAGGAGCATGGCAAAGAAAGGAAAAGCAGTTGTCAGTCCTCATACACAGGAAGATCCAATCAATCTTACCTCCCCTTCTGAAGACTTATCAGTCCATGATGACATCCCTAGTTTGATCGAGGAACAAGTCACTATTACTTTATGTGGGATGAGGGAGGAAGTGGAGGAAAGAGAATACATCTAGCTAGTAAAAATGGAGTCAACAAGGACCTTAACAAAAGAAAAGATGTAGAAAAATATTGGGGATCTGCAAAAACAAAACCAGGAACTCAAACAAGAAGTGAAGGAATACCAACTATTGGACAGGTATATCAAAAAGGAAAATGAGCAATTGAAAGAAACCAGAGAACAACTTCAATATGACCATGAAGAGACTTATAATAAGCTCAAGAAGGTACTAATACTCTTATAATACATTAGGTTCATAAAAAGGGAGCTGAAAGAAGAGGCCTCAGCCATCAACATCATTGATCCACAGAAGTAAAGAATGCAGTCTCAAGTTTTGAAAAATTTTGGGTTTGTTTTCAGTTGCATGAGGACATGCAATGGTTTTGGCATGGGGGAATGTTGAGCCTCTAAATTAACATCCCCACTACCCTATTATACTCCTCATATATACCTTTTTGGATTACCTAAGCTTGGATAAATGACAAAAGACGCTACCATTATCCATTGATGAGGTCATAAGGTAAAGTATAATTAATTCATGCATTTTTGTGGTTTATTGAGATAGGAGACTAAATGTTTCATGTACTAATGTTTCAATTTTCCATGTATGACCTTTGACCTCTAGATGAGTCCAACCTTTCTATACAAGCTCAACCATCTGGTACCAAGCGCACCTTCCATCAGATCCAGCACCAAATCTCACCTGTCACGATTCAGTACCAACGACCACAGACTGTCGCGATCCGGTACCAACCACTTGTGCACTGTTCGGATCCGGTACCATTTACTGAATATCACCTATCACGATCCGGTACCGATATAGGAAGCAGAGTATACCAAGTTTAGCTCCAAAATCGTACTGCAGACAATTGTTGGATGTTTGTTGAATCATCAAAGCTTTAGCAAGGTTATGATAAGCTTGTTTTCCTATTGCTTCATCCTCATACACTTCGTGTCATGAGGATGAAGCTTAAAATATGTAACCAAATATATTTTGACTGATTTGCAAAAGATTTCACCTCCTTGTGCTTCACGACTAAGACTGCTTAAATAGTCATGGCAAGGATGGTGGAGGTAGTAGAGAGTTAGCATAACATAGCAGTTGAAGCAATGTTACATATTGTAGAACACATTATGAATTGAAGTTTTAATAGAAGGATGTCAATTATTTCCAGGTCTTGACCATTTATGAATGAATGTGAGTTGAGTTGTTAGCATAGTTTAATCCTATGTTTTGAAATCTAAGTAAGAGGAATGTGTGGATTGAAAGAAAGCTTACTGTAGACTCCAGTCGCTGACGTGTTGAAGCGGTAAGGGCCCACCGCCCAACAAAGGTCATCATTCTTATAGATTAGTGCTAGTAGTTGATTTCAATAGTATAGATGTTAGATTAGTTGAATCTTAATTCTTTCAGATGATAACAATATAGTTCAGTCTAGGCTTCGATTTCTTAGATATATTTTTCATACGCTCTGTTTCTATTTTTATGAAGTTGATTTTGTTTCATGGACATAAATGTTGGCAGCAGTAGTTAAACATATTTGAAGGCGAACTAGTGAAGTTTACAACATCACATTGTGAACCGCAACATACTCAGTATATTGACTATTGAACTACCCATGCTATGTCTTGATGATTGATATGTAATTTCCCTTTTAGAAGTGTGATTGCATAGTTAGTTTTCTGGGTTAGGTAATAGAGTTGATCTATCAAAACAACTCCATCTCATACTTGCATGTGCCATAATGAAGTAGATATCCTCTCTGTGAAAGACAACCAAAGCGTGTTTTGATTTTCTAGTTTGTTTTCCCAGCATGCTTAATCTAGAATAGTTTTATACTCATGACATTAGAATTACCTTTCTTACTGGTGTCTTGTAACTTTGTTGATTACGAATCTCGGATTGATAATTAATGAGTGCATTATACTAAACATATAAGTAGCACAACAATTCCCACTCATTTCAAGGGGATGAATCCTTCTTCTTTTCATAATGGTATGCAGAACAATGACGCTCAGTCTGCGCCTTGGGTCTCTAGTCATTTTCCTGTTGATATGCCTTCACCTTTTCAATCCTCTCCCTGGCCTACTTATATGAATCCTAGGATTGGATCTGGGGGCACCATGGCCCCGATGCCTACGTTTTCATTTGTTATGAGTCATGTCCCTCAACCAAATCTCACTGTGGGAGGTTGGAACCTTCCCTATTACAGATCCAATCCTAGCTATTCTCTTTTAGGAAATAATGCTCAAATGGGTGCTTATTCTACTTATTACAACCCATCCATGTATCCTTCATCCACCATGTCTTCTCCTTCGAACACTTTTTCCATGGCGAGTCCACACATATCCCAGGGTATTTCTTACGGGGAGAATCATTTTTACAGTTCAGGCTACCCTCTTTATGGAACCGCTTCACAAGGGGGAAACATATATCCTCACTCGAATAATTCTTATCATACCTCTATCTCTTCGCAGACTTCAGTGATGATGCTCGTACAAGCCTCTTCAGAACAAGTCGGCGGAGGATACTACCTTTCTAGACAGGGGAAGGGGGTAAAATAGAACCCTTCTTGGCCTGCAATGTTTCAAAGCCAATATTTCCCTGGAACTTGGTATCAAATTCCACAACTCACCGCTAGTCCAGTCACTGTCAGTCATTCTGGAGCTCCATCACCAACCTCTTCCAGTCATGTTGAATATGGGTCGACAACCTCTACAAGTCATGTTGACAACCCACACCCAACCTCTGCTAGTCATGTTGGGGACATCACTCTAGTTTCCACGAGTCATATCAATTTCACATCTCGAACCTCTGTACATCATGTAGGAGATGACTTTGTCACCTTTGCCAGTCACTTTGAGAACATGTCACCAGCCATTGGGAACAACGTTGGGGGCATCAAGAAGCCTAGATGCCTCAGATGTAAGACTAAATTCCTTTGCAGGACTTGTGAAGGAGATCACCTTACTCGTTTATGTCCGGCTACGGCTGGGATACCAGAAGCATGGTTCTCACCTGAGGGCCCTTTGGGTTCTGAAGTGTTTGTGGTTTCTCCACACTCTGTTTCTCCTCTGATTGACATGATAGTAATTCTGCTACAATCGTTTCTAGACCATACCCCCATTGTCGAGGGTGATGTGTCCCCTATCCCTTATATCCTACATCCTCCTTAACCTAGAATTGAATAAGTGGTCGTACCAGTGCAATCTCTGGTCAATCCCACTCCCCTTGTGGAGGGTGACGCATCCTTCAACCATGTTGTCAGCATCCCTGATAACGCTCCTTTTGAGTGTGAGAGAGTGTTTCTCTCCCCGATTTCTCTCCCTCCAAGTCATGAGGAGGTTCGCTTCGATTGGGATGGCCTTGTGGGGTATACAATGCCCCCACCTATGTCTTTTTTGGTAGTTGACATTATCTGATACATCACAGAGATGATATCCTCCGCTAGTGCTTTATCCTCCTCGAATTGGTGAGCTTTGGGTTTTCCCAAGCTTATGTCGGCTCTTTGTAAGATGCTGAGATTCCACAAAAGTCTATCACGAGAGCCTTGGCCTCCCCCGTGACTCTCTTCCTAGAAGCTCCCAAATGAGTCTGAGTTAAGCTCTTTTCCGACTCGTCTAAAAAGAGAAAATATTGCTGAGTGATTTGTCCCTTTCACACTCATTAAATTAGACTTGAAAGGTCATGAGTCTTATTTAAGCTCTTTTCAAACTCGGTTTCAAAAAGTGAAAAGTTTGCCGAGTGAACTTGTCTCTTTCACACTCGTAAATTGGATTTGAAAGGATGTCTATTTGGCACAAGTTTATCCATTTTTTACACCAAGTAGACTAAAAGTCATAAAAAGGGACATTTTTTTGGATTAAGTTGTGATTGCATCTCATGCCCTTGCTTGCAGTATTGAGCCTATAGCCGGTTCTCGCTTTGCTTTATAAACTGTTTTACTCAATAGTTTTTGCATCCTCAACCAAGGAGAGCCTCGTTTATGTCCTTCATAATTTGACACCCTATACCTAGGAGGGGACATTCCCTTGAGTGTCCATGTCCCACATGCATCTCCTTGCACTGAGAATAGGTATGTTCCACTATTAGAACTAGTTTTTCTTACTTGCAACACTTGTTTCCTGCTCTATATCATAACATTCATTTTTCTATGAAAAAACAAAAAAAGATAGGAGGGAAGGGAGTATTATCTTATATCGGTAGCAGTTGTGTCACCTTTGAACAGAGCACAAAGTTATTGAGTCCATTTGTCATTATAATTTTTGGATTAGCATGTCCTTAGAAAGTTGAGCTCGTTACAAAGTCTTCTCTACTAACTGGTTACTCTTCCTATCCCTATAGAGAGTTTTACTGATGCTTCCTGCATCTCATGGTTTCATCATTTGGGTCTATGTTTCCAGAGTCCTCCATATGTCTCATGCTCTTGTTCAAAGGAAGTCTATCAACCTGTGTTGGCCACTTCTTAGAACTCTTGACTTTGCATGTCGGCCATACCCCCAGTTTGTCTCAGAATCACATGATACTGTAGTCCTATCATGCACCCTAACCCTACTTTCATCATTTGTAGGTAACCTTCAACCCAACAGTTGACATTTCATCATTGGTCGTTGAATGGGTGGTTTCCCTTATGTTCGATGACAATACATCTATTCACACATTGGGATTTGTGCAGTGTCTTGGATTCCATTAGCCTTATTGGTGGCTTCCTCACCTTTATTAGCAGTTTTCATCATTGGATGCTATTCAGAGGGTGTTTTTCGTGTACCGCTTGCACTTGGAACATGTGAAAGATGTACAGGTTCATTGGTTCGTGAACATGTTCTTCGTCTGATTTCCACCAAATCATGAAGCTCTTTCTTCGTATCTTGTCTTGACTGATGAGAGATTCCTTAATGCTCGCCTTTCAGCGGGTCTCCTTCGATCAAATTCAACCCATTTATTCTAGAAATGAAACCTAGAGTCTTATGAGTACATTGAGGCTTACAGTCATCAGTGGCGTGCTCTCTCACCATCAACAGTTGGGAATACATCAATGTCTCCTGATTGATGGATTCTTCAGGTGTTTGACATTGGCTCCTTCATTCATACTTGTAAGAATGTAATCAGTGCCTTGATACCTACTTTCATTATTGGTAGGCTATTTCGTATTTGTTAACAATATAACTCAATGATTGGTAATCAAATGATGTCTCATTGTGTTCGACCTCAACTCCTTTATTCACATGATGTAGACTTGCACCCTTGGTAGATTGTGTAGAATACTTGAAGACATCACTATGTGGCCACAACTTTCCTCAGTTGTTGCTCCCTTTTTGTTGGACCAGTACGTATATGACTTCAATGATCATGGACGATCAAATTGTACTCCATTGTATACATATATCTTCAGATTGGTTTTGAGACTGGTTTTACTGGGCCATGTTTGTGACTATGACAACTATTGGCATGTAACCGCATTTGTATTTTCCTATTCATGGCCACATACACTTGTTTTGTATATTTTCACATGGATCTGTAGTGTAATTCTATTGGCATCCATGTATGCAAAGTCAGTGCAGAACGTAATAAGCAACTAGTTCGTCTAGTTGGTTCCTCGTCACTCCACTTCTGGATTGTTTATAATGTATTTCATCCATCACAGATACTCCTCTGAACTCACACATTAGGGGGAATCTGTTATAGTAATATTTGCCTCACCCTATGCAATCTTGCACATAAGGCCTTTTTCCATTCCTTCATGTAGACTTATCATCCCTGCTTGTAAAATCTAGAGCTAAAAATACAAAATTTTCCGCATGTACGCATCTTGCTACTATACAACATGCGTATAGGCAGGTTACTCCACTGAAACCCACGTACATCAGGATTTGTGCCAAAAAATGAAAATGAATGTCGGGTTTCCATGTCACGATAGGAGATCTATGATCCTTGGCCTTCCATATAATGGAAACATTCTGACTCGGCCCTTTAGCTCCATTTGAAGGCTATAAATGGGCCAAATCCGAGCTATGGAAAAGGAAGAGAAGTAATTCAACTTTGAGAGAAAAGTTACTCTGGAGAAATTATTTACTTCATAATGAGTTTGCATCCCTTTGTCCTTTAAGTCTGAACACAATGTTCAGCCCCCAAGCTCTTCCCTTATTGATTGAGAACCTCATTGCTTCTCTATTATGAGTTTTCCTTTGGTGGAGGATTGAAGTGGTGGAGGCCCAGATGGAAGGAACTTAGTTTCTTAGTTCCAAACCGTGCCAACACGAAATTCTGTAATATTTTCACTTCTGCTGATCATTTATTGATAGAAATACTCCTTTCCCACCCAATTGATATCTCACAAATATTTGAGTTATTATCCATGGGCATATTTGTTATGTATATTAATGGATTATGCTATCTAATGTGCTAACCTTTTATATTATCACCATATGCTTTCTTTTCTTGGTTGTTGAGAACTAGTTGAAGGTATATATCTTTGGATCAAAGTTCTCAATGATGGACTTCATCGAACATCTGGACGAGGTAGGCCTCTTTCTTATCTCTCTTGCATATTGGTTTATATAGCATGTTTTTGGGATAGAGTTGATTTCTGCATTCATTTCAGTCTATTGTGGTTTACCCTAGCCATAGAGAGATTTTCCTCGTAACATCTTTCATTCTGGAAAATGGAGAAAACATCTCTTCAAATTCAATACCTTCAACCTCTATGTATCCTTTACATACCAATATAGCTTTGTACCTAGTAACCTATCCATATTCATTCAATTTATTTCTGAAGACCCACTTTGTGCTGATCAAATTATTGTACATTGGCCTTGGAACCAATTCCCAAGTGTCATTCTTCTCTATATGATCCAACTCTTCATCCGTGGATTTTATCCAAAATTCATCCTTTCTAGATTCTCTAAAGCTTCTAGGCTCAATTGAAGATAAGAGTGATAGGTTCAGTTGTTCTGGTGAACATATTCTTCTTCTCATCTCAACTCCTGCATCTTTGTTCCCGATAATATGATCTGATGGATGATTCTTCTGTATTTTTTTTCTAGGTGTGTTTGGAGGTACTTGAAGATCTTGTTGTCCTTTCTCTTCTTCTTTATCAAAACTAAACACAAAACTTTCAAAATTAAACAAAAAAATCTCAAATTTTAATCAAGGTCCCATAGCTTGTGCTTTGTTGGAATTCCTCTAATCCTAACCTGTTAATATTTATGGTAGGAATCCACACCTGGACTATCACACATGAGAAGAAATTAAAATCATGAAAAGTAAAAGAATAAGGAATCACTAAAACCTTGAAATGAAATTTCAAGCTATTAGTCACACTCCATCTATTCAATCCACTTGATAAAAAATATAAGTGATAATTTCTTATAGGTAGGAGTCACACCATTTCACAATCCAAGATGAAACCAGAGAGAGTAGTTAATTCAAAAATATGTTCAAATGTTAGACTACATTTTCTTAACCCACCAGCTACAATATTTCACTTTATAAATGGAAATGTTCTTGTAACTATCTCGTATACAATATACTCAATCATTTATGCATTTCTTATTACTTACTCCCACTCCTTTGAAATCAAAACCATGTAGCATGTAAATGTAAAGAACTAATTTGAACTAAGATGCATATTAACATGAACTAAGATGAATACTAACATACAACACATACCAAAGCAGGGGGGCCTCCTAGCTTGGGATGTGTCGTAGTTAGAATACAAAAAATAAAAACACAATGACCAACAACATAATTGTTATATTATCATCATCAAAAGGTGTGGAATGATTACATATGCAGAGATGTCTTCAATGCACTAGATGAATTGAAACTCAAACTTATCCCCCTTAAGATCATCACACGAATTCATTTATATATATCTAATACAAAAGGAAAAGGGATCCCATGAGATAGAAAAAAATCACTCACCTCTCAGATCTTGAAACTATGTAATCAACCATTACATTAATTTAAGAAACATAGGACATACTAGTTATCTTATATCAACCTAGAATAAGTTGTAACAGATAAGGATCAATTTAGTTGCGGATTCCATGTCGTGGGACACAAATGCAATTCGTTCCATCTTTTATTGTCACATTGATCCCTCTTTTTTAGACTTTCGTTGACCTCTCATCCTTCTTTGACCAACGCTGGCAATCTCAACGATGAGGTTGGGAGTGATTGAATAAGGGAAGAAAATGTTTTTTTTTTTTTTTTTGATCCAATAGTCTCATTACCATATCTTCATATATTTTTAATAACCATTCACTAATTATGAAAAAATGTTATATAAACTATCGATTTTGGAGGAAATCCATGAAGTTAATTCCTGTGAGTTGAAATTGGTTTCGTTCGAGGATGAACAATGCTTCTTAAGTACACATGTTGGGTGCTGAGGTGTATTTTGAGCCAGTTCTTTATCATTGTTAGTTTTGAAGCCACATTTGGATAACAAGAACCAAATAAAAAACCTTGCAAAAAAAACTATTTAACCATTATCATTTGGAGGTACGCCACCATGATCCTTCCATGAATTGAGCTTCCAATTTCTAAATATGATATGCATTGTTATCCCATTTGACTGATCCTTTGACCACGAGCCCTGATTTTGGTTGATAGTTGTTGGATTTGTTTGAATTAAAGAGAAGCATAAAAATACCATTCTTAATAAAACCCAAATGTTTGATTTTGTCCATAAGAAGCAAAACTATCTTGAATGTCAAGGTGCTACTATATTTCCAGTCTGCTACTAGATTTCTTGTAGATTACACACACTACCATATTTACTGTAGATGGAGAACGCTATTGGATTTTCTATAGAATGTTAGAAAAATAGCTGGACCTCCAAAGGTAATTACAAAATCACAAAATCCATCCTAAGTAATAATCAGAACATGGAAAATCATTGAAATCAATAATCACATGTCTCTCTAAGATATTATAAAAAAAGGTGGATAATATGGAAATGTGAATGATGGATGCATGAAGGATAAAGGAGAAAATATGTAACAATAGTCTAAATGGTCACTGAAAAACTTGTTGAAAGGGAGGCTCAAAACATGTAAGCTAGTATTTATGGTTTGTATGTAAGTCCCAAAGCTTCCATATGAGTACCATTGTTGGCACAGGGGTAGACCCAGGGTTCAATGCTACAAGAGCGCACCAAAAAAACCCTAACTACCGGCCCTTTCAAAAACACCTGTGAAGCAGATGAAGTCTCACCTGAGGTAGAGGCAGGGGTGGTTGCAAGACTCAGGTGTCTGCAACCTTAGCTGGGACACATATATGTGATTATAACACTTAGCAATCACTTAGCATAGATTATTCATCAATATTCAACCCTTATGATACTTCGCAGATAACACAGAGCATCGCAATATGTACTTATATCTAAGATAATTCAACACTTAGCCACAACAAGATAGATTAGATTCGGTAGATAAATCACTAAGCATATTACATACCAAATCTAACATTCATTCATGTCTCAGAAGCACAGAGAATAAATAGATCTATCTAAACACATCAAAGAACTTAGCAAAGGAAGAGACAAACACATTAGGTCGAGGCATAGAGAACAACACACAGATTTGTCATGGTTCACCCCCACCCTGGGGCTATGTCCACAAAGTCTTCTTCTTTATTAGCTTCAGTTAATCAAGTTACAGAACAGAGCCATCCAAATCCCTCTTCGGATAGGACAAAATATTTGTGCAGCTCGCTAGATCCTTCTTCCTTGTGCTAAAAGCACGGAGCCTTGTACAATATCCTGCACTTAGTCTCTTACAGTATGCACAAAGAATTTACAATCATTACCAGAACTTAGCACAACTTGCAACTCTTCAATCACATAGATCCNACATACAACAATGGGCCTAAGCATGGGTAAACCCATGAGATGACATCCCTTTCCCATTACATTGTCCCCCAAAACCCAAAAATGACCCAAAAAGGGGTCTAGCTTCCATGATTTCTTCTTCGCAGTGCGCTCCATCTTTGACAAGTTGTCGAAGTCCCAAAAATGGTCAAATATGACCAAGTGTTCCTGAAAACTTAGCCAGGGCCAACAAGCCCCCAACACTCACATATGACTCGTCCCGAGTCACTCAGGTCTAGGTAACTCTGCCTCAAAGGTATCGAGCTTGGCTCGAGCTGTTTCGACTTGTCTTTGTGCTACTTCTTCTTGCTCAACGAATTCCTAAACAACCGCTTCACTAATAGGTCCTTTCAGTTGCTTCTCAACTGTAACAACCACTTGTTCTAGTAGTGTTCCTTGGCCTTCAATTTCTTCAAACAGTAGGTAGGTCGCCTCTTGTCTCGGTTGGAGTTTCTGGGTGACTTCCATTACTCTGTTCTGCATGGTAAGAACGAGTTGTTAGGCAGTGCACTGTTCCTGGGATCTCTTCATCCTCTCGATGGGTGAAAAGAGATTGAGCTGCACCTATACTATATCTGCGTGCTGATTTGCTTACTGGAGTTGGGACTCCAGTGTCTTCAACTATGGGTGTTCAGATAGTTGTTCACATATCTGTGTGCTTCTTCTACTTAGCTATTTACATTCTGCAACAAGTGTTTTAATCCTCTCGACTGCGCTCTGAGCATTCAATTATTTTTGGTCATGCACTTCTTATGGAGTCTGTGGTATGGTTCGAAGCTCTAATTCCATGACCCTTTGTTGAAGTTGTTGAATAACTTCAGCTAGCTTCATCACTTGGAACTCTATGGGCTCTTCAACCTTCTGCTCGAAGCCGGTCACAGAGCAAAATGCTCTGTTGACTTATTCTTCAATTCCTATCTACTTTGAGAGAAACTGCTCTTTCTCTTTTTGGATCTTCACTCTGTCTTCTTCAATTTTTTCTTGGAGAGCATTCTTCTCTTGTTGCGTGGCTTGGCATTGTTCAATAATTTCCTCCTATGATTTCTTTAGGGCCTTGGTGGCCTACGACTTTTCTTCTTGATCATGTTGAAGGTGTACTTCGACTGTATCAACAATCTTGCAGAGTTGAACTGATTCATCTCCCACTTCTATTGTTCCTTCTGGCAGAGGTGCAATAGAGATTGCTTATCTAGACTTGAGTGCTTATTGTACTCTTTGGAATGCGATCTCAATTTGGCTATACATTTGTTCTTTCTTTGCCTCCTGCTTCTCTATGATTTCCTTTGAAGCATCATTGACTGCTGCAACAATGAAATCAAAGTCATCCAATGTGAGGTAAGTTCGCATCTTGGTTACAGGGTTTCTTGGTTCCTTTTTGGAGGAAGATTTCAGAGGTGACATCTTCCTTTTCTTCGATGAGTCTTCTTCGTCCCTAGGTGGTGGTACTTCAAATTTCTGTTGTTTAGTTTCTGTACCTTCTTCTTCATCACCTCCTTCATCGGGTGTAATGGAAGTCGTCCTTACAGATAGGATGTCAACATCCTAGACTTTTTTAGTCTTCTTCGTTGTCTTTGCTTTATTTGTCTTACTGGGCCCATGTGTATCATGCACAGTTCTGGGGCTATCGATGTCGGACATTTCTGTGGGGTCTGCTGAAACAAGGAGGTCCATTGACCATTCCTTGGTGATCTCTTCCAGGTCTTCTTCTGTTAGCTTATAATTGTACCTTCTGGTAGCTCCCATGCAAAAAAAGAGATCAATATCAAGAGCCAGCTAAAATGGAATTCGTGTCCCTGATCCTGGGCTTCTCTGCAGTCAATCTGCATTTGGTTCATCAGGTACTTCACCCAGTTCATCTGTAGGCCCTCTGCGCACTTTCCTGCAAGGTCAACTACAAAGACAGATACTTGTGTTGGTCGACTCTTGTGTACCAACTTCCCTACGATCAGTTGGCATGTGAGGTGCATTGTGCCACTTTCAATAGAAGCTACCTTGTATCCTCACGCACCTTTCTCAACATCACCATAGGATTCTTTGATATTCTGTGCAAGAGCACGGTCTGTGGTCTTTCCAGAATAATACTCATGGGGATCGGGGCCCTACATGCTAAGACCAATGATCCTATTGATCATCTTCGGATCAACAGTTATACAATGATATAACCAGAGGTATCCTCTGTGGTAACTTGCTAGCAACAATTTTACACAAGAATTCACCTCCTGGTGTCTTTCGAAGTGCGATATTTTCATAACTTTGAGCAAAGTAGACTTCGCGAGGTTCATTGTCCATTGCTGAGTGATGAGCTTCGAATTCTTTCCCTTATTTCTTGTCAAGTACTTATATGGGGAAAGCATGCTGTAAACTTTACGGTCCCACGGGTTGAAGTCGCAAAACTTCAACTTTGTAACCTTGTCTTGATCTGCGTGGTAGGTGCGTACTCCTTTCAGTAGATATGCAGTGACTAGGGTTTATTCAAAGTCTCTAGGGACACTTTCCCTGTTAATATCACCGCTCAAAGGGGGCATGTAAGCTGGTAGGATGGATGGCACTAACTTCGCGTTGGCTATGTCGTCCTTATGCTTAGTTCTCCTGTCTGTGTCGGCTCGAGATCTTCCTGCTCGAGTAGTCGATGGGGAGGCTTGCACTCTGCTTGTCGATGATGCTTGGAATCCGGTGGACATTCTTCTTTTTGACATGACTCTCTCAGTCATTAAATCGAGAAGGACCTCTGTGATAGATTCCTCAAGTGCAGTGAGATCGTCAGACATACACAATCGGGAAAGATAATCGAGGTCATGATGATATCAAAATACTACACTAGTATGAACAATCTGCTTGCAATGATCACAGTAGACAATCACTAGTTCTGCAGGCTTCGACTTTTCAGTTGGCAAAAGTGTTCTTCGAGCACGACTTGACGAACTAAATAGGAAATTTGTCAATAGTATGCTTGCAATAGGTATGAGCTTCTATGAATGTTGATCCATCCATTATGGCATGGTCCAACGGTCTGGTGGTGATCCTTTAATGATTTTCTATCCGTTCGGGGTGGAATTCGAACAGGTATATCGATCCAATGGCTATATTGCTTCGCCACGGTGAAGTGTTGTATGTCACTATTCTGATATCCTAACGAAGCTCAATTCCTGTGATTTTTCCTTCTGCAAAGTTTCCTCTGGAACCTTCTGTAACTTTTCGATCTTGGCTCTCTTCTTACTTAGCTTTCTAGCCTTCTTCCCAGTGATCTTCATCTTGGTCATCCTTTTTCCATTCTGATTCTTATCTTCTCTTGACATAGTCACTTTGCGATGTTGAGATTCTTTCTTCAGATCCAAGGGTAATACTCCTTCATCATATGGATTAGGTATTTCGGTCTTCTGTGGTTCCTCTAATTCTCTTATATCTTTGACATCCAAGTCCCTGGTGTTAAATAGCTTAGATTTTTTCTCTTGTTCTTCCATTAAGTAGGCAATCCTTCTAGTCATAAATTCCATGAGTTCTTGCTTCTTTTGTTCTAGGGATTCCTTTTCTTCTTTTCTCTGGATCTGGTCTTTTTCAATCCAGATCTTGCCTAACAAAGATGGAAATGGGGCATGGTCATCAATAAATTTAATAACTTCAAATTCTTCCTTTTCGAAGCTCCATGGGTACTCATAGCTATCTGGGTAATTCTGCCACATAGGGTTACCATTTTTCCTTTAAACAACCCTATTTTCCCTAGTGAAGGAATCATAGCAAGCCTTCCTAGGGTTTCCCAAGTACTTTCTGTCATAATGTTCATCTGTGTTCCCTCATCTAGAGCATAGTCAATGTCGAAGTCTCCTATTCTTACTTTGATTTTCTCCTTTTCTTTGAGTATCCCTGACAAACTGACATCTTTATGTTCATCCAAGGTTTCATTCATTTTCAGTAACATAATATCTGATTCTTTCTAGGGTTCTTCTATAATCTTAGTCTCTTTATCTTCTTTAGAGTTTGCTTGCTCCATATTCAACTTTTCAAGTCTAGCAATCATTCTAGGGCAATCCAGTACTTCATGGTCCATAGCCTTACAACAGAGGCAACTAGGGTTTCTCCAAGGGAATTCCTTAGCAAGATGTCTTGGTCTTATGCAACTATAAAAAAGAGTTAATCCTCTCTTTCTCTTTAATGATCCCCAACTTTTCTTGTACTTCTTGCTAGGGTCATAATGGCTAGCCTGCAAAATTTTCTTTCTAGGATTCTGCATCCATTGGTTAGTCCAAAAATTCTTTCTATGCATAGGTATAACATATATTTCATTATTCTTATCAGATATATTCATATCAAACGTTCTTTCATCTAACAATGCCCTAGTTTTCAAGCTAGGACAAAATCTATCAAGCATACCTAAATCCATACTTTAGAAACAAAAATTTTCACTTCTTTTACTTCTACAGGGCACAAAGCTTTGAGATCTAAAAACTTTTAACTATTTTTACCTTTATCAGAGCACAAAGCTTATAGATCTTACCTCTTTCTGCAGATCTGACCCTCTTTTTTTTTTCAGTATCAACCTCTTTTCTTGCGGATCTGACTTCTTTCCTTCCTTCTTTAGCACAAAGCTTTTTAGATCAAGTGGATCACTGTGCACTAGGGCATAGATCCACGCATAGAGATTTCACAATTTCAGGACGAATCTTTGCACAAATCTTCTTCTGCTTAGTTCCTAGCAATCACAGTTTCAGGTCCCAACAATGGAACCATTTGTTGGCACGGGGACAGACCCAGGGTTCAACGCTACAAAAACACACCAACAAAACCCTAACCTCCATCCCTTTCGGCAACACTTGCGAAGCATATGAAGTCTCACCCAAGGTAGAGGTAGGGGTGGTTGCAAGACTTAGGTGTCTGCAACCTTAGCTGGGACACATATCTATGATTATAAAACTTAGAAATCACTTAGCATAGATTATTCATCAATATTCAACCCTTGTGATACTTCACAGATAGCACAGAGTATCGCAGTATGTACTTATATCTAAGATAATTCAACACTTAGCCACAACAAGATAGATTAGATTCGGCATATCAAGCACCAAGCATCTTACATACCAGATCTAACATTCATTCAAATCTCAGAAGCACAGAGCATAAGTAGATATATCTAAACACATAAAATCACTTAGCAAAGGAAGAGACAAACACATCGGGTCGAGGCACAGAGCACAACACATAGATTTACCGTGGTTCACCCCCACCCTGGGGCTGCGTCCAAAAAGTCCTTTTCTTTATTAGCTTCAGTTAATCAAGTTACAACATAGAGCCATCCAAATCCCTCTTCACATAGGACAGAAGATCTGCGCAGCTCGCTAGATCCTTCTTCCTTGTGCTAAAAGCATAGATCCTTCTACAATATCTTGCACTTAGTCTCTTACAGTATGCACAAAGCATTTACAATCATTACCAACACTTAGCACAACTCCCAACTCTTTGATAACATAGATCCCACTCTACTACTCTTCTCCCCCCCCGCTCTCACTTACTTCACCTATACATCTATTTATACATACAACAGTGGGCCTAAGCGTGGGTAAACCCATGGGTCGACATCCCTTTCCCATTAAATTGTCCCCCAAAACCCAAAAAGGACCCAAAAAGGGGTCTAGCTTCCGTGATTTCCACTTCGCATTGCGCTCCATCTTTGACAAGCTGTCGAAGTCCCAAAAATGGTCAAATATGACCAAGTGTTCCTCAAAACTTGGCCAGGGCCAACAACCACCATGGAAATGAAAACACCATACTCACATCCAACTTTGTTGATATTTATGCACATGTATAACTTCAAGAGCTTATCTATATTTATAAGATTTTTCCATATCAAGGTTTCCATTACTTACCCTTAATTTCTCAATGTCACCCTCTACTAGAAAAAATGAGTATCATAGATTCCCCTGTTCCAAGAATCTTCAAGACAATTTCATGAAGGGTTTTTTCCCATTGTATTTGGTAATACTACAATAGCAAAGACTAGTTGAATTGATGAATTATTTATCAATCACTTGAAGGAAAATAAAGAAATAGCATAAAAGGTAATGGATGTATAGATACATTTCAAAAAAGTAAGGTACAACTTGATAAATAAAATAATTTGCAAAAGAGGAATGGAAAACTACTATGTACAAAACTAAAACATCCTAGGAGATCATGAAAAGTATCTCTTTAATATCTGGCCATTGGCAATGAGCTATTCAATCACCCCTTCCAAAGTCTTGATCTTGAAGGTCCCGGGTCCAATTATTTCACAAATTTGGTACGAACCAAGCCATAATTGTTGAAACTTAGTATGTTTCCCTTTAGTATCATTGGCTTTGTCCCATTTTAGAACTAGGTCCCCAACTTGAAAATACTTATTACCAACATAAACTTTTATCAATCCAATGTTTGACTAACTCTTGATGTTGGTCTAACTTTCTCTTGGATTTTTCTCTTTCTTCCTCTAGTTTAAGAAGAGTGTCTAATATTCATTGCATAACTAGAAAATTACTATCTTGAGTAGACTGAGATAGTTATAGGGAAGGAAAAAATATATGGGTAAGTAAAATATCCTATTTACAATAGACTAGGAAGAAAAGAGATTTCCCTAAGGATACCTTTGGTGTCACTCTATTGGCCTAGAGAACATTTGGTAAAGCTATATGCCAACTTCTTTGATGATCAATCACAGTATTTTTAAGGATTTAGATACATTCTTATTTGTAGACTCAATAAGACCATTACCCGGGGGGTAATAGTTGGCAACATACTTGATATTAATATTTCTTTCAAGAGAAAATTCAGTCAATTTCAATGATGAAAAACATTTTCCATTATCAAACACTAGAGACCAAGGGACACCAAACCTGGTAATGATATGGGATTCAAGGAAATAAATCACCTGATTTTTCATTCACTATATTCAAAGGCATAGTTTTTTTTCCACCTTGTGAAGTAATCAATTGTTGTCAATATATATTTATGGAGTCTAAGTCAGATTGCAAAAATGTAGGTTTTTGTTTCTATTCTCAACGATGTATTTAAGGTATAAGACATGGAAAATTGGGATGATGATTTTACTTTGGAATCCAACATACATTCATGTGATGAAAGACTTACAATGGAGAAGGCACATTTTACCTTTAAGCTTTTACAAATTTTAACAATGCCAAAAGGAAAGGATAGTGGTGAAAGGAGAAAAAGGGTGAATAGAATGAATGGACATAAGAGATTGTGTGATTTTGATTTGAATCTTTACATTGATTCAAATCATGTGAGGTATGCATAATCACACATAGGGACTACAAAGGTCATGTTCAAACTAGTGAAGATTACATTGAAGTATGAAATGGAGGAATGTGCATGGTAAGTAATAAGAAAATGTAATGTATGGAGAGGTGAAAGAGGTTCAAAGTTTTTATGTATGTATTGTATGAATAAGTATAAATATAAATTGTTTTTCCTAATCACCTTTTCCTTTACCCTTTCTCCAACTTGGTAATCTTTGATGTGATGTAGGAAATGTATGTTGAAATTGGTGCATTGGAGAGTCTGTCATCTACTACTTGTTGAATGAAGAGGTTTCCAAATGAAGGAGATATTGTTGAAATCTCAATTCCTATCACCTAGATAGAAAATTATCTTATGTATTTCCCTTCTTATAATCAAATCATAGAACACATAATAAAATATATTGTCTTGAAATAAATACAACTAAAGAAAAAATAGGAGAAACCAAAATTCACAAAACACATAGAATTTTTTCCCTTCAAATCATATTTTCATTAATAATGAATCCAAGCTTACAAGGGCTCCCTCAGTGAGAAAATGACCCACTGAGAAAAAACACAAATTACAACACACCTGACAACTCTGGCCATGAAGAAAACCTCTGCTCTATTTGTCCAAATATTCCTTTTGGACACTCACACTTGCACTAGATCTTCCCGCTGGTCCTCAAATCTACAAGATCTGCCTATTGATACCTCATATCTTCTATATATGCTTTCTAGTACCTCAGATATACTATATTTGTTCACTAGTACCTTAAATCTACATTAGATATGTTCGATGGTACCTTATATATGCTATATCTACCCATTGGTACCTCGAATATCCACAAGATTTGTTCATTGGTACCTCATATATGCACTATATCTGTCCACTGGTACCTCATATCTACTAGATATGTTTGCTGGTACCTCAAATATGCTCGCCCAAAATCTGTCCTTCGATTTTTGAATGTTGGGTTTTCTTCTCCTTGTTGCACTACCTACACTTTCCTCCTTTGGAATTGATATCTAGATGAAAGTCATTATTCACCTATTTGAGATCCCCTTGATTCACAGTCCTTCATGACTCAAGAACTTCAACAAAAGTCCTTCTTTTCTCCTAAGTGGAAGACTCAATCACATGAGAAAAAATCCTTCTTTACTCCTCTTTATTCTTATGTGTCTTTCTCCTTTACCTAGATTTGCTTTTATAATTTTGAGTTTTGACCAAATAAAACATAACCCTAATATCCAAAGTGATTAATGGTTGAGATTATATCTCACCTCACTTGAGATCAATGTCTAAGATTCGTTTAATTCACTAATGCTAATAAAATTAACATTTCATTAAATTAACTTCACTTTAATTATAAACTCACTTTACTTTAATAATTCATTTAATTAAAGTAAATTACTAAGGTAGAAGGATTTGGATGACTTCGACATGTCTAGACACTTAGACTTGTGTAGAAGTACTTGTTTGATGCTACAAACATCAACACTCCCTCTTAGAGAGGAAGGTACTTTTGGAAGAGACACTTGTAATTGGTTGTCCCTCCAGTCCTAGCACCATGTCCCACACATTATCTTGCACCATGGCATCCCACCAAACCTACTAGTCTGTTTCTTTCTAAACACTTGAATACTGGGAATCAATGATTCTACTCATTAGCACCATATAGTTTAGAAATTTTTTCGAAGGCCTAATCTCCTTGATATTTCTCTTAGGGGCCTCAACATGCTCTTGAGCATCCTTCAATGTTTTCGTAAACCACCTGGGTATCATGATAGTGCTGGAAGGTTCTAAATCCTCCTCCCCACATGAAGGTTGACTCCTTGAACTTGAAGTCTTTGAACATTGTTCTCCCTTTGGAGCTTTCTACTCCTTGTCCTCTATCAATGGTACATATAACATATCCTAGGCTTCCAACCAATTGCTTGACTCAATATGGAACAAAATAGTTCCGCCACCCTTCATTGCATACTTGGCATCATCATCAAGTTCCAGATGGATTCTTTAGTCCTTCTTCACAAGATTCTTGAATAGACCCCATGCTTCATCCAACCTATCTTCAAACTTGAGACTAGATACTACCATTTTTTAGATATGAACTTCCATAAAAATGTTCCTTGTCCTTCAGACACAATATACTGAAGAATTTTCGCTCAGTCCTTTAAGCACCCATGAATCCTTTAATACTAGGGTTTCAAATTTGTTGGTAATTTATATATATTCAAAGATCTCCATACAAATATGACAAATCTGCTGCAAATTGGTATGGATTTGTGTTTGGTCCTTAAACCCCCACTATTGCAAATAAGATCTAATAGATCTGTTGTCATAAAATGTTGTGTATCTGAAATTGGTCTCCCTCTCATAGCGCAAGCCCTGATATCATGTTGAACTAATCACACTCTAATTCCATGTTGAAAAATATTAATTCCTAGCACCTAGATAGATTATTACCTTGTGTACTTCCTTCCTTGTAACCAAATTACAACACACAAAATAAAATATACTCGCTGGAAATAAATACAACAAAAACAAAAACAGGAAAAACCAAACTTCACACAACACACATAAATTCTTCTCTTCAAATTATATTTTCATTAATAATGACTCCAATCTTACAAGGGATCCCTTATTGGGAAAATTCCCCATTGAGGAGAAATAAAAATTACAACAAACCTGGCAACTTTGGCTTTGAAGAAACCCAATGCCCGTTCTACCCAGATTTGTTTGCTAGACAGTCATATCTACACTAGATCTTCCTGCTGGTCCTTAGATATGCAAGATATTCATGTTGGTACCTCATATCTACTATATCTTCCTCCTAGTACCTCATATATGCTATATCTGTCCATTGGTACCTCAAATCTGCACTAGATCTGTACATTGGTACCTCAGATATGCTAGATCTACTCGTTTGTACCTAACATATGCACTAGATTTGTCTGTTGGTACCTCATATCGACACTAGATCTGTCCAATGGTACCTCAAATATATTAGATATGTCTATTGGTACCTCATAAATATTAGATCTGTTTGTTGGTACCTTGTATCTTCTCCCTAGAAATCCATCCTTTTCGATGTCTGGCTATTGGGTTTTCTTGTCCTTGTTGCACTACCCACACTTTCCTCCTTTGGACTTGATCTCTAGATGAAATTCCTTCTTCACCAATCTGAGATCACCTTGAGTCACAGTCCTTCTTGAATCAAGCACGTTAGAAAAATTCTTTCTTTTCTCCTAAGTGGATGACTCAAGCACATGAGCAAAACTCCTTCATTGTTCCTATGTATTCTTGTGTGTCTTTTTCCTTCACCTAGTATTTCTTTTATAATCATGAGTTTTGACCAAATCAAACATAACCCTAATTTCCAAAGTGATTTATGGTTGAGATTAGATCTCACCTGATCCAGATTATTTTTAGCACAAAATGAGAGCGTAGATTTAATAAAGAAATGCACAGAGATATCACGAATATCTAATAATATAACATAAATGTATCAGAGATGCAACCATAAACACATAGATACAATAATACACGATTTGTATTAATGAAAGAAATGTACAGAGACTGTAAAAATACAGAGTGAAAGACTCGCTAGAATGGTGGAAACTTATCTCTAAGAAGAGATGTGACAGCTACTCTCATTCGCAAGAAGATGATTGCAATGAGTCTTTGAAGGACTTGTTACAATAAACAAGAGTGTCAAAAATGTTAGAAAAACAGGACCCCGAAGCAATAAAATAAAACAAATGCGGAAAGAAAACACAGAAGATACACAATACAAGAGAAACACAGATTTACGTGGTTCACCCAGTGTGGGCTACATCCACCAGAGAAATTGCTAGGTCCTTCTTTTATTATTATCCAACAAATGAAGGGATAGAACCTACAACAAAACCCGTTGTAACTTCCTCTTCTTTCTCTCACAGTCTCCTCTCTCAGAATACAATACTTGCCATAATGCATAGTTGCAATACATTTCCCTCATAATAAAGGGTTGCCTTCTAGGGCAAAAAACCCTAACATAATTTCTACCATTAGATCTGCGACCTTATAATGAACGGTCCAGATTTACAATGAAATTACAATACACATTTACAAGGTAATTTTTCCTTCAGGGGCCTGCTTGCCCGCGAACCCCCCAGTCGGGGGGATAGGCCCCCCAGACCACGTAGAGGGGGTAGGCCCCCTCTGCACTCCCCCGCGTGGAAGAGTGTACATACATCTCAGGTGTAAAGTCTTTATGGGGTCTAAACACGGCTGAAAGCAAGGACCTTTGAATCAGGAACATAATCAGTCTCCACAACCAACAATCTCCCACTTGGAGACTGATCTCAACAACTCCACCACTGTTGTATATGTTGGACTCTGAACCTTCTTAGACCTGGAAAATTTTTCATCTTCATCTTCATTCTTGAAGACCAACTGAAACTGACCAGGAACTCAGTTTCTCTCTGGTTACTCCCTTTGTTAACATGTCTGCAGGATTCTGGCTAGTGTGTATCTTTTCCAA
Organism: Picea engelmannii; assembly: GCA_009831015.1. Lineage (NCBI taxonomy): Eukaryota > Viridiplantae > Streptophyta > Pinopsida > Pinales > Pinaceae > Picea > Picea engelmannii. The sequence continues at coordinate 125,311 of ML783498.1, read as the reverse complement.
CTTCAAATTTCCATCTTTTGAGGCGGATCATATGAAATAGTACCTCAACTGTATATGCTTAGTCTTTGAATGGAAGGCTGATTTCTTTGCAAGATGAATTGCACTCTCACTGTCATAGTACAACCTGCTATTCTCCTGCTTCTTTCCCAATTCCACCATAAACCTTTGTAACCAAATCATCTCTTTACTAGCCTCTGTAGCAACAACATACTTTTCCTTTGTTGTTGAAAGTGCAACAACCTTTTGCAGTTTCGAAATCCAACTTACTGTTGTTCCACCTATAGTAAAAACATACCCTGTGGGGCTCCTCCTATTGTCTTTATCACCTGCCATATCTGAATCAACATATCCCTGTAGAAAAGTGTCTGAACCTCCAAACCATAATGCATGAGTAGAAGTACCTCTCAAATACCTGAGATCCCACTTTACTGTCTCCCAATGTTCTTTACCTGGATTGTTCATATACCTGCTCACAACTCCCACTGCATGTGCAATATCTGGTCTTGTGCAAACCATTGCATACATCAAGCTGCCAACTACTAATGAATAAGGGACCCTGGACATGTATTCTATTTCCTCTTGTGTCTTGGGACACATTTCCTTAGTTAATTTGAAATGGCTGGCCAAAGGTGTACTAACTGGTTTTG
>ML783498.1:92734-117684 GCA_009831015.1 Picea engelmannii | reverse complement strand
AACATCTTCTAGGTCACTTGGCCCACATTCCTTATTTTAGGGTTAACCCACTTCTAATTTCTCCATTAAATTTATTATTGAAATAATTTATTTTGTATTCACTTTGAATTATAATACACTCATCACTTCACTTTATTATTTATTTATTAAAATCCCTTAAACCACTTTGACTACTTTGACCTTTTGGGGCTTTTAGATGACATGTGAGGGTCCTCCAACTTCATAAGGCCATAACTCTCAAACCATGAGGAGTTATGTGACGTTCCACATACCACTAGAAATGGCATGACATTTACTATCCGTATAGAATAGTATTATCTGAAAATATATCATAACTCATACCGTTAACCAACAAACAAACTTGGGTTCATTACCCAAACCTGGGGTCTCCAACTTCTCATGGCCATAACTCTCTAACCGTGAGGAGTTATGTTACATTCCACATACCACTGGAAATGATATGACAAGAACTATCCATCTAGGATATTTTCCTTGAAATATTCACTATCCTTCATCTCATTATTCCACAATTAAGCATGGGTTCTCTTACTCTGCAAAGCGTCTTCTCATGAGGGCTTTCACCATAAGGGGACCACTTTGGAGTTCATCCATATTTACTTCTTATTAACCATGAAAAAACAATAATGAGTCATATTTACATCAAACAATATTGGTTCCATTACCCAAACCTTTGTGCTATGGGGATTTCTTCAAGGGTTGACATCAATGACAACCAACCTTAATCAACAATCTCCCCCTTTGGCATTGATGGCAACACTCTGATGCAATAATGAAATCATATCACTCATGCTCCCACTGGAACCATGCCTTTGTCCTCTGCATTTGATAAATCTTCTCCCCCTGGAATCATGCCTCTGTCCTCTGCATCTGTGAAATCTCTCCCCCTTTGTCATCAATGGAAAATGTATCTTTCCATCTGGGGTTAATCCCCCTGACTGAACTATCCTTTTATGGTGCTTCCTCATGTACATATAAGACATATAAGATAAGCATTCAAAAATCATTCAAAAAGAATTCATTTTGGAGTAGAAATAACTCCAAGTCTTTGGCAAAGATATTCAAAGGTTTCCCGTGGAAGTGGTTTTGTAAAGATGTCTACCACTTGTTCTTTTGTGCCCACATACTCAACTCTGATGCTCTTTTCTGCAACATGTTCCCATAGAAAGTGATACTTGATTGGAATGTTCTTCGTCTTGGAGTGCATCACTGGGATTTTGAGATAATGATGGCACTTGTATTATCACAATGTATTGGAATGGGCTCATCATACTCAACCTGTATATCTATCAAAGTTTGTTTCATCCAAAGAACCTGTGTACAACATGTTGTTGTTGCAATATACTCTGCCTTGACTGTAGAAAGAGATACTGATGATTGTTTCTTGCTTATCCATGATACCAAACACTCACCTAAGTAGAACGCTGCTCCACTGGTTCTTCGTCGATCATCAATACAACCTAACCAATCTACATCTATGTAGGTAATAAGTGATAGATATTTTCCTTTTGGATACCATAATCCAAACTCTTATGTTCCTTTGAGATATCTAAAAATCCTCTTTACTGCTAATACATGTGATTCCATTGGTGCTGCTTGAAATCATGCCACCTGTCCAACTGCTTGCATTACATCTGGTCTAGATGTTGTCACATATAGTAGGCTGCCAATCATTGACCTATATTATCTTTGATTTGTAGACTTCGAATCATAATCTTTTCTCAACTTACAACCGGTTTCCATGGGAGTGATAACTGGTTTGCAATCTTCCATTCCGAACCTCTTTAGCATTTCTCTGATATACTTGGTTTGAGAAATAAAAATTCCTTGGTTTCTTTGATGTATTTGAAGTCCCAGAAAGAAGGATAGTTCTCCAAGTAACGACATTTCAAATTCATTCTGCATGTCCTGCTGATCCTTTTCGGAACCTTGAACACTTTGCTTTTGCTTCATCAATTCTTTCTTGGATGACTTGTTTTCTTCTCTTTCTTTCCTTAGATATTTAATTGCACTGATCAATTTTTATTTGTAATCAACTTCTGCTTCATCATACTCTTCCTCTTCTAAATCTGTCTGACATGATGAGCATCTTTCTTCTTGTTCTGTATCTGCATCTTCTTTGGCATTTTCTAAATCTGTGATGGGTGAAGAATATATGTCATGTAACTTATCCCAAAGTTCTTTGGCTGATGAACATTTACCAACCTTTTCTCTTACTTGTTTAGGTAATCCTTCCCAGAGGAAATCCATTGTCGTTTTTTTCTTTTTCTTCAATTCCTTCTTGGCTGCAGTCTTTGCCCTTTTTGAACTATCATATCCTGTAACAACTGATAGCCAAATATAATGTCCATGTGCCTGTAAAAATACTTCTTTCCTTCTGCTCCACATCTCATACTTAAAACCATTTTGACCATTAAACATTGGTACTCCATTCTCAAAATAATCCATGATCTCCTTCCATTGGTTAAACTATTTCTTGAAGGAACCTTGCTCTGATACCAATTGTTGGATTACTGAGAGGGGGGGTGAATCAATAATAAAGAATTTTAATAAATTTTAACCATATAATCCAAGTGTTATATCAATGTAGCATTATCATCCAATAACTATAGAGTAAATAAGTAATGAACAAATGAACAATCATACACACACCTTAGAAAGCACCATCAAAATTTTTTATCCTTCCTTGCATTTTGACCTTCTTTTCTTCACCTTCACTCATAATTCCGGTTTAGATATCCTTGGTTACCTCAGACACCTATAGATATTCAATATTCTCAAGTGTGTTTAAAATGAGAGAGCCTAGCCTCTTATTTATACTCTCAAAGTAGCTTCCTTAAAAACATCTTCTAGGTCACTTGGCCCACTTTCCTTGTTTTAGGGTTAACCCACTTCTAATTTCTCCATTAAATTTATTATTGAAATAATTTATTTTGTATTCACTTTGAATTATAATAAACTCATCACTTCACTTTATTATTTATCTTCTAAAATCCCTTAAACCACTTTGACTACTTTGACCTTTTGGGGCTTCTAGATGACATGTGAGGGTCCTCCAACTTCCTAAGGCCATAACTCTCAAACCGTGAGGAGTTATGTGACGTTCAACATACCACTAGAAATGGCATGACATGTACTATCCATATAGAATAGTATTATCTGAAAATATATCATAACTCATACCGTTACCCATGAAACAAACTTGGGTCCATTACCCAAACCCGGGGTCTCCAACTTCTCTAACCATGAGGAGTTATGTTACATTCCACATACCACCGAAAATGGCATGACAAGCACTATCCATCTAGGATAGTTTCCCTGAAAAATTCACTATCCTTCATCTCATTATTCCACAATTAAGCATGGGTTATCTTATTCTGCAAAGCGTCTTCCCATGAGGGCTTTCACCATAAGGGGAACACTTTGGAGTTCATCCATATTTACTTCTTATTAACCATGACAAAACAATAATGAGTCATATTTACATCAAACAATATTGGGTCCATGACCCAAACCTTTGTGCTACGGGGATTTCTTCAAGGGCTGACATCAATGACAACCAACCTTAATCAACAAGATGAAGCACAAAAAGTCATGTGGGCCCCTTTTGGGTAAGTCAGTACATCAACTTCCCGAGGTCGTAACTTTTGCATACGATCTCCGTTTTAGGCGTACGATATCCTTTTGGAAAGATCTATTTGAGGAATACAATTGTTCATGAAAATTTCATGGTGAGACTCTTCAATCGGTAGATACCCAAAAAAAACATCGTTTAGGGCCTCAAAACGACTTCGGAAGTTCAGGACCTAAAAAATTGCTAAAAATAGTAAATTACCGAAATTGCCAGAAAACTGTTTTGAGCCAGTTGGAAAAGGTGGGTGGCCACCGATATCCACCTGGATCATCACCTCACTTGAGATCAATGACTAATTTTCATTTAATTCACTAATTCTAATAACCTTATCATTTCATCAAATTAAACTCACTTTAATAATAAAAACACTTAACTATAATAATTCCTTTAATTAATGTAAATTACTAATGTATAAGGCTTTGGATGAATTCCACATGTCTAGACAATTAGACATATGCGGAAGCACCTATATGATTCTACAAACATCAACGGATCTATGTAATTATTCCCCAAATATGTATTAGCATGTTGGAGCTAATTGAAGTACACTAGAAGTTCATGCTTGAGTGTTGACTGGAAGTTTGACTATGAGCCCACAACTTTTCTATTGAGGGTTGAGGCCATTTGAGAAACACGGGAGCATCCTAACACCATTTTAAATAAAACCAAGATGTTATATTTAGTTTAAGAGGTTATCTAGGTGGATACTGGTGGCCACCCATCTATTCCACTAATTCATAATGGTTCCACATCTTGGCAATTGTTTTACAGGTTTTTAGGTCCCAAACTTCCAGGGCCATTTTTAGGCCCTAAACAACATTATTTTGTTGCAACAACACCTAGCATGTAGCCAAAGGCAATGCTAGGAAATTTTTAATGTGTACTTCTTGGGTAGACCTTTCCAACGAGCTACCAATCACCCCAAACAAAGATCATATGTTAAAGTTATGCCCCCTAGGAGTTGACATATCAACTACACATTGGGGCCCACAAACCTTTTATTGTTTCATCTTTTGGGGTTAAGGTTTTGGATGTTTAAGATTTTCTCATTGATTATTTATGTTAAAAATGATTTTTCAACCTCTTTGTAATCAACTTCTTGCAAACGAGAGTAGCTCACACATCTCTCTCTTTAGGGATAAAATACCACCATTCTAGCTAGCTTGTGTGCTTTGCATTTTATAGTCTTCTGTATTCCAAACAATCATTAATAGAATCCAAGTTTAACTATATTACTGTGTTTCTTGCAATATCTTTGTGTGTTTCCTTGTTATATCATTGCCTTCATTTTGTTCTCGATATAATTCAGATCAAGAGGTGCCACTATACATATCATCAAGGTGCTACCAGAATTGAAATTGTTGTGGGAATTTTGGAAATGACAGTTCACTACAGAAATTCTTGTAGAGCTAATGGATTTCTTTGTTTACCTATTTTTGTTACAAACTTTGGATGTTGGATGAAAATAGATGAATTATTCTTGGTGTGATGCTAAATTATTGAACTGAAGATTTTCTTTTGCTCTCTGATTTTGATGCAATGCATAGGGATGTGTGATAAATGCTAGAAGAAGTTTATTTGTGATACTACTTGGAAGATGGAATAAGAATCAAGTGTTGGAACCTAGGTGTAAAGAGATATTCTACAGGAACATCTATTACAAGAATATAAAGCCTACTGCAAGAAAAAAACCCATAAATCTTAGTATATTAAAACGAACTTCCATGTTTGACTATTGACATTCCCTTTTCTGATGCCATGATGATATGAGAGACAAACATTGAACTCTGGTTGCATGGTATGGAAAGAGATCTATTGAAGATCAAGTATAAATACCTTAGATTTCAAAGTTGTTAGAAATGTACATGCTGGATTTTTGGAAAGGTGGATCTGATGAAGCAAGCATATGTTGTGACAAGGACTGTTTTCTTAAGCTATGTAATCTAAGGCAAACCTCAGTGAAATTTTTTCTAGAATAAAAAGATATGCTACAGAAACATAATACTCTTGTATTTTGTTGAAGCTAGAGAAGGAATTCCATTCCAAATATTGACTACGACACAAGAACTTTTACAATTGATGTTGATTTCCAACTACTGAACAAAGGATTGTTATTGAATGTTGTAAAATATAGAATTGTTGATAGTTTATTTGGATCTTCAAATTTCTAACAATTTCTCAAAAAACATTTATAGGGAAATTCCGGTAGCTACCAAAAAAACTATGTAATTATTGAAAATATCTTGATAAAAAAAACTGCAAGTACTATTTTGATATGCAAATATTCATACTGCAAATTTTGAATAGTAATCTCTAATCTTGGGCTGTAAATTAATGTTCAATTGTCCTCTGCAATATTTGTTTGAAACAAATTTTGTTGCTGAGACATAAATCAAGTTCTTGAACAATGAAATGTTGAATGAATCTCAGAAGGTCTGCTACTATATTTATTTAAAAAACTTTTGCAAGAAATCTAAGAACTTTGTTGCAAGAAAACTAATTGTTGCTTTGGGGGGTGATCAACTTGTTGAACTTAAAAATTAAAATTATCTTTTTGTTTGCAAAAATATACAAAGTTTGCAACTATTATATAATATGAAATCATAAATTCTTCAATCATTCCCAAACTTATTTCCATGCGAATGAATGAGCTTAAGTCGAGCATGGGAAGAAATTCTTGGATTACTGACCATTGATGTATTTATTTAACCAATGTGAGATCACTACCATTGATGAAAATGAGTTTCAAGTTACCTTAGTTCATTCTAACAAGTATGAATAGAGGTGTTTAATTTGATTCACCTACATAATCTAACAATCATGAGACATTAATGTATTCCCACTACTATCACAAAGGAAACCTTGCATTCCTGCATGTAAGCTTCAAGGAACTATAAATTCTCTGACCTTAATCCCAGATAATGTGTTGAGGTCAATGGGAAAAGATCCGTTAGAAGGAGGGCCTTAAGGAATCCAACATCCTCCAACTTGAGCATCAAACATAATAATTTTGAAGAACCATAATTGAAATATTTAACCAACAACTACATGCATAAATCTATTGTGAACCTTTCCAGGCAAAAACATAGTTTTCAAGAAAAGTTCATGTCTAACTATGCCAAAGTCTTGGTGTTGTGTCAAATTCCCCCTGTGGATAGTTGAAATCCCCCTTGGATCAAGACCCTTTCTTTGATCCAAGACAGAAGGGAAACAAACGGTAACTACTTTCCTTTTAGATATATTTCTACAAGTAGGATAGAAAAGAGAAATGGATGGCACACCTTTTTACGATGGTTGTCCTCGTTGCTCCAACCTTTTGAACTTGATGTCCAAGATCCTAGGCACAAGACAATACCTACAAAATAAAAAGATGAGATCCCTTTCTTCCACACTATAATGTTAATTAAAAATAGATCTACCTATGATGATTTTCACAACAATAGACATGTAAATACTTAAACACATAAACATGAAAGGAATAGGCCAAGTTATCTATTGATGTAAAGCAATAATGAAGAAATTACAATCAAATTTAATGTTGTAGCAACCTCCTCCAAGCTCTACGTTCCAACCCCTTGTATATCACATGATCATAAGTATGATGTTCTTCAATTCTCTACCCGTTTCACCTTGGAATGCACTCATTATATAAGAGTTGGGAAGATTAACCATCATGAAGTATTTTAGGAAATTGCTGAGGGTTTTTCTCCATAAGTTTGATATTTATCTTATCTCATGGATATTGAGTTTACTTAATATGTAACCATGAGATATGAATCGAATATTTGACCTCATCCTCTCGAAACTGACCCTTAGAATAAGGTGTATTAGTTGCATCTTCCTCTAACCACTTCAACGTTCCCCCAAAATTGAGCACAAAGCATTGACAACGCTCCCTATACATGGTCAAGGGAGTGTTGAAAATATTTCAATGCTCCCTATACATGGGAAAGGGAGCATTGCTCTTAAAAAATGGTCAAAATATCAAGGTAAAAGGCATTGTTTCGACCTTCTTATGATGGGTTTTCTCCTCCACAATGACTTAGGGATTAGGGAAAATGTTCTTCCATGGTGTCCAAGTTGCAACACTTAATAAAGTATATGGAACACTTAATAAGGTGTATAAGACACTTGATAAAGTGCATGAGATACTTAGTAAGGTGAATACGACATTTAAGTGTGACATTTGGTGGTGTGACATTTAGGTGTGTAACAGATGCCCCCTAAAGTGTGAGGTCAGAGAAGAAATTGATGTTTGAAATGCTTTACAAAAATATTAATGCAAGGGCACTGGAGTAGGATATCCAGGAGAAAGTTGCAAACAAACATCAAACAATATATATGTACCATCCCTTAGGCAGGCATACCTATGCTCGAAATAAACTAACTCAAAGCATGGTCACCGACCAATACACCTGGGATCCATGAAAGTACTGACTAAGGATATGGCCACCAAAGATATAATGTGTATCCATATATCCATGACATGATATGATCATAGCCACAAAACAATACACAATGGAGTTACGATATGAAAAATACATAGCCACGAACCAATACAAAGTGGATTTATGTGACAACATATACATCAATGATATTACCAATATGGTGGTCATACATGAATCTACTACATACTTAGATGATATCCAATGCATCCTGGGAAAACCATATAACAGAGTGAGCTCCCAACCCAGGGTCTTCATCTCGATCTTGAAACAGTATGAGAGTAGATGTCTTGATGTCGAACATGGTAGAAACCACATGATTATTAGTCATTAATGTATACCATTAACAAGTGAGAGGGAAATCACCAATGATGAAAATGAATCTCAAGGTAACCTAGTACAATCCAATGAATGTGAATAAATGAGTTGAGTTTGAACATATGTGGAATCATTCGATCAAAGGTAAGTGGTGTAAAGCTACTATCGAAGGAGAGGAAACCTGCCATTGAGGCATGTAGGCTCCAAGGTACTAACTAGTTTCTAAGTATAATTCCCAGATAATGTGTTGAAGTCGACACAAATAGACTCGTCGAAGGAGGGCCATGATGTGTCCCCCATAATCAACACAAAACTAACATAGGAAAGTGATATAAGATGATATATTAAATGAGTATGGACTGACATGAGGATGAAAGTTGGTAATACTGTAGAGTGGTTAGTTTGAGGTGAAACTTACCTTGAACATTGTGAGGCACAAAAAATGACTTGGAAACATTGACTCGACTGAGAGATAGACCAAAACATAGTGCGATGATCATCGGGGCACTCTTCGGGTGAGCCGAAGGAGTATGAGGACTCATAGGATTGGTATGACTCAGAGATAAGAAGATTACCCAATTGTAAGAAGAGATGCAAACATGTGCCATGTTCAAGGGGGACATCAAGTAATTGTCATAATGCTTTCAAAAATTTGATCCACTTCCTTCAATTTCCCCCTGCCATGATTGGCAAGTACTTCTTTGTTTTTTAATGATATTAAGGAGGATAACATATGCTTGGTATAACTCATCTTCTATGAGTCCCTCATCGTATGTTTAATGAACTTGAAGAAGGAATGGTTCAGTCCCATATGGGCCATTCAATGCATGATTTAACGAGCCCAGAGAAGGTAATCTCACGGTATTTTCATGTTTGGAGTGTCTAAAAAGATCTTAAAGAAGACTCGAAGGGTGTTCTTTTTCGTAAATTTAGTCCCCTAAGCCCGAAAAAGTGTAAAATAATGGAAGGGAGAACTCTTCTAGCCACAATTGACTAGAGTATTCCTTTTTCATAGTTAGTCTTACGAGGCTGAAAAAGGGGTAAAATACAACTTGAAAGATGACTCTTCATTGTTTAGAGATCTCTAAGAAAGACAAAGTGTGCTCTTAAATGAACAAGGCCACCAAAATGTCCTGTCTCATAGAATGTTGCATAAATAGATTATGTCTTGATGGAAAAGTATCAAAAAAATTTATAAAATTCAACAAATAGCATGAAATAAGTCTTATAGAGGAAAAACCAATGTGAATAGAGAAAAATAGTTCAAGTGGTTATATATGATAACTAGTGGAAAAACATAGTTCATTTTCACCTCTTGTTTTTACCTTTTGGAAATTTCCCTCTTTTGGAGCAAATCTTCAAGCATCGTTTTCAAGATATTTAGGCCACCATTTCACATTATTTCTAATATAGGTTAGTCTTATCTCTATTGTATTTCATTTTGCATCATTTATCTTTCATTTTTCCCAAGTTTTGGCTTGGTTTGAGCTCATTTAGGGTCTTTTTGGCGCCCTAGTGAATAAACTCTCCCCCAACACATTGTGGGGAGCATTGATCCTTGATTTCAATGCTCTGTATTGAACTATTGGGGAATGTTGATTCCTTGTAGCCAATTTTGAGGGAGCATTGAGAGGAAAAACAAATTTTGTTTTAGTGTGTAGACTTTCGAAAAAGCACTATTTTGGCTCAAAACTTTGGCTAATGATTTCTCCCATGATTTGCAAGAGATTTTTTAACAAAATGATAGAGTGGAAGGACCGTGAGCATAAAAATGATGATGTAACTTCTTTGCATGATCCCCATACCATAGCAGCACTATTAAATTGTGGTTTTCTAAAACATTTCAAAACACAAAGCATGAGGAAGGAGGTGCCTCTTTTGGAACACTTGATAGGAATGTGGGATGTACTTGAGTAATTTTTTCATGTGGGTCCTCAGTCTCTTGAGAATGAGATAGAGGATTTATATTTCTTGACATGTCTCTCTAAGATGGGAGCACCTATCACTTTATCGAGGTACCGAGATGACAGATGATGCTTACATTGTACAATTTTGCAGGGTAGGGTCCCACAAACAAGGTGGGTAGATTGCAATTAAGGATGTCATATATTTTCCATTACCCATCGTCTTGTTCACTATTACAAATTTATATGGAAGAACAAGTCCTCATTTGGCCTCAAAATCACAAATGGCGTATGCGATCGAATACCTTGAGCCAAGAGTATTCAACCGATCTGCAGGTTTCTTGGTGAATGTGAAAGATCAAATCACCAGATGTAGGGTAGGAAAGAAACAATAAATTGGCTATGGATGTTTTCTTGTATTGTTCTTCTTAGAGGGAGTACCTCTAATGCAACCACAAATTGAGATGCTAGTGTGACCTTCATCTGAGCCATGGATGGAATGATGGATGATTTTTTTGGTTTGGTTGGGAACTGGTACTCTAGTATTTTCATTTGATGTTGGTTTCTTCGCATGGTGGAAGAAACAGATCCCAATGATTGAGGGTTTTCCATATGCAGGGATGGATTTCAGAGGAAGGATAGAACTATTACTCCATGAAGGAGCATGTTGGGATGCATCAAGTGTAATTTCAAAGAATATGACCTTGTAATTCTTTGTTTTTGGATTTTTGATGTATCTCTCTCTCTCTCTCTCTCTCTCTCTCTCTCTCTCTCTCTATATAGATTGATGAGCAGTGCGATCAACCGATATGTTAGTATTAGATCGATATGGAGGGGCTCATGAGGTGGAGGAAGGTGATAGTGTTGGAGGGTTCTGTGATGTAGAGAGGAACCTGAAGGGGGGTCACCATGGGTTTCCCTATGATGAGACTATGAGAGATTCCCTATCACCTCCGGAGGCACACAATAAAATTTCTAGAGGACCTTAGCCACCTACTGCGATGAGTAGCTCGAGTAGTAGTTTTTTATCATGATCATAATGTACCACATGAATACGAATAGAGTCTCATGTTTTGGAATTTCATAGTTTTGTGATTGATCCAAAAAGGATCAAGAGAAGGCTAAGAACAACTTAGAACCCATAGAAGAAACTCAAGATGCTCATAATGGATTCAACAGACAACAAAAGGGAAAAAATTCAAGTTGATTAAAGTTCAGTGAAAATGGCATGATCGCGAAGAGCGCTTCACAATCTTTCTAACGACGTAAATGACTCATCAAATGGAGTTGCATATGTGCCATTCTAAGGCTCTCCCACCAGATTTGGCAGGGCATGCCAAAACTGTTATAAACCGCCAAAGAAATACGCCAAATAAAGCGGAGTCCATGGGATTCGATCCCAAGATCTCTGCTAAACAAAATATAAATTTATCTCCACCCACCAATGCGCCAAATCACCTCAGTTATTGCATAACCGCCCGCAAATTGTATAAGAAGGGGGTTCGCCAGTGCATTCGGGACAAAAGAACAAGAGCATGAGAGGTGAGACCAAGCATGCCTGTATGGATCTGTACGGATTCAGACACGATTTTGGAGAAATATTTTGGCAGGGATTTCGAGATCTATCCAGTCATTTATTGCAAGAGCAGTGGCATGCAAATTGAGGCAGGGGTGCCTCTTGGGCCAAAAAGTGCTTGACTCAGATCGAGGTGTGGAGACAATAATTTTTAGGTAAAACGACGCCACAAATGTAGTGGTGGTGTTAGTTTTCTTATCTGAGCAAAGCTTCTGTAGCTTAACTCCAGAATGAGGTATACTTATGTATTTTTCCCAATTCCTTTATGGAGTTAATATAAAGACCTGCCCATTTGAGAGCAGGACCCAGAGATGTAGTCAACTAGGGATGAACTCCATTATCAAGTTCTTTGTGTTCATATTGCATTATTATGTCTCTTTCCTTTTGAGTTTTTCCTTCTTTATGGTGTACTTTTGTTTATACTCATTTAATACAGTTCTTTAATAAGTCACCTGACGAAAATATCTCGGATCATGTTGGTATTAGAGCAGTCATCTTTGACTTGAATTGTTGAGTATGAATGATTACTAGGGCCAATCAAAAGCACGGTGAAGGAAATATTAAGACGTTCAATCCCAAATTTGGTCGTGCATCTCGAAGGAACAATATGGCAGAAGAGGATAAGCGTGATGAACAGGAGAAAAAATTTCACATGGTCTTTTATCACATGTCAGAAATGGTCGAACGAATGTATGGAGATTACGAGAAGAGGGTGAAGAAGAAAGGGAAGAAAAAGGAAGCACATGAAGATGATGATGCTTCGGTAAATCAAGGGGCTGGAGGAGATACTCCTGAGCCTCCATCTTCGCCTTCAAGTTCTAGTTCTTCTTTCTTTGAACATTCTCATCACTCTCAACATTCTAACCATAAAGCCTCTTTTAAGAAACCATTATTAAAGCTTGATGTAAATTTTTTTTTATTTATGTTTAATGGAGATGCTAATCCTAAAAAAATAGATAATTGGATCCGACAAGTTGAAGTATATTGTCGTTTTCAACATATTGATGAAGATGAAGTTAAAGTGCAACTAGCTTCTCTTCGGTTGGAAGGCACCTCTCTCATATGGTGGGAGAGCAAGATATAGGACAAAAGAAAGTGTGGTAATCTTCTTTCCTCATGGTAGGAATTTAAATCATAGATAAGGAAACAGTTATATCCATTAGGGTATTTACATAAAGCAATGATGGAATGGAAAATTTTGAGACATAGTAAAGGTCAGACTGTACAAAGTTTCACAAAAGAATTTATGAAATAACATCTAGCATTGAATATTCCTTTGGATTCTTATGAAACTTTAATGAAGTATATTGGTGCACTTCACAGTTATATTCATCATACTTTGCTCTTGTTTAACCCCACTAGTCTTGACGAAGTTTTTGTGCAATCCACTCACCTAGAGAATAGGGGGAAACATGTTCAAGAAGATCCCACGAAGAAACCTTCCAATTTCCCACAAAGGAATTTCAAGAAGTTCAAAAGGAAGGATAAAAAGACCGCTATAGTGACGAGAGAAGGATGAAAACCATCCTGAAGTCATTGCAAGAGGAGTGGTCATATTGTGGGGGGAGGACAATTGAAGATTGATCCTTCCAAAATTGAAGTAATTGTGAAATGGCATGAGCCAAAAAGTGTGACCGAAGTCCGAAGCTTCTTGGGTGCAGTCCAATATTGGAGGAGATTCATTCCCAACTTCTCCTTTATAGAATCTCCTTTGCATGCCTTAACCAATGTGAATAACACTTTTTAGTGAGAAGGAAAGAAACAAAAAACTTTCAACATTTTCAAGGACAAGATCAGTACCACACTAGTATTAGCATTATCGAATCTTCAATAGTCGTTCGAGATCGAGACATATTCTAGTGGATACGCCATGGGTGCAATATTGATGCAATATTGTAAGCCTATATGTTACCACTCTGAGACTTTTAACAAAGCTGTTGTTAACTATCCTACCTATGATAAATAGTTGTAAGCGTTAGTTCAAAGTGTAAAGAAATGGAAGCATTATTTGTTAGGGAAGGAAACCATCATACATACAGATCACTAGCCCTTATAGTATCTTCAAGCACAAACCAAACTGCAACAATATCGACACTACAGATGGATGAGTTTTGTACAACAATTTCATTTGGTAATCAAGTAAAAGAAGGGTACAAGTAACAAGGTAGCCTATATGCTTTCTAGACCTCCTATTATTGCTTCTATTATTTTGAATAATACTTCTTTATCTCGTGATAGCTATGTAGAACAAGATGCCATCGATGAAGATTTTAGAGAAGTATATGAGCAGCTAACCCATGGTGCACAGGTAGAGAACTATTGTCTGCAGGGAAAATTACTCTATAATCTTGGGAAGTTATGTATTCCTACAAGTGAATGAGTCCATGTGATATGAGAAGCTCATACTTCTCTTGTGTCTGGGAATTTTGGGGTAGGAAAAATAATGGCTCATTTGCAGAGGTTTTGTTATTGGCCTCAAATGAAAGAAATTGTAACTAAATATGTAAATGGGTGTGTCATGTGTTCTACTTGTAAGCCCACTAATAGAAAATTGGGGCTATACTCACCACTTCCTGTTCCATCCCACCCATGGGAAATAATTTCCATGGATTTTTTAGGGGGTTTACCAATGATCAAAGGGGGTCATGATTATTTGTATGTTGTAGTGGGTTACCCATGTCCATCGTCTCAAATCGAGATACTCAATTCATTGAGGAATTTTAGACTAGCTTGTGGAGAATGATGGACACCAAATTGAAGAGGAGAACTGCTTTTAATCCATGGACCGACGGACCGACAGAGGTGGTAAACAAAAAAATGGTACTTTTGCTTTGAGGTTACTGCAGCAAGCATCCTAAGTTATGGGATGAACAAATACCCTATGTACAACATGCTTATAACTGAGATTTACATTCATCCACTCAGATTTCACCTTTTGAGGTGTGTTTTGGGTACCTATCAAAGGTTCCTTTGGACTTGATGTATGGGAAAGATGTCTATGTGAATGAAGAATGAATAGAGGACAGAGCCTGCAAGTTCATCTAGAGGATTCAATAGATACACCAGGAAGTCAGGGAACATTTAGAGAAGAGTCAATAACAGTATAAAGCTCATCATGACAAGCAGAAGGTTGATCATCAGTTCCAGGTTGGAGATTGTGTATGGCTTCACATAAGCAAGGAATGATTGAAGGGTGAAGGCAAGAAAATCAAGCCCATCCGATATGGACCCTTCACTATTTTGGAGAAAAGTGGAACTAATGCTTTTCGTTTAGATCTTCCACCTTATATGCGGATTTACTCTATTGTGAACGTAGAGAACTTGAAACTTTTTTAGCCTCCCATGATCATGGATCAAGATGAGGAAGTTTCAATACCTTCAGTTGATGAGTTTGCACCTGAGTACTTGGATGAGTTACAGGAAATATCATCCTAGAAAAAATGAAGAGGACTTCATGCAAGGGTGATGTTGATTATCTTCGAGTAGGCTTAAAGAGAACACACCCAAGCAAGGCAAAGTGGATTGAGAAGGATAAAGTGAGAGGACTCTTCCCTCACTTACCTGTTGATTAATGAAATCTATTGGTGGTCCAGAAAACTCTCAGTGGGAAGGTGTGATCCAAAAAGGATCCAAAGAATGTTAAGAACAACTCAAAATGCATAGAAGCAACTCAGGACGCTCTGAATGGCTTCAGTAGGCATCAAAAGGGAAAAAATTCAAAGTTCCCAAAACTTAGTGAAAATGAAATGATCGCAAAGAGCGCTTCAAAATTTCTCTAACAGTGCAAATAGCTCGTCAAATGGAGTTACAGATCAAAAGTTATAAGTGGTCAAAGTTCATTCAAACTTGGTCAAAAGTCAAAAAATCAAGGTGACAGATGGAACCACTGCAAGGGTGACATGTGGCAAGTTCGTATAGTTTAATTAGCATGGGGATGATGTGGAAATATCATACAGGGTGATGACAGACACGTGGGTGAGTTATTTGGTGACAAGTGGCATTTTCTTGGCCACGTGGCACCCCTCCAATGGTTGGTATGTGCAAAAGTTTTATGAATTCGTAAGAGTCGAACTCATGACCTCTCTGTTAGCCCAAAGGCCCCACACCTCCGCACTACCAATACACCATACTATAGACCTTGTCTATAATATGGCGCACATATTATTTAAGTGTAAGTTTTGATATGGGCGCCAAAGGAAGGGGCTAGGCCTTTGACCCAACCCCTGGTTATATGTTTAATGCATGTGACCATAGTATATGGAAGCTTCCGCCAAATAACAGTTGTCCACTATATTCCAACCAACATATCCTCCATTCTAGTGGTCGCCCTCCAGATTTGGCAGGGCACGCCAAAACTGTTGTAAACTGCCAAACAAATATCCTAAAGAAAGCAGAGTCCACGAGATTCGATCCTGGGACCTCTGCTAAACAAACTCTAAATTTAGCTCTGCCCACCAATGCCCCAAACCACCTCACTTATTGCATAACCGCCCACAAATTGTATAAGAAGGGGGTTTGCTAGTGCATTCGAGACAGAAGAACAAGAGCATGGGGGGTGAGACCATGCACACCCGTACAAATATGTATGGATTCGGGCATGATTTTCGAGAAAATTTTTGGCATGGATTTTGAGATCTGTCTAGTCATTTATTGCAGGAGTAGTGGCACACAAATCGAGGCAGGAGTGCCTCTTGGGCCAAAAAGTGTCCGACTCGGATCAAGGCGTGGAGATAGTCACTTTTAGGTACAACTAAGCCACGAACGTAGTTGTGGTGTTAGTTTAATGATCTGAGCAAAGATTTTGTAGCTTAACTCCATAATGAGGTATACTTATGTATTTTTCCCAATTCTTTTGTGGAGCTAATATAAAGACCTACCGATTCGAGAGAAGGACCTGGAGACGTGGTCCACCAAGGACGAACTCCGTTATCAATTTCTTTGTGTTCATATTGCATGATTATGTCTCTTTCCTTTTGAGATTTTCCTTCTTTATGGTGTACTTTTGTTTATACTCATTTAATATGGTTCTTTAATAAGTCACCTGACCAAAAGATACCGGATCAGTGATGATGTATGCGAGATATAGCTTGGCTTATTCCCCTATGTACGTTTTTGGATTTTATGATGTATACATTTTTTTTCTATGATATATATACATGGATTTTATTTTGGCTTCTTATCTTAAGTGTTTTAATTGAATGATGGTTTTTGTTTTCACACTTTTATAGGCCTTGTGATTTATGTATGTGCTAGATGCCAGTCTAAAATGAAATTTGCAAGTGAATCGACTACTGTGTTAGACTCCCTTGGTATATGTCGATTTGAATATAATCAAATTACATTTCAAGGAGGTGAGCCCTTAAGTAAATTCAAAGTAATGTAGGATCATAGAAAAAATAAACGTGGTTTAGCTAAAATACCACAAGTTAAGAGTCAAGATTAACGATCATATGAGAAATGGAAAAAGAGGAAACCTCAATTAAAATTCCAATGACAAAGTAATATTTCATGACATTGCTTGTCACGGGACCAAGGAAAACTCCTCCTGAACTCACTAACTCATCAGTGGGGGAATAAACCGCCCAAGATGCACAAGCAAAGTTCTGAGTGTATTGACTAGAACTGTTTGCAAATACAAAATACATGAGAGAGGATGCCGACATCAGTGCATTAAAGCACAAAGCAAGGTAAGCAGTCATAAATGAAATAAAATCCTACACGCAAAATAAAAAATCACACCGCAACCAAAATACACCAAAATGTATGGTACAGTAGTATACCAAGCACAAATGAAGGATGTCCCTAAGCATTGTATCTTTTTAGGTAGAGCCCATTTCAAGGCTCTTTCATAAGGATTCCATCGTAGTCAACTAGCTCATATGCACCCTTTTGTAGTGCTCGTTTCATGATGTAAGGACCATGCCACATGGGTTCTAACTTTCATGCCCCTGGTTTATCATGGTCTTGGTCATAGACTAAAACTAGGTCTCCTTATTCAAAGAAAGATCGAACGGATTTATATTTTGAAGTCTTGATGTGATTTTTATGAGTCTCATTAGTGAGAGCAATGTCACGATGGGTTTCATCAATTTTTGTCAAATATAAGAATCGTTCTGCCTCAGAAGAGGTGTTGGGATGTAGTTCGATGTCTAATTGGAGTGATGGAATTTCGCATTAAATCGGTAATATTGCTTCTAGGCCATAAAGCAAATGAAATGGTCTAAACCCAGTAGCAGTTTTCGCAGATGTCCTATAAGCGCATAGTGTTGAGAAAATATTCAAGTGCCAATTTGATTTTTGTGTGCCCACCATCCATTGGATCATGGTTTTCAAGACCTTATTGATGGCGTCTACTTATCAATTCACTTGGGGGTAGTATGGGGATGCGTTTTCATGATGAAAACCCAATTTCGCGCTTAGATGTGTTATCATGTGGTTACGAAAATGTGAACCATGGTCAGTAAATATGGTTTGCAAGACTCTAAATCTAGTAATAATGTGATTAAACATCAATAACGCAATAGGTTTTCCATCATATGTAAATGTAGGCATAGCCTCAGCCCATTTAGTGAAATAATCTACAACAAATGTAATATACCTATGCCCCCCAACCGAGGTAGGCTTACATTGCATAAAGTTGATTCCCCATCCTACAAAAGGGCCAATGGCAAATGCTAGATGAAGCAGAGCAGGATAAGAGCCCGTTTTATGATGAAAAACTTGATGAGGTTGACATTTCTTAACGACAATTATACAATCTTTGAATATTGAAGGTAAAAAATATCCTGTATGCAAGATTTTTTGGGCTGTGGCCATCCCATAAATATGACCGCCACATGATCTGGAGTGACAATCATGCTTGTAGTATAGAATCAATCCCGTGGAGATAGAAAGTGTCGCAAATGATAAGGTAATGTTTCACATGATGAAGAATATGACGATGATATTCATGAGACAAGTATGACTAAAAGAATTGGGATTGGGTTAGATGTACTAATGAGAAACAAAGACTCATCGTTGGGCACAGTTTCCTCATCAGTATGGGGAAGGTCACACATAAGATCGGTGAAAACTAAATATTTCTTGGATTTACATTTTGCTAATTCTAGATCAAATTCTTGGAGAATAACAATCCAACAAGAGTATTCTCCCCCTAGTAATTGTCATATCAATATGTGGTACATGGGGTTGGAATCTGCAATAATTAGAGTTTTGTGGAGTAAAATGTAGTGACGAAACCTTTGTACAACAATCATTGCTGCAAAAGGAAAATTCTCAACGTGGGAATAAAAAATTTCAAGTCCTGCAAGGATCTTACTAAGGTAATATTTCATGTGCTCTTCATCATTGTCATGCATTTGGACTAGGACCATTCTGATGATGGAAATGGATGCAGCAAGGTAAAGAATGTAATATCTTGTATAATCTGGGTGATGTAATAACTAAGAGTTGGTTAATGTGCATTTGATTTCTTCAAATGATTTTTGGGCTCGATCATCCCAAATGAAAGGGATGTCCTTTTTCAATAAGGGCATAAATCCTTTCGTAATTTCTACACAATTACGAACGAAGCGACGTAAGAAGTTTGCCTTCCCTTGCAAACTTTGAAGTTGGTGAAGGGTTTTTGGAGGAGGTAATGATAGGATAACCTCAACCTTTAAGGGATCAACCCGTATCCATTCCTTGGAGATGATGAATCCCATAAGTCTCCCGGTTTCAATACAAAAAATGCACTTGTGCAGATTCAAGTGAATATTATAGTATCGACATCGATGAAAAATGACTCTAAGATGTTGAATATGATTCTCTCTATGAGTGGAATGAGTAGGCAAGTCATCGAGATAAGGATTCACTGTGTGTTTAATATCGTGAAAATCATACAACATGCCCGATGAATGGTAGCTCCAACATTTTTAAGGCCAAAAGGTAATTTGTGATAAGAAAATGTCCCCCAAGGGCAGATGAATTTTTTCTTGTGCTATTCATATGGGAGGATGTCAATTTGATTATAGCCAAAAAATCCATTCATGAATGAAAAGATGATGCTTCAAGCACATTTGTCGATAACTTGGTCGATAAAGGGAGTAGGGTAAATGTATTTAGGAAAATCCATGTTAAGGTACCTATAATCAACACAAACTATGTTCTTCCCCTGTTTCTTCGTTACTAGAGAAATGTTGGATACCCATTCAGTTAATGATACAGGGTAAATGAAACTAGTTTTCAACAGTTTTTCAACCTTTTCTTTAATAGCCACAATCTTTCAAGCGTGAACTAGGTGCAGGTTTTGCTGGACAAGTTTGATCCTAGGGTAGGTTTTGATCTCATGAAAAACTATGGAAGGATAAATACCTAAAATCTCTTTGTAACTCCAAGTGAAAACATCACATATTTCTTCAAACAAGGCCATGTAAGCTTCAATTTCATTAGGCGAGCAATTTTGGCCAAGTTGGATATTTTCCATGATACTAGGTTTCACTAATATGTCAATAGAAATAGTTGATGTAATGTTCCCTATATTCCCTTTAGAGATAATGTCCTGAGTAAGAATGGGGGACTGAGGATTTTGGACAATTTAAGATTGATCTTTCAAAAATTGAAGTAATTGTGAAATGGCATGAGCCAAAAAGTGTGACCGAAGTCCGAAGCTTCTTGGGTGCAGTCCAGTATTGGAGGAGATTCATTCCCAACTCCTCCTTTATAGCATCTCCTTTGCATTCCTTAACCAATGTGAAGAACACTTTTCAGTGAGAAGGAAAGAAACAAAAAACTTTCAACATTTTAAAGGACAAGATCAGTACCACACCAGTATTAGCACCATCGAATCTTCAACAGCCATTTGAGATCGAGACAGATTCTAGTGGATATGCCATGGGTGTAGTATTTATGAAATATCATAAGACTATATGTTACCACTCCGAGACTTTTAACAAATCTGTTGTTAACTATCCTACCTATGATAAATAGTTGTATGCGTTAGTTCAAAGTGTAAAGAAATGGAAGCATTATTTGTTAGGGAAGGAAACCATCATACATACAGATCACTAGCCCTTACAGTATCTTCAATCATAGATCAAACTGCAGCAATCTCGACACTACAGATGGATGGGTTTTCTACAACAATTTCATTTGGTAATCAAGTACAAGAAGGGTACAAGTAACAAGGTAGCCGATATGCTTTCTAGACCTCCTATTGTTGCTTCTAGTATTTTGAATAATGCTTCTTTATCTCATGATATCTATGTAGAACAACATGCCATCGATAAAGATTTCAAGTAAGTATATGAGCAGCTAACCCATGGTGCACAGGTAGAGAACTATTGTCTGCAGGGAAAATTACTCTATCATCTTGGGAAGCTATGTATTCCTACAAGTGAATGAGTCCATGTGATATGAGAAGCTCATACTTCTCTTGTGTCTAGGAATTTTGGGGTAGGAAAAACAATGGCTCATTTGTAGAGGTTTTGTTACTGGCCTCAAATGAAATAAATTGTAACTAAATATGTAAATGGGTGTGTGATGTGTTCTACTTGTAAGCCCACTAATAGAAAATTGGGGCTATACTCACCATTTCTTGGTCCATCCCATCCATGGGAAAGCATTTCCATGGATTTTTTAGGGGGTTTACCAATGACCAAAGGGGGTCATGATTATTTGTACGTCGTAGTGGACAGGTTCAACAAGATGTGTATCTTGATGCCATGTAAAAAGAAGATCACTGTTGAGCAGACTGCTAATCTCTTTTTTTTAGTGTGTTTGGGTTCACGTTGGGTTACCCATGTCCATCATGTCGGATCGGGATACTCGATTCATTGGGGACTTTGGGACTAGCTTGTGGAGAATGATGGACACCAAATTGAAGAGGAGCATTGATTTTTATCCACAGACCAACGGACAGACAAAGGTGGTAAATAGAACAATGGTACTTTTGCTTCGACGTTACTACAACAAGCATCCTAAGTTATGGGATGAACAAATACCCTATGTACAACTTGCTTATAACCGAGATTTACATTCATCCACTCATATTTCACCTTTTGAGGTGTGTTTTGGGTACCTACCAAAGGTTCCTTTGGACTTGATGTATGGGAAAGATGTCAATGTGAATGAAGAATGAACAAAGGACAGAGCCCACAAGTTCATCTAGAGGATTCAATAGATACACCAGGCAGTCAGGGAACAGTTAGAGAAGAGTCAAGAACAGTATAAAGCTCATGATGAAAAGCACAAGGTTGATCATCAGTTCTAGGTTGGAGACTGGGTATGGCTTCACATCAACAAGGAATGATTGAAGGGTGAAGGCAAGAAAATCAAGCCCATCCAATATGGACCCTTCACTATTTTGGAGAAAAGTGGAACTAATGCTTTTCGTTTAGATCTTCCACCTTATATGCGGATTTACTCTGTTGTGAACATAGAGAACTTGAAACTTTTTAAGCCTCCCGTGATCATGGATCAGGATGAGGAAGTTTCAATACCTTCATTTGATGAGTTTGCACCTGAGTACTTGGATGAGTTACAGGAAGATATCATCCTGGACAAAATGAAGAGGACTTCACACAAGGATGATGTTGATTATCTTCGAGTAGGCTTAAAGAGAACACACCCAAGCAAGGAAAAGTGGATTGAGAAGGATAAAGTGAGGGGACTCTTCCCTCACTTACCTATTTATTAATGAAATCTTTTGGTGATCCAAAAAACTCTCATTGGGAAGGCGTGATCCAAAAATGATCCAGAGAATGCTAAGAACAACTGAGAACGCATAGAAGCAACTTAGGATGCTCAAAATGGCTTTAGTAGACAGCAAAAGGGAAAACATTCAAAGTTCCCAAAAATTAGTGAAAATGACATGATCGCGAAGAGCACTTCACAAGCTCTCTAACGGCACAAACCGCTCGTCAAATGGAGTTACAGATCAAAAGTTATAAGTAGTCAAGGTTCATTCAAACTTGGTCAAAAGTGAAAAAGTCAAGATGACACGTGGAACCACTGCAAGGGTGACATGTGGAAAGTCTGTATAGCTGAATTGGCATGGGGATGATGTGAAAATATCATACATGGTGATGGCAGACACATGGGCGAGTTATTTGGTGACAAGTGGCTTTTTTTGGCCATGTGGCACCCCTCCAATGGTTGGTATATGCAAAAGTTTTATGAATCCATAGGAGTCGAACTCATGACCTCTCAGTTAACCCAAAGGCCCCACACCTTCGTGCTACCAATACACCATACTATAGACCTTGTTTATAATATGGTTCACATATTATTTAAGTGTAATTTTTGATATGGGCGCCAGAGGAAGGGGCTAGGCCTTCGACCCAACCCCTGGTTATATGTTTCATGCATGTGACCATAGTATATGGAACCTTCCTCCAAATAATAGTTGTCCGCTATATTCCAGCCAACATATCTTCCATTCTAGTGGTTGCCCTCCAGATTTGGCAGGGCATGCCAAAACTATTGTAAATTGCCAAAAAAATACACCAAAGAAAGCAGAGTCCACGAGATTTGATCCTGGGTCCTCCGCTAAACAAACTCTAAATTTAGCTATGCCCACCAATTGCCCAAACCACCTCACTTATTGCATAACCGCCCACAAATTGTATTTGAAGGGGGTTTGCCAGTGAATTCGGGATAGAATAACAAGAGCACGGGGGGTGAGACCAAGCATGCCCGTACAGATCTGTATGGATTCAGGCATGATTTTCGAGATAGATTTTGGCATGGATTTCGAGATCTGTCTAGTCATTTATTGCAAGAGTGTTATAACCCTAGTTTGCACCATACATGCTTACCTGGCATCGGGCCATCTCAGATCCCTTATTTGCCAAAGCACTGTTGAACAACTCTTTAAAAACCTCTTTTATAAGGGCCCACACACCCTACTCCATTACTGCACGTGTGTACATGCTAGCTGACCCAAAACAGCCTGCGTGTACCTACAAAAGCACAAAAAAAGGAAATTTGCTGAAAAAACACATAGCGTTGGGTGAGTTAACTTAAAATCTTGGCCATGCATGGCCGAGGGTTTGTCCAAATACCTAGCTTCTTCTAGCCTATAAAAGAAGGGTTAGGGTTCCCATTTGGAGGAGGAGAATAAGAGTAAAGAAACTCTACCCAATTGCACATTCCCATTGTCCCAACCCTTTAGCCATCCTTGTGCAAAGAGAGATACAAAGCAAATAAGTTGGAGGACATTTGAAGAGGATCCTAGGATCAGGTTCGTGGAGCAGTGGTCGGTCTCGACATTGTAAGTTGATTCATTAAAGTTAATAATAAAGAAATGTTTTTCCCGTCCCACTATATGAGTTCTTCATAGTTTAGCGAATATATGTTTGAATATCTAACCCATCAATCTGTAGAGCAAATGCATGTAGAGTTTGTTGCTTGTTTTGTACGCAAGTCAGTCTTGAGAGGATAGCTGCCAACAAGTGATCAAGCATGAAGAAGGATCGACATCGAACGTCTGGAACAAGGTATGTTCGTTTAACCATGTATTTGCTTAAAAGAAATCGGGATTAGGTCTGGGACGAAGGTAGAAAGTAGGATTCTTTCGGTCTTATCTGCATGCATAATATAACCCTAAATACTAGTCCGTAGGGGGATTTCCCACCACAACAGAATTGGCGACCATACTGGGGAAGTCTCTAAGGTTCCTGGGAATATTTTTGGGTATTTTTAAAAGATTGGTTTTCTTTCCTGTGTTTTGAAGTTTCTGCAAAGTCTGAGCTAACAGAGATTCTGGTCTTCCATACCAGCTATCTCTATTTCTTGGCTTGACTGTATTATTTTTTCTCTCTCGAGACCCACAGAGGTACACGCAACCTGCATAAGGTCTGCATGTGTGTACCTACGCCCTACTTTCTTGCAGCCCGCGTGTAAATGCTAGCTGAAGAAGTAACAATAGCGTGTATGTGTTAAGCTCTAATATTGGCTCATTACCCCTTAATTGGGGCATATTATATTAGTAATGTTATTTTATTTATGTCGGCTTTAGGCCATTAGTTGTAATTATACCTCCTAGTCTCCTATATATACCAAGGAGACATTTTCAT
>ML783498.1:75545-88220 GCA_009831015.1 Picea engelmannii | reverse complement strand
TCACATCGAGAATCAACAACAAATTCTCCAAATCTTAAAGGACAACCTGACCATGGCACAAAATCGCATGAAACAACAAGCAGATCAACATCGCAGTGAAAGAAGTTTTGAAGTAGGGGATTGGGTGTTTTTAAGACTACAACGATACAAACAAATTTCCCTGCAAAATATTGGTACTATGGCATACAAATTGGAGTTGCCTGCATCTTCACGATTACACCCAGTTTTCCATGTTTCATGCTGAAAGAAGGTTATAGGTGACAAGATCCTAGTTCAAGCTATATTGCCAGAACTTGACAAGGAAGGAAAAATCATATTGGAGCCTAAATCCATCACTGACACAAGAATTCGCCAACTGAGGAATAGATCCATTTCAGAGTATCTCATTAAATGGAGGAAACTTTCGACTGAATATTACACTTGGGAAGATGAGTCTTTTATACAGAAGCATTCAGAGTTACTCAAGCGTTGCGGACAACACTTATCTCAAGGGGAGGGGAATGTTAAGCTCTAATATTGGCTCACTACCCCTTAATTGGGGCATATTATATTAGTAATGTTATTTTATTTATGTCATCTTTAGGCCATTAGTTGTAATTATACCTCCTAGTCTCCTATATATACGAAGGAGACATTTTCATTTTGAATCATCTTGTACTTGAACATTTAAGTGGGGTAAAAAGAGGTTGCCCCCTCGAAGAGGCTTATTATCTGATATTATCTCTTTTTCAAGGCGTTGAGTACTTTTCCTGAGGTTTTTCTATGCTATATTGATGTTTGGTTCTTAACAGTATGATTCCAGAAAATTTTTGAGGCAGCCATCCTCTTCCCTGTCAGAATCAGTCATTCTCAGGGTTTTTTTGGAACTCTTTCTAGTCTTGGTTGTTTGCAGTCTATAGCTTAGGGTTCATCTCAGATTGGTTTGTTTTACAAATTTTTCCTTATATTGTTTTTCTTTTTTCTGTTAAAGAAAGTGTCTAATCCTTCAAGAGATCCCAGTTCTCAGTATCAGTGGTCTTTTCCTGGTTTGGACTATCTATTTTTATTTGTTTCAGAGTTTTAGAGATACATGTGGCCTGTATAAGGCTAGCACACGTGTACACACCCTCTGGCTCTACACAGCTCGCGTGCACACACTTACTGTTGAATTGTCAGCAATGGGCTTGTGAAGGATGGTTTTTGTTGAGGGTGAGGAAGTCATCCTTTCCCTTGACAAGAGTTATAGCTCTCAGGTTTTTCGAATCTCTGTCCTAGCAGTCAATAGCTTAGGGTTTATCTCAACCATAGTTTTATTTTTTCATTTAAAAGTATTCATCAAAATTTTCTTTAGCTGTTTTAGACAAGTGTGAGAGTCCTTTTTTAAGTTGCCAGTGTGTTATTTCTTGAAGTGATTCTTTGCAATCTGCGAGTAGGCCATGAGTTTTTCTTGGTTTTTGACTTGTTGATATTTTTCCTTTTTGTTTTTTCAACAGTCAAATAAAAAAAAAGGTTCTTTCATTTCTTTGTTTGGTTGAAAAGTGTTGTTTTTCATGAGTAACCAAGGAAAAGTCTTTTCTTTCATAAGTTCTTGATAGTTTACTTAGATCGTAAGTAGCTCATAGTTGAGTGAAATCCTTCTTTGAGTGTGTTGTTCAAAAAATCTTAGAATTTTTTTATTTTTTTTATTTTTATTTTGAAAAGTTGTTGAAAATTTGCATTAAGTGAAGGTTTTTGTTTCCAGTTTTTTGTTCATTTTTACTTTCGTCTTTCAAACATCACTAGTTTCACTTTCATACCCTTTGACATAAGACAAGCCATAAAATTAACGCTAAATCTAAAATTCATTAGACTTTTATGTTTGTAGGGTTTACCAACTAGTTTAGGATTAGGGCCTTGGATTAGGTTGGAGAGGAAACTCTTCAAGGACATTAAAATCAAACATTGGATTCTGAGTTAGGGAGTGTCCAAGTCCAGTATTGTGAAAGTTATCTGGGACCCCCCTCTAACATAGGGAATAAAAATTAGGTCACGTGTGGAAAGGTAGCGAAGATAACCCCTCCAAAGCTGGACCAATCGTAGTGGAGAACACATATAGAGGGCTTGTTTTGGGATTCCTTCGATTGCATTTGCCACGGGGCTTCGTGGGTCTCAAATCCATTCGAGGTCTTCAGTTGTCTTCCAGACTATTTTCTTTTGATTCCCTTGACATGTTTCGGGTTTGATACCCTATTCATTGTGGTCTACCTGACTTTCGACTGTACCCGCCTGGTGACTGTTCGTGCACTGGCAAGCTAGTTGCCTATCGTTTTTAGGGACATATATAGGTGACTGTAGGGGTATACTACGGTACCTAGGACAGACATGAGGCCACGCTTTGCAGAGTATACCTAGAGGGTTCTTCTATGTTTGAGTTTCACTTGAACCGGTAAGTTTCTCTAGTGTTGGTTGTTGTAACTGTTCTTCCAATTAATTTAGTGTTTTCCTATCTTATCTTATAGGGATTTTTTTAGTGTGTGTTTTTTTTGAACGACTAGAGCATCCTAGAGTGTCTTTGATATTCTCACACAGTAGAGTATCATGAGATTTTTCATTCACAAAGGCTTCTTGGCCTGCCACCGGTTACACTGGAGACACCCCCGCCACCCTTAAGGTGAAAGCTATACCAACAAGGGTCTTTTGAAGTGACTGGGTCACAAGAAATTGTGCCTGACCAACATCTGGAGGAATCGACCATTTTAGACCTTGGAGAGAAAAATCTTGGTCTAGTTCAAAACCCAACCACTGATCTTTTGACACCCACCATCATATCGATTCATCCTTATGAGTGCCAAAATGTGTCGCACACAGCAATGGAAACAAATGTTGTTACTCCTTCTGGGAATTCTTCAATTCCCACTACGGTTGTCACTACAAGAGAGCTTCCACCTCCTAACCCACCGTCACTGGTCCAAGCCACCATGGTCTCGACCACCTCTACATCGCACAGTGGTCTGATCCCGTCTTTGGCGGCGGCCACAACCCCTTTCACACCAAGTGCGACAGGCCTTCCATTCTCATACGGGATGCCTAGTTCAGGTACAAGTCCTGTACTTTCCTACTCTACTTCACAAACTTCAGGTCTGGGGGCAGGGAGCTCTAATGCTCCTCTGCAAGGACACATGGGGGGCACTCCTACTCCTTTTAATGCTTTCCCTTACGGGGGAGGTCATATACCTCCTTCGTCCCCTTCGCTCGGTGGCATGCATCAGCAATCCACCGGGCCACCTGCACACCATAGTTTACTTGGAGCAGGGAGTCAAGGACCACCTTCGCATAATATGTCGGTAGGTTCGACACTGTTTTATTAGTTCAGTGTGTTTGGTAACAACGCCTTCTCATCCGCTACTTTCCCGACTGGGGGCAATCCTAGTTTCAGACAACCTATTCCTATGCAGGGTACTATTCTTGCACAGGGGGCACACCCAGGAACTTCTTCCACATTAGGGCCTTGGAATTATTGGCAGGGATTCATTCCCTCATCAGGAATGTTGATCTGTGGTAATTCTTTTCACAATCAATGGAACCTCGGACAAAGTACTATGCCTATCCCCACGGGACTGACATGGGGCAACCCTTCCCAAAGTCCTTCGAATGTAATGCATGCCCAACCATCTATGTCCTATTTTGGAAATCATCCAATGATGTCTCCTCACACGCAAAATCCATACACTGGCCATGGCCATGGTTTTTACCAGAACCCTGACCAGCCGCCGAACTTTTCCTAGAAACCTGGTTCCAGTCAAAATCTAGGCCCCTTTTTTCTAGGTTATCACCAACAACCCAAACTACCCTTCCTGGCAACTTTGCATTTGCTAGACTTGACAAGGTTGTTGAATGACCCTATCTGTCATGATCCGCGTTGGCCTCCTATGCCGATGAAGTTGCCTTCGGACATCCCGAAGTTCGGAGCCAAGCCTAATGAAGATCCAGGAGATCATGTAACTACCTTCCATCTTTGGTGCTCATATAACTCATTGAAAGATGACTCCGTACAATTGCGATTGTTTCAACGTACTCTCATTGGGAGTGTCGCGAAATGGTACATTGAGCTCGATCGCTCAAGATACTCTTCCTTTGACGAACTGGCGATGGATTTCCTAAACCATTTCCATTTACCTGTGAGATACGACATTGGCATCGAGTTGCTGGCCAACTTATCACAAACAAAAGCAGACCATATCTCTGATCACATCCGAGAATGTAGACGTCGAAAGAGTTTAAGTAAGGTACCAATCCCACCAACATTCCTTCTTGAGTGGTTCCTTGAGTCTTTGGTCCCACAGTTGTCCAAAGACGTCGTGGCATCGGTAGTATTTTATGAAGAAGACGCCATCATGAGAGCTCAACAACTTGAGCTAATCTATTCTCAGTCTGATTTATTATACGAGATCTTGCCAGATGTTCCACGCTCAATACTTGATAACACTAGACAAAGAGCTGGACCACATGCCGATGCTATTGTTGGTTCAGCACAAACAAAGTCCACTAAGCAATTGACAAAGTAGTTGCAGCAGTTGTCTATACAACACACAACAGCCAGCCAAACTACTACTTTGGTTGTTCCCCCTACCAAAACGTCGGATGTACACACAGTGAAATCGACTAATCCAAAGGCCACCCAGTAGCCTGAAGGAAAGAAAAAACAATGAAAGAAGGGTAAGGGGGATAAAAAACCTATCGATAATGCTGGCGGGGACAACATTGAGAAATAGAAGATGCGGTATCCATGCAACTTATGTGCGGAAGACCACCCAACCCATTTATGTCATCAGCTTACAGAAGCCCAAAAGTTTTTGATGCAACAACATCCTGCTGTGTTAACCAATCTATTTCAACATGGGAAAAATCTAACACAAGCCTCTACAAGCACGAAAGGGGGTAGCCAAGGACCCTCTCTGTCTTCGAACAACCCCGCATCCGCGAATGTTTATATGGTGAAGGGTGATGCTTTTATATCGACTAGAGAACATGACTATAGTCAACCGAGAACTTCTGAGAAGGGCAAAGAAGTCAAACTCCCATCTCTTCCTCTACAGATTGAGAAGATGTTGGGCAATACAATGACACACATCCCAAAAGGAACGTTCAAAAAAGCTTCTCACAACCCAAACGCAAGGGCCGCCCGGAACTATTCTGTGGTGGAAGATTTATCACAAACCACTTGTGCGATGTCTTCTTTACAGGTCTTCCAAAGCTGCCCTTCCTAGAGGAAAGTCTTGTTAACCACTTTAGGATCTACCGAGACTTGTAATACGGGTACAATCATGCTTGATACAATTGACCTAAAACCTCGCCTGCCTTACCATGTAGCATTTTAGATAGTAGTGGCTTATCCCACGAAAAATTTTACTTGGAATATCTTCCGCACGATGGTTGATGAGGGCGCCTCGACCTGCATTATGTCATTAGCATGTTGGAAGGCCATTGGTCATCCCATTTTATCTCCATCACCTACTCTTCTTATTGCTTTTGACGATCATTCATTCCAACCACATGGTATCATTCCCTCTTTCCCTGTGCAGTTAGGAGGGAAGACCCTGTGCGTCGAGGTAGAGGTATTCAATGTGCCCCTCGACTATAACCTCTTGTTAGGAAGGAGTTGGACTTATGCCATGCAAGATGTGGTTGCTACAATTTTCTGGGTCTTGTTGTTTCCACACGAGGGTTGGATTGTGACCATCGATCAATTGTCTTTCTCTAGACCGGACCCTTCATTGGGGCCATCCACGATCCCAATGATTGATAATCCTCAACCAGGTGTGGTCAATGTAGGGGTTAGTTTGTGCCCATGTTTGATGGGTACCTTCGATTACCCACCCCCTCAAGGCGATATCAAGTTTATATCCATTCACCATAGGGTTGATATTTTTCAAGTTTCGTCGTTCTGCATGACTTATTTCGATGATCTGAGGATACTTCCTTCCCTATCGACCACGATGGATGGGACAGGGCACCTAGGCATGTCCATGCCCTTGTCTGTAGATGAAGTAGCATACTCTCTAGTCCAGTAAGCTTCAACCAACACTGATCCAACTCCTACACAAGAGTTTGATCCACTTCTAGAGCCTATTTGGGCTCAGGGTTCTCTCACTGACACCGATTCATTAGACTTAGTCTTGCCCTCTAATGAAGCTATAATTGAAGCAATGACTAGTTCGGACAAACCCTGGGAAGATCTTCATCACAGATCATACTTCCTCCCAGAGTTAGGAAGAATCGAAGCTGGAGAATTCACCTTGACTATGATGGGAGATAGGTCTTGTCCTGTTAATCCCTTAACTACACATGAGGTTTATGCTGAGGGTAATATGGTAACTATTGTTGAAACCTTACCGATCAATATCTCTCGAAACCCTGGTGTCATGGAGAATGTTTTCGTTGGATCTGACTACTCCCCTGGAGAGATTCAAATCTACATAGATCCTTTTAAAGAATTCCACAACTTTTTTTCCTGGTCTTACGAGGAATGCTAGGCATCGATCCAAAAATAGTTGAACATGAAATCACAACGTATCCAGATGCCAAGTCTGTCTGGCAGAATCTTCATCCAGTTAACCCCAAGAAAGCAGCAGCCATTAAGGTTGAGGCTGAGAAACTGCTAAAATCCGGTTTTATTTATCCTATCCATTTGACCCAATGGGTGTCAAACCCCATGCTGGTCAATAAAAAACAAGGCACAATTTGTGTATGTACAGACTTCCATGATTTGAACAAGGACTGTCGCAAAGATAATTTTCCCACACCATTCATAGAATCGATAATTGATGAATGTGTGGTTTGTGAGGCCTTCTCTTTCATGGATGGTTTTCGAGATATAACCAAATACAAATCAAACTCGAAGACCAGCACAAAACAACATTCATCTGTCCATGGGGTACATTCACGTATTGTAAGATGCCTTTTGGTCTCAAAAATTTTGGAGCCACCTTTCAATGGGCCATGTCTTTTGCTTTCCATGACCTCAAGCATATAGTCAAGGCCTATTTAGATCATTTAGCATCTCTATCTCGTAAGAGAACGAATCATCCCACACACCTCTGACTTATCTTTGAGCGTTGTCGCTACATCCGAATTCGCTTGAATCCCAACAAGTGTAGCTTTTGCGTAAATTCAGGATGTTTGTTAGGTTTCATAGTGTCAACAACAGGGATCATGGTCGATCCTCTCAAGGTTGAGGCAATAATTCAGTTTCCCCCCCCACGCACAATCCTTCAACTTCAGAGTCTACAGGGCAAGGCGAATTTTCTAAGATGCTTTATCGCTAACTATGCTGAGATCACCAAGGGCTTTATGCGCTTATTTAAAAAAGACGTTCCTTTTTATTGGGATGATGTCTCTGAACGCTCTTTTTCTGCATTGAAACATGCACTCACAACTGCCCCTCTGCTCCCACCACCTAACTATAACAAGGATTTCTTATTATATCTGGCTGCAGTAGAGTCAACCATTGGCATGGTCTTAGTTCAAGAAGATGACTTGTTCTCAGAATATGTCATCTATTACCTAAGTCGAGGCCTCATAGGACCAGAACTCAATTATTCTCATATCGAAAAACTTGCGTTGGCAGCAGTCCATGCTGTTCAATGGTTCCATCATTATGTTCTATTTTGCAAGACCACCATCATTGCTATCATGAATCCATTTCAGTACATTTTGAAACCATGGGTAATAGACGGAAAGATCAGTAGATGGATAGTCATCCTCCAGGAGTTTGACTTAGATTTCATCTCAGCGAAATCTAAAAAGTCACTGGTCTTCGCATAACTTATTTTGGAACTTTCGGTTGAGTCAGGTGATCTTGTGCCCGAAGAGTCACCTATCTGAGGAGATATTTTTTTGATCACCTCTTCGGATCCCTAGTATGGAGATATCCTTATCTATCTCTAGAATTTGAAGTGCCCCACCGCTGCTTCTCGTGATGAGCATCGACGCATACAACATCAAGCTAAGAATTATCTCATACTCGATGATACATTGTATCAGAGAGGTGTAGACTGCATCCTACACTGATGTCTCACTCACGAAGAAGCAGTTATCATGCTTAACGATTTCATACCGGAGCTTGTGGCAGTCATTTGTTTGGGTTGGAAACAACCCAAAATATTCTAGGAGCAAGTTACTTCTGGCTGACACTTATCAAAGATTGTATCGAATCGGTCAAGAAGTGCCACCTGTGCAAAATCTTCTCTCAGAAGATGAGGGCACATCCCGCTCCCATGTTTCCTGTCATCACAGTTGGTCCCTTCACCAAGTGGGGGATTGATTACACTACATGCAACCCTCCTTCAACAAGGGGGCACTGCTATATCATCGTAGCTGTAGACTACTTCACAAAGTGGGTTGAATCTATGCCAATGTTTAAAGATGATGGAGATATTGTAGCTCTCTTTTATCAATCAGATAATAGCAAGGTTCGGCATCCCGAGGGAGATTGTCACTGACCATGATAGTCACTTTCAGAACTAGATGATGACTGAGTTAACATCAAATATTGGGTTACAGCAAGAACATTCATCACCCTACTACCCCCAAGAAAATGGTTAGGTGGAAGCTGTGAACAAGACTCTTAAGACCATTCTACAACAAATGATCAACTCAGTCAAGTCAAATTGGCATTTGATGTTATACTCGACATTATGGGCTTACCGAACATCTGTTAAGAATGCAACTGGTTTCTCACCTTTCCAACTCGTTTACGAGCTGGAGGCAGTCTTGCCTATCGAATGCCAGATCCTGTCTCTAAACTTGGCAGTACAATTATTGTCAGACACTTCTCCACTTGAAGAATGGTTAGTATACCTTGAGAAGCTCAATGAGAAGCGTCGTGATGCAGCCCTGGCCAACGAGGCTCACAAACATAAGGTCAAGTGTTTGTATGATAGGTTCGTTCGTCCTCGGATTTTCTCTGAAGGTGACCTTGTCTTGGTCTATGACCAAGATAAGGACCCCCTAGGGGCAGGAAATTCAAACCCATGTGGTTCAGACCTTTCATCATAAAAGAGGTTTTAAAAAAGTGCACTTATCGTCTGGTTGACTTTGAAGGGAATGCTTTAGAGGATCCTAGAAATGGGCTCTACCTCAAGAAGTATTAATCATAGGCAGGTCACCGTGGGTAACTTTTTGTAACATATGTATAGTCTTTGTACTATTACTTTCTAGTTTATTTTAGTGTTATGGATGTGTCGTTGATGTTATCTTTTGTCACTGTGGCAGATGTCAAGTGATTCCGAGGTGTTCATTGGGTATGTAGATGGTGCTAGCTGGCACACTCAGAGGCTTGCCTCCACAGCTTGGGTAATCTTTACACCTCAAGGCCAGTTATTATCTTTCAGAGGTATATGCTTAAGTGACACCATAAACAATGTCTCCAAGTATAGTGCATTTATTGAGTTGCTTCGTGATGCTTTGTCATTTGGTATCTCTCATCTCTGGGTCTATATCGATGCTTAGCTGGTTGTGTCTTAGTTAAACAGAGTATACTGGATCCATGACCCAACTTTACATTGACGATTCCTTAGGGTACATCTCTTAGAATGAAACTTTGATTATATTACACATTTTCATGTTCCTAGGAGATTAAACCAAGTTACAGATACTCTAGCTAATCAAATTTTAGATTGGCATCTTGCACACATATGACAAAACATTCACAAAAGCATGTAAATACATTTTTTGCACACATGATCCATAAGACAAAAACGACATAAAAAACCATATATAATATCATAAAGTAACCAGAGTACACAGATGGATGCAAGCGCCTAAAAAATATGACCAATAACGAGTCACAGGGCTTATGCCCTCAAAAAATATATACAAGTAGTGCTTGTGGCACGTAAAATGTCTAGCTAAGGTCAGGGCCTGTGGGCCCTGTTATACTGATCCACAGCATTGTCTAAACGCTGAAACAACCGGACCCACGTTCGTGGTGCCCCCACTACATGAGGCTACATAGATGGTGGCAGGTCCTCAATCTTTGCCATAGTGATTGTGCGAGTGAGCGTAGTAAAGTTCTACTCGACTCGTCTCAATACCCTCTCAGCCTCCCCGACTGGAAGATCTCCTGCTACTGCTGGTCCCCCTGCGGCCCATGGCCGAGGACAACGCATGTTCCTCACATAGTCAGCGGGTCGCACTGGTCCCACATATGCACACAACGAACACATATTTGTCAAATACTCTGGTATAAAAAAAAAAATGATATATATAACAAAAACAACATAAAAATTACATATGTTTAACAAAAAAAAAAAAACAATGATGGAGACTTACCCATCTCTCCTTGCTCCTCACTAGGAGGTACAGGTATCTAAGGATCCCTCGAAAAATAAATCCCTGCATACGGGTAATCCTCGATAACTGGGATCTTTCATGACAACCAAGCAAAGAAATCATCATCAAGGGACTCATTAGTCCTTCCACCACCCTATCGTGGCAGAAATACTGCCCATCTACACATAGCAGGAAGAGAGGCTTGATGTCCTCGTACCACTACTTGAGGACTAAAACTCAAAACTCTCTCAAAGAAGAACAAGCACAGAACGGTCCCGAACCCAAAGTTCCTTTGTGTCTGCAAACGAAAATCTGTCAACTGCCTCTTCATACACTCAAGCAATGTGGAGTCCAATAAAAAATTTGTGCATTTAAGCACTGGACTGCACAGTTCACCTATGCACGGGACGCCTAATGTATTGCCACAGAACCAGTGATTCTCCCAATAAGCAACACTATTGCCTGTAGCGATAAGTCAGTAATGTTTCTTATGGGCACCTGCGAGCTCGAGCGGTCTGTATCATATGCACAGTATAGACCTATCAATTCCGCTATGTTATGCGGCCCCAAAGGAAAAGTCTGAAAGTTGACTGGTTCCCCTCTCTGGGAGTGGCCAGTCAAAAAATAAATGTCCTCAGTCGTGGGCACCAGTGAATGCCCCTCTAACATGAATGCCTCTACATCCGGATGCCAATATTCAACCAAGTAATTCAATAGCCTAGGTTGTGCTCGCATAAAAGGACATAGGAAAAACTTGAGTAACCCACATTGCATCAAAGCAGCCACAACATTGGGGTCTTCCCCGACCAACTCACTAACCTCTTCATGCTCTCTTTCTCTCTAGTGGTCATACATCCTGCAAAACACCAAGGTTCAGGAGGGTTAACCCTTGATTTTTAAGCTTTTTTCATTCAATAAGGGGGTCCACGCAGTCTGTAATAGTGACAGTCACGTGTACACGTGGCCTGTCCTGAGACAGACTGCGTGGACCTAGGGCTGACCTTTTAAAGGTCTACGCCCCCCCAAAAAATGAAACCTAAAGAAAAAATAAAGACTTAAAATGCAACATAGGAGAGTTTTTACTTACTTGGTCCAAACAGAAGTTCGTTTCATCCATTGTAGCTCCCGGAATCACCACTTTTACCAAAGGGGGTATTTTGGCTCCAGAGTCAATTTCCAAATCAACAATAGTGATAATGAGTTGCCAGCTTCTATTTATAGACTTTTTGGCATCTTTTTGTCACTTTTTTTGCCTCCCTTATCATTTTCTTTAAACCAAAAACCATTTAGAGTGATTCAGGAGTTGCATGGGAGGGATATGATCAGGTATTGGGACAGTGTTTTGGAGTTTTGGGTAATTTTCGACGGTCCGTGAATTTTTTTTTCCGAGGATCAACTTGAGCATGTAGGTTAGGTTTCTACCCTAACTTTTGTATCTCGTTGTCTTTTTCCTTTTCCATAGGATCAATCCCATCAAGTTGCGACATGGAACCATCATAGTTGTTTTAGAAGTGTCGCGACTTGGTGGTAGAGATTACCATAACATGGATTCCCTAGGTATATCCTGGTTGCATTGTGGTATCCATGCTGTCTCTAATCACTGTAGGCTTGGGAGTCCTTGTTGTTTTTCTTGATTACGATTTTGAGCTTCATTTGCATGATTCCTTTTCACTCTTGACCTCACCCTTGGGACTCCCAAAAGATATAACAGGTCTTCTCTTAAACCCTTTTCAAACCCTATAAACATGAAAACATTGTCGAGTGATCTTGTGGCCTTTCATGCTCGTTAAATTGAAATTTGAAGTCACATCTATCCGGTGGTAGTTTACCCCTTTTTCGGTCTGGATGGTCAACTGTATGAACAAAGGTATACTCTATGGAACTTCAGTTCTCTAGAAGAGTACCCTCAGGTATAATTGTATCCCTTTTTCAGTTTTGAGGGACTAAACTTACGAAAAGGAACCCACTCGGAGTCCATAGCTAAGCTCTTTTCAGACTCCCTAAAATTGAAAAGATTGTTGATCCGGATTTATGTAGGAACACAATGAAATACAGAAATACACATAAACGAAGAGATGCAGTGGAAATAAGACTTCATTTCATTAATAACAAATGACTGAAATATGCTTACAGACAGAATGGAAATAAACTAGCTAGGGTGCTAGTAGCTTATCTCTGAGAAGAGATGTGGCTGCTACTCGCATCCGTGAGAAGATGATTACAATGAGGCTCTAGAGGCCTATTTACAATAGACGAGAATGCCAAAAGTCATAGACATCCAAAAACCTAACCCTAGGAGATGAAGTGCCAAAAGTCATGTGGGCCCCGTTTGGGTAAGTTAGTACATCAACTTCTCGGGGTCGTAACTTTTGCATACGATCTCCG
>ML783498.1:46665-71440 GCA_009831015.1 Picea engelmannii | reverse complement strand
TAGTCCATTGTATGTATTTGTCCTCATAGCTCCCCACGGGATAATATTGTTCCTTGATGGAGTCTCGGAAAGAATTCCAAGTGGGTGCGGCCGAGAACAAAGAGGGTTCTCCCTTGCCCTCTTGCTCCGAGTAGGTTTCCCACTAGTCCTTGACATGGGGGCCGGCTTTGAGGAGTGCGAAAATAATCTTTTCTCGATCAGAAAACTCATGAACCGAGAAATATCCTTCTAACAGATTCAACCAAATATGGGAATGTCAAAGTTTACTTGTACCTTAAAAGGAGTGGCACCTTCAGAGTGGCTTCTGGATGTCAATGCACCGCCGGTCGGAATCTGTTGAAGAATATGGGCAAAGTTGTCCATCATCGCGTTCCTTTGTTTCTCGAGGGCCTCCACGAGCAACATTTTGATAGGATATCCTGCTCCCTCATCTTTCTTTTCTTCCCCCATGGGCGGTCCTCGGGGTTTGCGAGGCTAATCTCGCAAAGGTTCAACCAGATCGAGCCCCAACTCCTTATACCCTGATCTCGTTGGGGACATGCAAAGAAGGATCGAGAATGAGCATACCGCTCTGATACCACTGATTCGGATTTATGTAGGAACACAATGAAATACATAAATACACATAAACACAGAGATGCAGTGGAAATAAGACTTCATTTCATTAATAACAAATGACTGAAATATGCTTACAGACATAATGGAAATAAACTAGCTAGGGCGCTGGTAGCTTATCTCTGAGAAGAGATGTGGCTGCTACTCGCATCCATGAGAAGATGATTACAATGAGGCTCTAGAGGCCTATTTACAATAGACGAGAATGCCAAAATTCATAGACATCCAAAAACCTAACCCTAGGAGATGAAGCGCCAAAAGTCATGTGGGCCCCGTTTGGGTAAGTTAGTACATCAACTTCCCGGGGTCGTAACTTTTGCATACGATCTCCGTTTTAGGAGTGTGATAGCTCGTTGGAAAGGTATCATAGAGGAGATTCATTTTGGGGGCTCAATGTGACTTTGGTTATCATTGAGAACCTCAATATCAAAAAAACTTCATTTAGGCTTTCAAAATGGCCCCGGAAGTTAAAACCTGCTAAAAATAGTAAATTGCCAAAATTGCCAGAAAACTGTTTTGAGCCAGTCGAAAAAGGTGGGTGGCCATCGATATCCACCTAGATAAATTGTTGAGTGACCTTATTCTTTCACACTCGTTAAACTGGTCCAGAAGAACATTCCTGATGGAGTCCATAGTTAAGCTTTTTTCAGACTCCTTAAAAATGAAAAAATGGCCGAGTGATCTTGTCCTTATCACACCCGTTAAAATGGTTTTGAATAGACGTCTTGTCGGTGGTATTTTACCCCTTTTTCGAACCGACTA
The DNA here is from genome assembly GCA_009831015.1 of Picea engelmannii. Lineage (NCBI taxonomy): Eukaryota > Viridiplantae > Streptophyta > Pinopsida > Pinales > Pinaceae > Picea > Picea engelmannii. The sequence goes on along the minus strand of ML783498.1, from coordinate 70,063 downwards.
GACTATCTTCGAAAAAGGTACCCCAATGGAGTCTCCTTTTACGTTTTTTCAGACTCTCTAAATATGAAAAACCACCGAGCTTACCTTCTCTGGGCTCGTTAAACTTACTTCGAAGGATGTTACCATTGTGTGTCTTATTAATTGCATTTGCATACCCACGTCTTTGGCCTAATGCCGACTCCATGTTTCTTTCAACTGAACCATCTGAAGCATGCCTTATACGCAAGCCCTGTAGCATTTTACCTCTGCATCTTGACAGCTTTGGCCCCTGGAGGATTTTTCCCGAGTGTCCTTTTCTTGCATATGTCTCTTTGCCCTGAACAGCCCTATGTTCCATGTGCTTGGAACTAGTATGTTTGCGACACTCGATTCTCTTTTGTAACGTAACATTCTTTTATTATTTTTCCAAAATTATTGAAAAAGACAAAAAAAAATCAAATATACCCCAAAAAGAGGAAGGGAAAAGTATTTTCTTTATTGGTAGCATAATGAGTCGCCCTTGGATAAAGCACATCTCTCTGTTTGTTCATCAAACCTTGGGATTTAATATGACCTTAGGAAGATTTTCTCTCTACATAGAGTTGTGTCCTCCTCCATTTGGTTATTCTTCCAAACATATGGAGAGTTTGTGTTGCTTCCTGCCTCGTAAACTTATGATTAAGGCCATGCTATTTGAGTCCCATCATTTGTCATGCTATTTTCCAAGGGAAGTTTGTCACCAAGCCTGAGTCGACCCCTCTGTAGTTTGTCTCTTGCCTTTATACTCGGCCATCCTGAATGTCCAATCAAGTTCTTGTTTGAAATCAATGAAGATTTCAGTTTGATCATCAATATTATCTAGTCCATGACCGACGAGCTGTCGGAGACCTCTAGGTAGTGAAGTCGTACACTCATATTACACTCCTACCTTGAGTTTTGAAGATTTTGAAGTTGCTTCTCGAGCTCTGAAGATCTTATCTCCAACCATCAGGCCGTATCAGCTTCTAGAAGATGGATACTCTATATGTATATCCTTTTGATTTAGAGATGTAGCTCCACTGTGTATTGTTCGTGGCTACACTTTATATAGTTATTTGACATGGATCTACAGTGTATTTGATTGGTAGCCATGATTCTATTTTATCCCGAGCATGGGTATGCCTGCCTCGGTGAGACATTTTTTATTTTGCAGACAACGCCTCCTAGTTCCTGGTTCCTAGGCTCACTTGTTCGGCACATCAATAAAGATTGGTAATGTATTTCGGCCATCAGATGCTCTTCTAACCTCACACATTAGGGGGCATCTGTTATAACCCTAATTTTCACCATACATGCTTACCTGGCATCAGGCCATCTCAGATCCCTTCTTTGCCAAAGCACTATTGAACAACTCTTTAAAAAAACTCTTTTATAAGGGCCGATGTGCCCTACTCCATTACTGCACGTGTGTACATGCTAGCTAGCCCAAAACAACCCGCATGTACCTACAAAAGCACAAAAAAAAAAAGGTTGCCGACATAACACACAACTTTGGGTGAGTTAACTGAAACTCCCAGCCATGCATGGCCGAGGGTTCATCCAAATACCTAGCTTCTTCTAGCCTATAAAAGAAGGGTTAGGGGTCCCATTTGGAGGAGGAGAATACAAGTAAAGAAACTCTACCCAATTGCACATTCCCATTGTCCCAACCCTTTAGCCATCCTTGTGAAAAGAGAGATACAAAGAAAAGAAGTTGGAGGAAATTTGAAGAGGATCCCAGGATCAGGTTTGCGGAGCAGTGGCCAGTCTCGACATTGTAAGTTGATTCATTAAAGTTAATAATAAAGAAATGCTTTTCCTATCCCACTATATGAGTTCTTCATAGTTTAGCGAATATATGTTTGAATTGCTAACCCGTTAATCTGTAGAACAAATGCATGTATAGTTTGTTGCTTGTTTTGTATGCAGGTCAGTCTTGAGAGGATAGCTGCCAACAAGCGATCAAGCGTGAAGAAGGATCGACATCGAATGTCTGGAACAAGGTATGTTCGTTTAACCATGTATTTGCTTAAAAGAAATGGGGATTAGGTCTGGGATGAAGGTAGAAAGTAGGATTATTTCGGTCTTATTTGCATGCATAATATAACCCTAAATTCTAGTCCATAGGGGGATTTCCCACGACAATAAGGAGTAGTGGCACACAAATCGAGGCAGGAGTGCCTCTTGGGCCAAAAAGTGTTAGACTCGGATCGAGGCATGGAGACAGACATTTTTAGGTAAAACTACGCCATGAACGTAGTGGTGGTGTTATTTTTTTTATCTGAGAAAAGCATCTGTAGCTTAACTCCAGAATGAGGTATACTTATGTATTTTTCCCAATTCTTTTGTGGAGATAATATAAAGAAGCTACCAATTCGAGACCAGGACCTGGAGACGTGGTCCACCAAGGACAAACTCCATTATCAATTTCTTTGTGTTCATATTGCATGATTATGTCTCTTTCCTTTTGAGATTTTCCTTCTTTATGGTGTACTTTTGTATACTCATTTAATACGGTTCTTTAATAAGTCACCTGACCAAAAGATACTAGATCAGTGATGATGTATGGGAGATATAGCTCAATTTTTTCCGCTATGTATGTTTTTTGATTTTATGATGTAAACATTTTTTTCTATGATATATATACATAGATTTTATTTTGGCTTCTTATCTTAAGTGTTTTAATCGAATGATGGTTTTTGTTTTCACACTTTTATAGGCCTTGTGATTTATGTATGTGCTAGATGCCAGTCTAAAATGAAATTTGCAAGTGAATTGACTACTGTGTTAGAATCCCTTGGTATGTGTCGATTTGAATATAATCAAATTACCTTTCAAGGAGGTGAACCCTTAAGTAAATTCAAAGTAATGTAGGATCACAGAAAAAATAAGCGTGGTTTAGCTAAAATACCACAAGTTGAGAGTCAAGATTAACGATCATATGAGAAATGAAAAAAGAGGAAACCTCAATCAAAATTCCAATGACAACGTAATATTTCATGGCATTGCTTGTCACGGGACCAAGGAAAACTCCTCCTGAACTCACTAACTCATCATCATGGTAATAAGCTACCTGAGATGCAGAAGCAAAGTTCTGAGTGTATTGACTAGAACCATTTGCAAATACAAAATAAATGAGAGAGGATGCCGACATCAGTGTATTAAATCACAAAGTGAGGTAAGCGGTCATAAATGAAACAAAATCCTACACGCAAAAGAAAAAATCACACTGCAACCAAAATACACCAAAATGTATGGTACAATAGTATACCAAGCACAAATGCAGGATGTCCCTAAGCATTGTACCTTTTTAGGTAGAGCCCATTTCAAGGCTCTTTCATAAGGATTCCATCATAGTCAACTAGCTCATATGCACCCTTTTGTAGTGCTCATTTCACGATGTAAGGACCATGCCACATGGGTTCTACTTTCATGCCCATAGTTTATCATGGTCTTAGTCATAGACTAAAACTAGGTCTCCTTCTTCAAAGAAACATCGAACGGATTTGCATTTTGAAGTCTTGATGTGATTTTTATGAGTCTCGTTATTTAGAGTAACATCACAGTGGGTTTCATCAATTTTTGTCAAATATAAGAATCGTTCTGCCTCAGAAGAGCTGTTGGGTAGTAGTTCGATGTCTAATTGGAGTGATGGAATTTCACACTGAATTGGTAATATTGCTTCTAGGCCATAAACCAAATGAAATGGTGTAAACCCAGTAGCAGTTTTCATAGATGTCCTATAAGCCCATAGTGTTGAGAAAATATTCAAGTGCCAATTTGATTTTTGTGCGCCCACCATCCATTGGATCATGGTTTTCAAGACCTTATTGATGGCCTCTAGTTATCAATTCATTTGGGGGTAGTATGGGGTTGCGTTTTCTTGATGAAAACCCAATTTGGCACTTAGATGGGTTATCATGTGGTTACGAAAATGTCAACCATGGTCAGTGACGATGGTTTGCGAGACTCTAAATCTAGTAATAATGTGATTAAACATGAATAACACAATAGGTTTTCCATCATATGTAAATGTAGGCATAGCCTCGACCCATTTAGTGAAATAATCTACGACAAATGTAATATACCTATGCCCCCCAACCGAGGTAGGCTTACATTGCATAAAGTCGATTCCCCATCTTGCAAAAGGGCCAACGAAAAATGCTAGATGAAGCAGAGTAGGATAAGAGCCAGTTTAATGATGAAAAACTTGACGGGGTTGACATTTCTTAACGACAATTATACAATCTTTGAATATTGAAGGTCAAAAATATCCTACACGCAAGATTTTTTGGGCTGTGGCCATCCCATAAATATGACCACCACATGATCTGGACTAATAGTCATGCTTGTAGTATAGAATCAATCCCTTGGAGATATAAAGTGTCGCCAATGATAAGGTAATGTTTCGCATGATGAAAAATATGACGATGATATTAATGAGACAAGTACGACTGAAAAAATTGGGTTTGGGTTAGATGTACTAATGAGAAACAAAGACTCACCAGGAAGAGATTCGTTGGGCACAGTTTCCTCATCAGTATGGGGAAGGTCACACATAAGCTCGGTGAAAACTAAATATTTCTTGGATTTACATTTTTATAATTCCAGATCAAATTCCCGGAAAATAAAGATCCAACAAGAGTATTTTCCCCCTAGTAATTGTCATGTCAATATGTGGTACATGGGGTTGGAATCTGCAATAATTAAAGTTTTGCGGAGTAAAATGTAGTGACGAAACCTTTGAAAAACAATCATTGTTGCCAAAGGAAAATTCTCAACGTGGGAATAAAAAATTTCAAGTCCTGCAAGGATCTTACTAATGTAATATTTCATGTGTACTTCATCATTGTCATCCATTTGGACAAGGACCATTCTGATGATGGAAATGGATGCAACAAGGTAAAGGATGTAATCTCTTGTATAATCCAGGGGATGTAATAATGAAGAGTTGGTTAATGTGTGTTTGATTTCTTCAAATGATTTTTGGGCTCAATCGTCCCAAATGAAAGGGATGTCCTTTTTCAATAAGCGCATAAATCCTTTCGTAATTTCTACACAATTACGAATGAAGGGATGTAAGAAGTTTTCCTTCCCTTGCAAACTTTGAACTTGGTGAAGGGTTTTTGGAGGAGGTAATGATAGGATAGCCTCAACCTTTAAGGGATCAACCTGTATCCATTCCTTGGAGACGATGAATCCCATAAGTCTCCCAGTTTCAATACAAAAAATGCACTTGTGCATATTTAAGTGAATATTATAGTATCGACATCGAAGAAAAATGACTCTAAGATGTTGAATATGATGCTCTCGACGAGCGGAATGAGTAGGCAAGTCATTGAGATAAGGATTCATTGTGTGTTTAATATCGTGAAAATCATACAACATGCCTAATGAAAGGTAGCTCCAACATTTTTAAGGCCAAAAGGTAATTTGTGATAAGAAAATGTTCCCCAAGTGTAGATGAATTTTGTCTTGTGGTATTCATATGGGAGGATGTCAATTTGATTATAGCCAAAAAATCCATCCATGAATAAAAAGATGATGCTTTAAGCACATTTGTTGATAACTTGGTCAATAAAGGGAGTAGGGTAAATGTCTTTAGGAAAAGCCATGTTAAGGTCCCTATAATCAACACAAACTTTGTTCTTCCCCTATTTCTTCGTTACTAGAGAAATGTTGGATACCCATTCAGTTAATGGTACAGGGTAAATGAAACTAGTTTTCAACAGTTTTTCAACCTTTCCTTTAATAGCCACAATCTTTCAAGGGTGCACTAGGTGCAGGTTTAACTGGACAAGTTTGATCCTGTGGTAGGTTTTGATCTCATGAAAAACTATGGAAGGATAAATATCTGACATCTCTTTGTAACTCCAAGTGAAAATATCACATATTTCTTCAAACAAGGCCATGTAAGCTTCAATTTCATTAGGCGAGCAATTTTGGCCAAGTTGGATATTTTCTACGATACTAGGTTTCACTGATATGTCAATAGAAATAGTTGATGTAATGTTCCCTATATTCCCTTCAGAGACAATGTCCTGAGTAAGAATGGGGGACTGAGGATTTTAGACAAGATCAGGTGAAACGATGGGTTTTATTTTATTCTCTAACACATCCAAATTAGGAAGGGAAGATGACTGATGGTGGTAATATTTCCATGGTGACTCATCTAAGCTCATAATATCCATAATGGACTCATTTGAAGGGAAATTCCATGTGAGATAATCAAAAGAGGACAGAGAGGAGTCTATCCAGGAAGGTAGAGTGTAGGGATCCAATGCCACAAGATGATGGTAATCATAATATGAGATATAACAGGAAAATTAAATTGCGTCATATGCGGCCTCAAAAAGACTAAGTGGCATGGTGTCACCTAATGATTCAAACTCTGATTGGCTAGGTACTACCCAAGATCATATGATTAAATGGATTGTTGTACCATAAATGAAATCATGTTTATGGAGGGAACTTGTTGTGGATGATTAGGGGAAAGCAAGGGAAAAATCCCCATGAGTGAGGAATATTTTAGGAAACCTATGCCCATGCTCTCATAACTGAGATTGGATGGTTCTAAGAAAGGGATATTTCTAGTATTATTGTTTCTCATATCCTATTTACAGTAATTGAGTTGGTAAATATTCACAATTATCCCTTGATGAGGGTATTACAATGGACGAAAAACCAAAGATGCAACAACAATCATTACATAAAACCAATTTCTACCAAGCAACAAATTATAGTCCAGGGGTGCGTCTTCCACTTCCACATCAACATAAATGGTTTTTCCTCCCAATTCAATAGGTGAAGAGGTTAAAATTCCATAAGGTATGAATCCACATCCATGAAATGCTTTTAGGGTGGTGGGAGACTAGTTTAATTCAGGAGAACCAATGGCTCTCCAATCGGATAAAGACATTACATAGCTTGAAGCTCCTTTGTCTAAAACTGCACGATGGATATTCTTCCCATGAATGATCGTATGTATTTTAAACACAAGGTGGTGGGAGAGCCTCAATTTAAAATATTCCAGATTAAACATGAGCATGCTTGATGTTTTTGGATCCATAGCTCCAATGGATGACAACAGGGTTCTACGTTGATTGGGGAAATGTTGTAGAACTTTGAGTGTTGACATAACACAAGGTGCATGTGCCAAATATTTAACAATATTGTTGTTTTTGGATATGTAGGCACTTGGATTAAAGATAAATTTTTGAATTGTTCATTTGGGTGGGTGCAACACTGTGTTAGAAGTAGGCTTCTATATTTACAGAGGGCCCGAATGTGGGGGAGTAGTGGAGGTAGAGGGTTTCTCTGGAGCACCTCTGTTTCCATTGGCATTTCCATATGGAGGAGTGTCATAAGTATTTTCTCTAGTCATTAAACTAATCGTCTCCTTTCACATAAAACTTTGGGTGCTTGAGGAAGCATCCCCATGGTGAGGATGACCTATGTTTCCCCCTTGCAAAGGGGTATGATTTTGTGAAACCATTTGTTGTTGTTGAGGTGGGAACGGATCAGTTAACATTGTCGGTTGATAGGTACCTTTCAAAAATTTGTTGACTTCCTCAATATGAGTACACTCTTTAGTATAATGGTCCTCTGCACAAACTAGGTACGGAAATGTTTCCTTCCTTGATTTTGTGTCAACAACGGTTTGAGTTTTTGTGTTCTCCTGCTGGTTAGAAGACTTTTTGGATTTTACTTGAACTTTATTCTTGCCTCCAAATTGTTGATATGAAGCAAACTGGACCATGCTCACTTTTGGGTCACATATTTTTCCATATTTTCATCATCTATATACATCCATTCCATCCCTTCTCCTTCCTATTATCGTTCATTTATCATTCCATTTTCCATACATTTGCTACAACTGCTCATAAAATGACATATAATTCCTTTTATGCTTTAGTGGTTAATAATGATTATTATTCCTTCATTTTTAATGAATTAAAGACTATTGTGCATGAGTTTTATGATGATGGTTTGACGAGTGATTTTATGTATCAATAGTTGCAGCAGTCAAGGTTCCAACCTCCAAATGACACATGTGAGTTCCAATTCATGGTTAACCGGTTTCAGTGAAAAACGTGGCAGATAAGGAGAGATGCATTTGCGTGGAATATTGTGAGCCGATGAAGATGAATATCGAAAATACAAGACATGGGTTGTGTTCAGAATGGGCCAAATTGATTTCATGGAGGGTCATTTTCCAATTGGAGCTATGGTTTGAGAGAAATCGTTGGTTCTTTAAAAGGGTATTTTCCAGATTTACAATTGCGGTCGGTTCTCTAAACTTAGCAATTTGTTTGAGAAACCCAGGGATTTGGGGATTTGATTTGTATCAATAAGACCTCTTCAATCAGGAGAGATGCATTCATGAAATTATATTGAATTTATTTGTAAGAAAGAGCTGAACTTATGTAATTTCTGAGTTTTCTTCAATAATACAAAGGAGCTGATGGATCTGCAATTATGTGCAACTTTCTCTTAATCTTGTAAGTCTTTTGGCCACACATACTAGGTGAGGCAGGGCCCCCTCAATCTGGTATGTGTTGGTCTTATTCATTTACTTGTATTTTTCTTTTCATTGTCTTAATTTATCTTGGTTTATGATTAGTTGATCACTGCTTACAGTTGTGTGTTGTTTATTAGATTGCTCTTACAGTAAGATTCAATTCATGTTGTTGTTACTTCATTTTGTTAATAATCCTTTACTTTATGTAAGAGTGAGGTAGTGATTTTATTTTAGCTGAGTGTATTTTCAAGACAGAGCGGATTTGATTGATTTTAAGTTATGTGTTTTATTTTAAGTTTAGTGTTAGTTGGAATTTGTTGCTTTCATATATTGTGCACGGTAACTTTGAAATAAAAGACTTCCTCGGGTTGACAATTGAATAGTTGGGAAAATAATACAATGCAATTAATTCAAACATTAGTTCGCCCCAATGTAATGATTGTTGTTCCTTTGATTGTAGTTGTTGTTCATTTGAAAGGAACAATTGTCGTTCCTTTCGCATGACTGTTGTTTCTTTGAGTGTAGTTGTTGTTCATTTGAAACGAATAGTTATCGTTCCTTTTGTGCAACTGTTGTTCCTTTGAGTGTAGTTGTTTCTCATTTGAAAGGAACAACTGTCATTCCTTTCGTGCGACTGTTGTTCCTTTGAGTGTAGTTGTTGTTCATTTGAAAGGAACAGTTGTCATTCCTTTCGGGCGATTGTTTTTCCTTTGAGGGTTGTTGTTATTCATTTGAAAGGAACAACTGTCGTTCCCTCTATGATTGTTGTTCCTTTATAGGTGTTGCATATCTGGAGGTTGGGTATTGAAAATGGAAGGTAAGAACCTATGTAGGAAACAAGTAAAATGCTTGTGCCAATGCCTACCTTTTGCTGATGCATAGAGGTTGATTTTAGGAAACATTTAGAGCCCAACATTTTGGCTCTATTTCCAGGGAAGTTATCAAGGGCGCACAAGTCCAATTGACATTATTTTTTTAGTTGCATGTTCTTGACTCCAAGGTGAAGGGTCAACATATGTAGGTTTCTTGATTGTTTCTTTCTTTGCATTTAGTTTTTAGTTTTTGATCCTAAATCTTATCATTTCTCTTAGTGGTGATGTAAGAACCACCCATCCTACTCATAAGTTGATAGGAACATTTGAAGAAGGAGCCTTGAGATAGCACATGAAGAATCCAACAAAAATATGGTAGGTAAGAAGGAAATAGAAGTTGTTACCTTTGAATTCCCCATCAGAGATCCTGAAGGAGTGGTACAAATGCAAAGCATACCCCCATCCGATCTACCAAATTTGCACAGTTTGGAAAATGAAGACCCTGATGCATTCTTATTTCAATTTGAAGTATTTTGTAGAGGTTATGGTTATTTTACTAATGATCAAAAGTTGAATGTTTTCCCCCTTACTCTAAAAGGAACATCCCTCCGATGGTTCATGAGCCTTGGTGGTAATTCTATACAAACTTGGGAAGACATGAAATATGTATTCTTGCAAAGGTATCAATATTATTGCAGGGTCAATGACGACATCTTTGGAATGAAACAAGGGAAGAAGAGAGTTTGGAGGAATATGTGGAGAGATTTCAATACAACCTTCAAAGATCCAAACAAAAAGAGTTGGGAAAAGAGACCTTGAAAATACTCCTACTCAAAGGAATCCATGATGAATCTTTAGAAATCTTAAATTTGATGGGAATAGGTGATGTATTTCAGTTACCATATGATGATATTTGTGAGTTATGTAGAATGGATTCAAGAGGGAACTTCAAGATTGGTAAGAATTCTAGTGAGCCTTCTTCTCAATATTTTAAATTTGCTACAAAAACAAGAGTTATAGGAGCTGAAATCATTAATTCAATTGAAAATTTTAAAGTTGATATAATTATCTCATTAAATTCACAATTGGATATTTTGAAGGATAAGAAGAAATGGGAGGAACCTGAAGAAACAGTTTGTCCTCAGTGCAAGACGAAACATCTTCCAATGGATTGTCCTTTGGATAGTCTCATAATTTGTGCCATATGTGACTTGAGTCATTCAACGGATCATTTCCCCTCCTTACCCAAGATAAAAGTAATATATCAAAGAGATCGAGGAGTTGTAGCAATTTCACCATAACAACCATGGCCTACATGTATGATTCAAAACTCTATCCCTCCATTTCCTTACTCTCACAAGCAATCATTGAATACTCATACACCATGGCAACTGTGGCAACCCCAATCTCAGTCTTACCTGCCTTGTCCATAAGGTTGGCATGGCCCATCTTATGATCCCATGACTACTTTCCCTCATGTTCCAGCAAACACCAATCCTCCATACTTTCCACAAGCTCTTCAACAACATCCTATTTTTCCATTAAGGTCATCCACACAAACCAATCAGCTATACTTTCCATACTTAACTTTTCATCAAGCTCCTTCATGCCCTACACAACTCCCTGTTCAACCCACCTCACACCCTAACCATAATAAAGTAGTGCACTATACTTACAGTACTGACCTACACAACTTTCCTACATTTACCACTTATCCTGCCTCACCTACACCATTGCAACAAATCCATATGATGTCTGGGCAGGTTGTAAGTCCAAGAATTGAAAATGAAGTTTCTTATCATCATCAACAAACCAACAAGATCAACAAATCTGATGAAAACCAAACAGTGGAACCGAAAAGTGAAGCATCTTCTACATCATGGTCATTGGATATGAATCTCTTCTGCATTTAGGAAGATCAGTTTTCTAAAGAGATTCATGGTGTAACATCTATAAGAAATCAAGGGAACAAGGACTATATTGAATCTTGGTTTCAATCTGTCACCAATCCATAGCTTCATGCTATAATTCAACAATTCTTGGCACTATCATTTCAAGGGAAGTTGGTCATTCATATCCTGGTATTCATAAAGTTATATTTTTCAGTTGTGGGTATGAACACATTTGAGACTTTGTTACGTAAGTGGCTTCATTGGAAGTATTATTATGCTTTAGTTAATTCATTTTTGAAGTAAAGTAGGGTAGGGTAATGAATGAATTTTCAATAAATTCTTAACAGAATTGATTAGTTTAGTTCTAAGCATTAGTATCCTAGTTTAAAAATAAAAAGGAGACACCTTCAAGAGATCATATTTCGATCACTTGTAGCCTTGATCTCATGGACTTTCTTTCAAAAATCATCATCTTTTTAAGTTTTACCAGTTGTTGCAACACGCTGTGTAAATCAATATAGGTACTCAGTGCTTGAAATTTTAGGTATGGGCATGTATTCTATTGAATTTATATCTTTAAAAACATTCACAACTATTCTGGTCACTTCTTGAGAGCCATATTTCATTTATTAGATTTTTGTGGCATTTTGGCTTGAAATTTTTACTAAAACACAGTTGGGATAGTCTATTTTTGGGACACCAAATTGATTTATTTTCAAAACCTGTTTACATCCCAAGTATCCCTTTGAATCTATTTTACATACCAATTTTAATTTTTGAGATTGGGCATCAAACTAAAAAATTATGGTCAAAATGCTAACAGGATGTCAAGTAGGTAGCTTAGGAATAGAGCTGGGACAGTCACTTTTTGAATGTCTTATTAGATATATATTGAAAACCTGTTTCTTTGGTATATTCCCCTATGAGTCTAGTTTACAACACAATTTCAATCACTCAATTCCGATATCATATGAGGATGTTATGACCAAAACACTGGTTGCTTGTCATAAATCTGCACTTTGAAAAATCTGTCTTCCCAGATGTTCAGTGGTAAATTTGAGTCATCAATTCCTCTTGTCATTAAAACCTATTTCTATTGGATATACCTACATGAATCCAATTTCATCTCCAATTAGAATCACATCAATCTGTCATCAAACGAAAAAGGTATGCCTAAAACCGTGACTATTGGTCTAGCCCAAAATTCAAAAAACACTTTGTCATGCAAGGTGTTACTGAGCATATTTGGCATATCATCACATGGAATTTTCAAAACCTGCTTCTAATGGAAATAGACCTCTGAATGTACTTTTATTTGGATTTGGAATCACTCAAATCGGACGAGAAACAAAGAATTTATGATCGGAATATTGTTGAGTAGTATATGTTGGCCAACAGTCCTGAACAGGTATAAAATGAATTTTGTTTCATTCATTTTCTTTGGATTTGTTTTACAAGTAACTACATGTTATTTTTTTTGCGTATGTCTTGGATGAAGAGAGCCCATACACCTCTCTTCTCCATGATCTCATGTTTTATTGCAGGTAAGTTCTTATGTTTTGCAGGTCCTTCGAAAATCAAAGAAGGTTAATACATGCATGAGTGATTCTTGAAGACTTTTTTCTAAAATTTTCAAATGGATTGAGCACACAACAAATGGAGAGATTGATGTTCAAACCATACAAAGACCAATGTTTCAGAAGTCAAGTTTCATTGCTACATTAACGATGCCAAGAATCCTTCTAAGATGACATTACGCTCATCATGCTCATTCACCAACACTGTGATATGCCTATACATTTGTTTCTTCCCTCTACCATTCCATCCATTCCATTACTTTCTGCTCCATTTCATCACTTCCATACTTTCCACTCCAATCATTGCTAACCCATGAATAAAGTCACTTATCTCCCTTACCACTTGCTAATGAAAATATTTTATCTTCAGTTCTTCAAATCATTTTGTCTATGCTCGCGTTGGATGATGTGTGATTCCTTAAGGCCCTCCTTCTAACAAATTTCATCCCATCGATTCCAACACATCATCTGGGATTGAGGTTAGAGTTTCATAGTGACCTGGGATCTGCATACATCAATGGTAGATCTCATTGTTGTTAATCATGGGGATTCATCAATGCTTCTTGATTCACAAATCTTATAGGTGACTCGACTCCAACAAATCCATACGTACCTGTCAAGATGCATTAAGGTACTTTAGAGATCACTGTCATCAAAGGTGAGTTTCTTCACGTTGGTTAATGACATACATTAATGGTCGGTAATCCAACGATATCTTTCCATGCTCGACTTCAGCACATTCATTCGCATGGTAAGAATTGTACCTCGGTTTTGTAGCAGTTGAAGATTATTTGATCTAATGGTTTCAACAGTGATTTGTAGCATCATTTGTTTCAGTAGTTCTACAGTCCCTTTCCATTTTCATTTCAATATTTGATTTTTACAATAAGAAAAAGAGATTTCTTCTTTTGTAGCAGAATTCTTCATCATCTTTTGTTTCAACAGCAGTAGTCTTACATGCAGCCATCACAACATCATTTCAAATCAGATTCAGCCTCATTCTATTTCAACTCTCATATACATCTGTCTCAACATTAGTTTGGTTTACATCAACTTCAACAGACATCAGTCCATCCATGCCAATCAAATCTTTCATAGAGGTAAAATAGCATGAGTTTTTATTTATTAAATATTTAGGAAAATGTCATGAAGAACCACTAAGGATTTCTATTCTCCATTTTCATATCATAACTCATCTATTACCTCTCTTATCCATCCATTACCATATCAACCTTCACCTCATGCACTCCCAACACCCAAGTCAAGTCCTTCCCTACATCTCCTAACATCCAATCATGAGAAATTGATTTGTTGCTACCACATAAGAACCAAAATAGAGAAAGGAAGAAGATCATGATGTCCATTTTCATACAAGCATGCTAAAATTCAGAGGTATGGTTTCTTTGGTTCATTTCCATGATGTATTCATTCATCTCATGGGTTTCCAATTATCTTTTCTAGCCTTTTGACTCATGGTTCTCCTACATATTGCACATCTTGAAAAAGTTGTTGTTATGGATTGATGAAAGGATACAACATATGTGTTATATGGATTTCAGTCATACATGTTATAAGGATTTGATAGGCTACGAAGTTAATGGATGTCTCAAGAATGATTACGATGCTAATCCTTTCATTAATGCCTATCCCTCCCATATGAACATCGTGTTTGTTTTTCTCGCTTGCCGATATACATCATTATTTAAAAGAGGGTTATGTGCTCATAAGATTTACCATGGGAGCATGATGATGGTTCTCTTGGGTGGTAGTATGATGATTTTCTGGCAGCCTATGTTGCCATTATGAAAACACATGTGTAGTTGTCTACAAAAATGCTAATGGAAGGAAGTAGTTATTAAAAGGAAATTGAAACAATGTCTGAACCCAAAATTTAAAAACGAATTTCTGTAGTGGCTTGTTTCAGAGGTACCTTTCCCGTAGTTATTGCAAGCAATAGAAGAAGCCTATGCTACCATACAAAAAAAAAGAAAAAACAATTTGAGTCATTATCTTTGGAATGCAACAACAACCATTAGTTTTTGCCCATGGTTTCATCTTCAACCATATATTAATTTTATTGTTAAAATCTTAGAAAGCGAAGGTATATCCAAGGAAAATTCAGATCTCCATTGTGTACTTGGATTTTAGCATGCTACTATAGTCTAGCATGAAATATATGGCAGAAAATTGGGTCACCATTGGTACATGTGGCAACAAATTTCCCTGGGTGTTGGGCAAACTTATTGGAATTTCCAGATTTTGTCATTGGTTGGCTACATTTTTTTTAGTAGTTATCTTCATTACATGAAGAATGGAACAGCTACTATGCATGCCCAAGAATCTATTTGAAGAAGGAAGTTGATTGTCCACAAGAACCTATAGTAAAAGACACTATTGTAGAAGCCATTTTCTTTTAAACACATGGGTAGAAATACAAAGGTATGTGGTTCATTTTCTTGGTTCATGGTACACTGATTGATTCACAAATTATGAGCACTTCATAATGATGGTAAAAAATTTGTTCCATATAGTCTTAATGTTATGAATTTTCATCGAAAAGAAGTCTTGTTATCAATGATGAAAACCTGTGAGGTAACCTACAAACAAAGCAAGTTGTTTTGAGATCTAGAATCCCATGTTTATAGGGTTGCAATCCCCATAAGAGAAAATGAGATTATTGGAGGGTATATGATATGGTATGTGGATTGTCAAATACATATGGTTACACATTTGATGGTAAACTCTTGACATGGCCAGCTCCATCATATTCCGAGACAACATTTGATGGATTTCCAAGATTGGAGGATTGGTATTCAAGCATTGATAAGGTATTTACAACTAGTAAAGATATCCTATACTAATCATTTTGCAGCAAGCTCATGACTAGATTCATGGTTTGTAGATTGTTTTCCCACTAAAAATGTTGCCTTGAAGTACAAGAAAAACTTATTGAGGGAATTTGATGGTGATTGTGTTGCATACATAAGCAAGGGGTACTTAGAGATGATTGTTTGCTTATGCATTTTATGCAAAAGATCTCTTTTGAGATTGTGTTTAAGTTTGATTTCATAATGCAGCATGTGGACATGTTGTACAATCAGTGTGGGGCAATTACTATGCATGATGGTTTGTTCTCTCTGTTAGCAACAATTCTTGTCTTGGGCATAAGAGTATCCATGTCGGCAGGCTGCAGGAGAAGCGCCCAAGCGTAGCACAGAAAAATCTCATTTCAGGATACCAATGAAGTGAGCAGGCGAAGTTATGTTGTCAACGACCAAGATCCATCTATAGAGCAGATCGATGGTCGACGGGTAATCACGGTTAGCAGATTTGCGCCAGGATTAGCGTAATGGATGGCGCTTATATCACCGAAATGATCTAGGTCATCCGATCAAGGAGGGGTATGTGGCGTGCAATTCGGCTCTATCGCCACTTTTCCTATCGTGACTTTGAATAACAAGGACCAGCCTTCTCCCAGACGTGAGACGCGAAGTGCCGAAGGCATCTAGGACCCGGGCCCACAGCCTCGCAAAAATGATCCAGGTTGTCTGATCAAGGAGGGGTACGTGGCGCGCGATTAGGCTCTATCGCCACTTCACCTATTGTGACTTTGAAGAACAAGGGCTAGCCTCCTCGCAGCCACGAGACACGAAGTGCCGAAGGTGTCTAGGACCCAGGCCCACAGTCTCACCGAAATGATCTAGGTTGTCTGATCAAGGAGGGGTACGTGGTGCACGATTAGGCTCTAATGCCACTTTGCGTATCGTGACTTTAAGGAACAAGGACTAGCCTCCTCGCAACCGCGAGACGCGAAGTGCCGAAGGTGTCCAGGACCCGGGCCCACACTCTCATCGAAATGATCCAGGCCATCCGATCAAGGAGGGGTACGTGGTGCACGATTAGGCTCTATCGCCACTTCGCCTATCGTGACTTTCAAGAACAAGGACCAACCTCCTCCCAGCCGCGAGACGCGAAGTGCTGAAGGCATCCGGGATTTGGGCCCATAGTATCGTTGAATATGATCTGGGCCATCCAATCAAAGAGGGACATGTGGTGTGTGATTGGGTTCTATTTCCTCTTCGTGCATCACGACTTTGAAGAGCAAGGATCAGCTCCTTCCCATCCACGAAACACAAAGTGTCGAAGGCGCCTCTGGATGCGGGCCCACGGTTATAGCATTGGGTCGTATGGAAAAGGGACAAAGTAGATGAGGGGCGTGGAGCCAATACATTCAAGGAAAGATGATCGTGGCTGTCAGTTTTAGAGTCGATCATACCATTGAACTTGGAGAGTCGTTTCACGAGATTGGGCACCAGGAATTTTGAAGGTAGGGGAAGTAGAAATCCTCGAAAGAAGAAATGCCGAAGCACCCTTGGAGAGAGGCACCAGGTCATGGCCTTGAGTTACATTGATGGTGGTGCCAGAAGAAAGGGAGGATAGCCTCTGAGCCTTAGAGAGAAGGCACATGGTCTTCTCTTGAGCATATCGTCTCGGCCACTCCCTGGGGAAGCAATTAATGAAAATTGAGCAGGTAGGCGAAACCTCAGCTCGAGCCATAAACGAAAGGTATGGGAGGCCTAGAGAAATCAGTCTGTGGTACCCTTGTGTGCAGGTCCCCCCTGCAAGATCCATGTTGAGTTAAGGTGGCATCTGACGAAGGTTTTCTATCCAGGTTTGAACTGAAGAGATGCCACGCCTTGGACGTTGGAGAACACCTCTGTTGGGTGAATTTTTTTGAGTATATATACTCAGTTTTTCTATTTTTGTAAGTATTGATGGTTGAGAAAGGCTCCCGATTGTAAAGTTTTGATGAATCACTGGTTTCTCTGGTTATGTATTGGCACTTGAGACTTCTTGCCTTATGAATGTCAGCCTCTTTCCATCTCTCTGTGTACACTGTGTTAAAACAGATTGGAATTGGAGGATCCAATCGAGTTGTGCTATTATAGGATGATGTATGTTGGATCACTGTAATAGTTGTATTGTTTCTAATCAGTTCTTGTATTTTCTCAACACTGAATGATTTGGAATTGGAAGATCCAGTCAAGTCACCCTTTAGTTCCCCAAAACTCTGAACCAAGAGGATCTTGTATTCTGAGTTTTTCCTCCTCAAGCTGCTAAAATGCCTGACGCCCTAGTAGTCTTGCTCACTCATCTCACTTAGTCTTCCATCTGCTCATTTTATAATCAACTCACTGACGGAAGTTATATCAAGACCTCCTTTGTTTTTCTACATACCAAGCCCGGTTTCCTGAGGTAGAGCGATATCTTCTTGAGTCTCTATCCATTCGATCACCCCATTAAATTATTCATGACAAAAACTGATGGGCATTGTGCTCTGCTCCTACTGCAATCCAGGAGTGACTCCCGACGCCAACATTTCTGGTGTCGTTGCTGGGGACGAAGTTGAAGATTTTCCCTGGGATTGAATGACATTGAGCCTCTGATTCTGAAGGTGCATCAGGCATCAGAGCCCTTCAAGATTTCTACTGTGCACTTGGTGACTCCACGGTGGAGACTCCAATGTTTCCACTTCACCGTTTTAGTTGTGGCTACTTTTAGCACACCTGAAAGCTCACCCAGAGGATCTTTTTCAAGAAGTTTTCACCAGCTTCTTTCTTAGCTTGAGGAGTTTCATGGGAAGACACAATGTTAGGGTCTAGCCTTTGATGGTGAACAAAGACCAGACACATTCGAAGCTGTGTACCTTTCACCTTGCGACTCCATGATTCGAGGATCAATTGGTGACTCCACTGGTTCGATATGGAGAAAATCCTAGCTCGAAGGTTTTCTCCTTTTAATTTTTCTGCTATTCCTAGTTTTCCTAATGATGTCCCTTCTCCGAATGAATGGGCTGATTATTTTCCCATATTTAGGGAGCACGAAGATGACAACCTTGCTCAGCATCTCTGTGAGTTTCATGAACTCATGCACCAGTGGGAGATACATCACGAGGATGTATTATTGAAAATGTTCATGTTCTCGTTAGCAGGGGATGCTCGTGAATGGTATCACTCTTTACCCCCCGCTAGCATTTCCTCATTCAATGAATTTCATGTAGCATTTAATAGGCTCTATCAAAATATGTATTCCTCTGAGTTTATTTGTCATAGCTGTTGTGAGGAATGTGAGTACAGTGAGCAACATATGGATGTGTCTCTTGGAGGTTATGAGGATGGGAGAAGATATAGGAACGAGGACCCTGGGGAGAAGGAAGATTCTTTGGGTGAAGCTTGGGAATTGGTAAAGTCCCTCTCTGCCCAACTGGATAGGTGGGAAGTTAAATGTTATGGGGAGGTGTTTCCATCCTTTGAAGAATATGCTCTTGGTATCTCTACAATGGATGATGATGAAGACCCCAGGGAGGAAGAAGGTGCTCTAAGTAGGTTGATGGAGCGGGTGAAGAAAGGTTGGAATCTAAAGACAACCTGGAGGATTTTCTAGTCCTTGAAGCAGATGTTCTTGACCCCCCTACTGATCATGATAGCATTGAAGATTTCTGCATGGTAGAGGCCTTGCCATCTACTCCGGACGTGCCTATTGTCCCAAGCTTTGATGATTATTTAGAAGAGGATCGACAGAGCCCCGCACCATAGTTTTCTAACTAGAGGAGCAACCCGCCTGCATATGATAGCTACGAATCATATTCTGAGCTGGATATGCAGGATTTCCAGGAACAAACTTTAGAGCCTTATCCTCTATTCATTAAGCAAGAACATTGCAAGGAAATCAGTCATCCTGAGCAGCAATTGGAAGAGTAGATCTTTCACATGGTCCCTATTTATGATGATTATGAATCTGATCCTTGGGAGAGTTATGAAGAGTGGGAAGAGGACCAAAAGGGGGTGTTGTTTTCAGCCTACACAAAGGTCACCAATCAGCCGTTTGAAGAGCATAACTTTCCCATGAGTCCTGTTTATGATGATTTTAAATCTAACCTGGGGGAAGAGCCAAGAGAAAAGGAGAAAGAACCAGAAGAGCAGCTGAGGGCACATATTATCTTTTGTCTGGAGCCAATCAACAAGGAGCCACCACCTGAGATCAGGGAGCCTATGTCAGTTTCCCACCCACCTGTGCTAAGCAGAGATATTCAACCACACGTGAATAATTGTATAGCAGAGGAGGTTGTCTGTCGCCCATTTTCTAGAGTTTTCCATTGGTCCTATGAGCCTGTGGAGGAATACATGGAGTTATATTTCCTTCACAACTTGGACCACTCTATTTCATGTCAACTTCAGCCTATGAAGAGGAGTTGAAGAGTGTAACCATTATACTATCATGGTTACACCATCTTTTGATGATCGTCGACAGAAAGAAGGAGCTTCTATTCAGGAAGTTGCTTGAAAGGCTATGGTGGAAGTTTTCTTTCACCTAGCCCCCATGTAAAGAATTTTACTAGTCTAGGACTGTACATAAATAAGCTCTTTTGAGCATGTACATTTATTGTTTCACTTTTACTTTTACTTTTCGGCATATATTTTCAACTGGGTGTTTCTCCAGACTCCATAGCCCAATAGCAAGGCACTGGAACTGCAAAAGAGTCCTTAGAGAATCATAGGGATGACTCTATCCCCCATGGAGCCTAATGTTAGCAAAAATTCTTGTCTTGGGCATAAGAGTATCCAGGTCTGCAGGCTGCACGAGAAGCACCCAAGCGTAGCACAGAAAAATCTTGTTTCAGGCTACTAATCAAGTGAGCGGGTGAAGTTATGTTGTCAACGGCCAAGATCCATCTATAGAGAAGATCGATGGTCGGTGGGTAATCATGATTAGAAGAGTTGCGCTAGGATTAGTGCACTGGATAGTTCTTATATCACCGAAATGATCCAGGTTGTCTGCTCAAGGAGGGGTACATGGTGCGCAATTAGGCTCTGTCACCACTTCGCCTATCGTGACTTTCAAGAACAAGGACCAGCCTCCTCCTAGCCGTGAGACGCGAAGTGACGAAGGCATCCAGGACCCGGGCCTACAGTCTCGCCAAAATGATCTAGGCCATTTGATCAAGGAGGGGTATGTGGCACACGATTAGGATCTATCACCACTTCGCCTATCGTGACTTTGAAGAACAAGGACCAACCTCCTTCCAGCTGTGAGACGTGAAGTGTTGAAGGCATCCAGGACCTAAGCCCACAGTCTCACCGAAGTGATCCAGGCCGTCCGATCAAGGAGGGGAACATGGCACGTGATTGGGCTCTATCGCCACTTCGCCTATCACAACTTTGAAGAACAAGGACCAGACTCCTCCCAGCCACGAGATGCAAAGTACCAAAGGCGTCCATGACCCAGGCCCACAGTCTCACCGAAATGATCTAGGTCGTCCGATCAAGGAGGGGTACGTGGCGTGCGATTAGGATCTATCACCACTTCACCTATCGTGGCTTTGAAGAATAAGGACCAGCCTCCTCCCAGCTGCGAGACATGAAGTGTCGAAGGCGTCCAGAATTTAGGCCCACAGTATCGTCGAATATGATATGGTTCATCCAATCAAAGAGGGGCATGTGGTGCACGATTGGGTTCTATCACCTCTTCGTGCATCGCGACTTTGAAGAGCAAGGATCAACTCCTTCCCATTCACGAAACACGAAGTGTCGAAAGCGCCTTTAGATGCGGGCCCACGGTTATAGCACTGGGTCATATGGAAAAGGAACAAAGTAGATGAGGGGCATGTAGCCAATGCATTCAAGGAAAGATGATCATGGTCATTAGTTTTAGAGCCGACCCAACCATTGATCTTGGAGGGTCATTTCGCGAGATTGGGCACCAAGAATTTTGAAGGCAGGGGAAGTAGAAATCCCCGAAAGAAGAAATGTCAAAGCACCCTTGGAGAGAGGCGCCAGGTCATGGCCCTGATTTACATTGATGGCGGTGCCAGAAGAAAGGGAGGATATCCTTCGAGCCTTAGAGAGCAGGCACGTGGTCTTCTCTTGAGCATATTGTCTCGACCACTCCCTGGGGAAGCAATTAATGAAAATCGAGCAGGTAGGTGAAACCTCAGCTCGAGCAATAAACGAAAGGTATTAGAGGCCTGGAGAAATCATCCCATGGTACCCTTGTGTGCAGGTCCCCCCTGCAAGAGCCATGTCGCGTTAAGGTAGCATCTGACGAAGGTTTTTTGTTCAGGTTTGAACTGAAGATATGCCACGCCTTGGAGGTTGGAGCACGTCTCTGTTGGGCGAATTTTTCTGAGTATATATACTCAGTTTTTCTATTTTTATAAGTATCGATGGTTGAGCAAGGCTCCCAATTGTAAAGTTTTGATGAAGCACTGGTTGCTCTGGCTATGTATTGGCACTTGAGACTTATTTCTTTGTGAATGTCAGCCTCTTTCCATCTCTCTGTGTACACTGCGTTAGAACAGCTCGGAATTGGAGGATCCAATCGAGTTGTTCTATTATAGGATGATGTATTGTTAAGCCCTAATATTGGCTCATTACTCCTTAATTGGGGTATATTAGATTAGTAATGCTATTTTACTTATGTCATCTTTAGGCCATTAGTTTTAATTTAGATTAGTAATTTTATTTTAATTATTTTGGCTTTAGGCCATTATTTATAATTATACCTCCTAGTCTCCTATATATACCAAGGAGACATTTTCATTTTGAATCATCTTGTACTTGAACATTTAAGTGGGGTAAAAGGAGGTTTCCCCCTCGAAGAGGCTTATTATCTAAAATTATCTCTTTTTCAAGGCRTTGAGTACTTTTCCTGAGGTTTTTATATGCTATATTGATGTTTGGTTCTTAACATATGGTATCAGAGCTCAAGGTCTTGGGGTTTCGCTGCTACATCTGAGACACCGTGGAATTTTCGCTATAACTTTTTTTCTACAATGTTTCATAAGGAACCTCTTAGAGGGTATTTATTAGATGGATCAAGGTATGTTGGGTTCAAAATTCAGCTCCTGAGACCTTATACTTTTATAGATACAGCCTATACAAGATAGGGTTCTAGAATCATCCTGAAATGAGTCATTGTGGAATTTTCGCTACAAATTTTTTTATGTAACGTTTCAGAACCTTTCCTCGATAGGCCATTTATAAAAATTAGTAAGGTACCTGTGGTAAAACGTTCAGATTTTGGGTCATCTTAAATTTGTAGATACACCTTGTGTAAGATAGGGTATCTGACTAGTCCTATTGACTAGCCTCAAGAAGGTGTTCCAAGTAAAACAAGCATAACTTCTTGCTAGAGTATCCAAATTGAGTGGGACTGGTTACATTGGATCATGGACAGTCTGTAGTATTTTGGGTGTGAGTTTCATAATTTGATATCAATTATTTTGTGCGGGGAATTCTATACAAGTGATATCTTCTGGAAAGGCCAAAAATTAGCAAGTTGTGAGGAAGTTACCATAAATTCCACTTGGCACATCCAATTTTGATCAGACCTGTGGCATTGCAGAGAAGAAATATAAGAGAACTACCTAAAATAAATTTTCATACCCAGAAGGGACAAAACTTGGGAGATAGAACATAATAAATATTGTCTAGCAGAATCACCTCAAAATCAAGACTCAAAAGTGATATTTGGCCAACATGCCACCCAAAAAGGGACCTTCTACACCAAATAAGCCTCCAGAAAATCCTAATTGGACTC
>ML783498.1:0-46565 GCA_009831015.1 Picea engelmannii | reverse complement strand
ATCTTGTACTTGAACATTTAAGTGGGGTAAAAGGAGGTTGCCCCCTCAAAGAGGCTTATTATCTGAAATTATCTCTTTTTCAAGGCGTTGAGTACTTTTCCTGAGGTTTTTATATGCTATATTGATGTTTGGTTCTTAACATGTATGTTGGAGCACTGTAATAGTTGTATTGTTTCTAATCAGTTCTTGTATTTTCTCAACGCTGAATGATTTGGAATTGGAAGATCCATTCAAGTCACCTTTCAGTTCCCCGAAACTCCGAACCAAGAGGATCTTGTATTCTGAGTTTTTCCTCCTCAAGCTACTGAAAGGCCTGACGCCCTAGTAGTCTTGCTCACTTATCTCACTTAGTCTTCCATCTTCTCATTTTATAATCAAATCACTGACGAAAGTTAGATCAAGACCTCCTTTGTTTTTCTACATACCAAGCCCGATTTCCTAAGTTAGAGCCGTATCTTCTTGAGTCTCTATCCATTTGATCACCCCATTAATTTATTCATGACATAAACTGATGGGCATTGGGCTCTGCTCCTGCTACAATCAAAGAGTGACTCCCGACACCAACACTCTCATTTTCCATTCATATTTATTTTTCTCATGCATGTTATTTTCTATAAAAAGTGCAGAAATTGATTTGGGCATATCTTCCAAATGACGAACTAGGTTGTCATGATTTTTGGTATGATGAAGCATGGGATTAATATGCATACAAAATTCAATTTTTACTTTGAAAAATGTGGTGTTGTCAGAACTGTTTCAGGAGAGTTTCAATTACAAGGAGTTTCAACAAGAGGATATCTTGGGATTTGTGTATTGGATTGTTATGATTTTTGGCAAGAATGTGCATTAAATTGTGACATATAAAACTATCAAAATAACTTCTTCATATGAGTTGTGCTTTGCATGAAAATCCATTGTATCAACAACATTCAAATGAGTCCTTAATAGCTTGGTTAATGCAATGTATTGAGTTGCATGAGGACATGGAACATTTTCAGTGTGGTGTAGATCTTGGGTCACATATTTGTCCATATTTTCATCATCTATATACATCCATTCCATCCCTTCTCTATCCTATTATCATTCATTTATCATTCCATTTTCCATACATTTGCTACAACTGCTCATAAAATGACATATAATTCATTTAATGCTGTAGTGGTTAATAATGATTATTCTTCCTTCATTTTTAACGAATTAAAGACTATTATGCATGATTTTTCTGATGATGGTTTGACGAGTGATTTTATGTATCAATAGTTGCAGCAGTCAAGGTTCCAACCTCCAAATGACACATGTGAGTTCCAACTTGTGGTTAACCATTTTCAGTGAAAAACGTGGCGGATAAGGAGAGACGAATTTGTGTGGAGCATTGTGAGCTAATGAAGATGAATAACAAAAATCCAATACATGGCTTTTTTTTAGAATGGGCCTAGTTGAGTTCATCATGGGTCGTTTTCTAATCGAAGCTATGGTTTGAGAGAAATTGTTGGTTCTTTAAAAGGGTATTTTCTAGATTTACAGTTGCGGCCGGTTCTCTAAACTTAGCAATTTGTTTGAGAAACCTAGGGATTTGGGGATTTGATTTGTATAAATAAGACCTCCTCAATCAGGAGAGATGCATTCATGAAATTATATAGAATTTATTTGGAAGAAAGAGCTGAACTTATGTAATTTCTGAGTTTTCTGCATTAATACAAAGGAGCTGATGGATCTGCAATTATGTGCATCTTTCTCTTAATATTGTAAGTCTTTTGGCCGCGCATGCTAGGTGAGGTAGGGCCCCCTCAATCTGGTATGTGTTGGTCTTATTCATTTACTTGTATTTTTCTTTTCATTGTCTTAATTTATCTTGGTTTATGATTAGTTGATCACTGCTTACAGTTGTCTGTTGTTTATTAGATTGCTCTTACAGTAAGATTCAATTCATGTTGTTGTTGCTTCATTTTGTTAATAATCCTTTAGTTTATGTAAGAGTGTGGTAGTGGTTTTATTTTAGCTGAGTGTATTTTCAAGCAAGAGCGGATTTGATTGATTTTAAGTTATGTGTTTTATTTTATTAAATAGATAATAGTGTTAGTTAGAATTTGTTGCTTTCATATATTGTGCACGGTAACTTTGAAATAAAAGACTTCCTTAGGTTGACAATTGAATAGTTGGGAAAATACTACAATGCAATTAATTCAAACATTAGTTCGCCCCAATGTAATGATTGTTGTTCCTTTGATTGTAGTTGTTGTTCATTTGAAAGGAACAATTGTCGTTCCTTTCGCATGACTGTTGTTTCTTTGAGTGTAGTTGTTGTTCATTTGAAACGAATAGTTGTCGTTCCTTTCGTGCGACTGTTGTTCCTTTGAGTGTAGTTGTTGCTCATTTGAAAGGAACAACTGTCGTTCCTTTCACGCGAATGTTGTTCCTTTGAGTGTAGTTGTTGTTCATTTGAAAGGAACAATTTTCGTTCCTTTCGCACGACTTTTGTTCCTTGGAGGGTAGTTGCTATTCATTTGAAAGGAACAGTTGTCATTCCCTTTGTGATTGTTGTTCCTTTATAGTTGTTGCATCTCTGGAGGTTGGGTATTGAAAATTGGAGGTAAGAACCTACGTAGGCAACAAGTAAAATGCTTATGCCAGTGCCTACCTTTGGATGATGCATAGAGGTCGATTTTAGGGCATATTTAGATCCCAACAATTTGGCGTCGTTGCCAGGGAAGTTATCAAGGGTGCACAAGTCCAATTGACATTGTTTTTTTAGTTGCATGTTCTTGACTCCGAGGTGAAGGGTCAAGGTATGTAGGTTTCTTGATTGTTTCTTTCCTTGCATTTAGTTTTTAGTTTTTGATCATAAATCTTATCATTTCTCTTAGTGGTGATGTAAGAACCACCCATACTACTCACAAGTTGACAGGAACATTTGAAGAAGGAGCCTTGAGATAGCACATGAAGAATCCAACAAAAAGATGGCAGGTAAGAAGGAGACATAAGTTGTTACCTTTGAATTCCCCATCAGAGATCCTAAAGGAGTGGTACAAATGCAAAGCATACCCCAATCCAATCTACCAAATTTTCACGGTTTGGCAAATGAAGACCCTGATGCATTCTTATTTCAATTTGAAGTACTTTGTAGAGGTTATGGTTATTTTACTAATGATCAAAAGTTGAATTTTTTCCCCCTTACTCTAAAAGGAACATCCCTCTAATGGTTCATGAGCCTCGGTGGTAATTCTATACAAACTTGGGAAGACATTAAATATGTATTCTTGCAAAGGTACCAAGATTATTGTAGGGTCAATGACGATATCTTTGGAATGAAACAAGGAGAAGAAAAGAGTTTGGAGGAATATGTGGAGCACTTTCAATACAACCTTCAAAGATCCAAACAAAAACAGTTGGGAAAAGAGAGCTTGAAAATACTCCTACTCAAAGGAATCCATGATGAATCTTTAGAAATCTTAAAGTTGATGGGAGCAGGTGATTTATTTCAGTTACAATATGATGATATTTGTGAGTCATGTAGAAGGTATTCAAGAGGGAACTTCAAGATTGGTAAGAATTCTAGTGAGCCTTCTTCTCAATATTTTAAATCTGTTGCAAAAACAAGAGTTATAGGAGATGAAATCATTAATTCAGTTGAAAATTTTAAATTTGATATCATTAGCTCATTAAATTCACAATTGGATATTTTGAAGGATAAGAAGAAATGGGAGGAACCTGAAGAAACAGTTTGTCCTCGGTGTGAGAAGAAACATCTTGCAATGGATTGTCCTTTGGATAGTCTCATAATTTGTGCCATATGTGACTTGAGTCATTCAATGGATTGTTTCCCCTCCTTACCCAAGATAAAAGAAATATATCAAAGAGATCGAGGAGTTGTAGCAATTTCACCACAACAACCATGGCCTACATGTATGATTCAAAACTCTATCCCTCCATTTTCTTACTCTCACAAGCAATCATTGAATACTCATACACCATGGCAACTGTGGCAACCCCAATCTCAGTCCTACTTACCTTGTCCATAAGGCTGGCATGGCCCATCTTATGATCCCATGACTACTTTCCCTCATGTTGCAGCAAACACCAATCCTCCATACTTTCCACAAGCTCTTCAACAACATCCTATTTTCCCATTAAGGTCATCCACACAAACCAATCAGCTATACTTTCCATACTTAACTTTTCATCAAG
This sequence comes from Picea engelmannii, assembly GCA_009831015.1. NCBI lineage: Eukaryota > Viridiplantae > Streptophyta > Pinopsida > Pinales > Pinaceae > Picea > Picea engelmannii. The sequence continues at coordinate 42,380 of ML783498.1, read as the reverse complement.
ATCCTCCATGCCCTACACAACTCCCTGTTCAACCCACCTCGCACCCTAACCATAATAAAGTAGTGCAGTATACTTACAATATTGACCTGCATAAATTTCCTACATTTACCACTTATCTTGCGTCACCTACACCATTGCAGCAAATCCATATGAGGTCTGGGCAGGTTGTAAGTCCAAGAATTGAAAATGAAGTTTCTTATCATCATCAGCAAACCGACAAGATCAAAAAATCTGATGAAAACCAGACACTGGAACCGAAAAGTGAAGCATCTTCTACATCATGGTCATTGGATATGAATCTCTTCTGCATTCAGGAAGATCATTTTTCTAAAGAGATTCATGGTGTAACATCTATAGGAAATCAAGGGAACAAGGACTATATTGAATCTTGGTTTCAATCTGTCACCAATCTGCAGCTTCATGCTATACCTCAACAATTATTGGCACTATTATTTCAAGGGAAGTTGGTCTTTCATATCCTGGTATTCATAGAGTTATATTTTTCAGTTGTGGGTATGAACATATTTGAGACTTTGTTACGTAAGTGGCTTCATTGGAAGTATTCTTATACTTGAGTTAATTCATTTTTCAAGTAAATTAGGGTAGGGTAGGGTAATGAATGAATTTTCAATAAATTCTTAATGGAATTGATTAGGTTAGTTCTAAGCATTAGTAGCCTAGTTTAAAAATAAAAATGAGACACATTCAAGAGATCATCATTCGATCGATTGTATCCTTGATCTCATGGACTTTCTTTCAAAAATCATCATTTTTTTAAGTTTTACCAATTGTTGCAACACGCTGTGTAAATCAATATAGGTACTCAGTGCTTGAAATTTTAGGTATGGGCATGTATTTTATTGAAATTTATATCTTTAAAAACATTCACAACTATTCCGGTCACTTTTTGAGAGCCATATTTCATTTATTAGATTTTTGTGGCATTTTGGCTTGAAATTTTTACTAAAACACAGTTGGGATAGTCCATTTTTGGGAGAACAAATGGATTTATTTTCAAAACATTTTGACATCCAAAGTATCCCTTTGAATCTATTTTACAAACCAATTTTAACTTTTGAGATTGGGCATCAAACTAAAAAGTTATGGTCAAAATACTAACAGGATGTCAAGCAGGCAGTTTAGGAACAAAGATGGGACAATCACTTTTTGGATGTCTTATTAGATAGATATTGAAAACATTTTTCATTGGTATATTACCCTATGAGTCTAATTTACAAATCAATTTGAATCACTCAATTCCAATATCATATGAGGAAGTTATGACCAAAACATTGGTTGCTTGTCATAAATCTGCACTTTGAAAAATCTGTCTTCCCAAATGTTCATTGGTAAATTTGAGTCATCAATTCCTCTTTTCCTTAAAACCTGTTTCTATTGGAGATACCTACATGAATCTAATTTCATCTCCAATTGGAATCACATCAATCCATCATCAAATGAAAAAGGTATACCTAAAACCGTGACTATTGGTCTAGCCCGAAATTCGAAAAACACTTTGTCATGCAGGGTGTTACTGAGCATATTTAGCATATCATCACATGGAATTTTCAAAACTTGTTTCTAATGGAAATAGACCTTTGAATTTAATTTAATTTATATTTCGAATCACTCAAATTGGACGAGAAACAAAGAAGTTATGATCGAAATATTGTTGAGTGGTATATGTTGGCCAACACTCCTAAACATGTATAAAATGAATTTTGTTTCATTTATTTTCTTTGGATTTGTTTTATAAATAAATACATGTTTGTTTTTTTTGCGTATGTCTTGGATGAAGAGAGCCCATACACCTCTCTTCTCCATGATCTCATGTTTTATTGCAGGTAAGTGCTTATGTTTTGCAGGTCCTTAGAAAATCAAAGAAGGTTAATACATGCATGGGTGATTCTTGAAGACTTTTTTCTAAAATTTTCAAATGGATTGAGCACACAACAAATAAAGAGATTGATGTACAAACCATACAAAGACCAATGTTTCAGAAGTCAAGTTTCATTGGTACATTAATCATGCCAATAATCCTTCTAAGAAGACATTATGCTCATCATGCTCATTCACCAACACCGTGATATGCCTATACATTTGTTTTTTCCCTCTACCATTCTATCCATTCCATTACTTTCTGCTCCATTTCATCACTTCCATACTTTCCACTCCTATCACTGCTAACCCATGAATAAAGTCACTTATCTCCCTTACCACTTGCTAATGAAAATCTTTCATCTTCAGTTCTTCAAATCATTTTGTCTATGCTCACGTTGGATGATGTGGGATTCCTGAAGGCCCTCCTTCTAAAAAATCTCATCCCATCGACTCCAACACATCATCTGGGATTGAGGTTAGAGTTTCATAGTTCCCTGGGATCTGCATACATCAATGGTAGATCTCATTGTTGTTAATCAAGGAGATTCATCAATGCCTCTTGATTGACAAATCTTGCAGGTGACTCGACTCCAAAAAAATCCATTCATACCTATCAAGATGCACTAAGGTACTTTAGAGCTCATTGTCATCAAAGGTGAGTTTCTTCACGTTGGTTAATGGCATACATTAATGGCCGGTAATCCAACGATTTCTTTCCATGCTCGACTTCAGCACATTCATTCACATGGTAAGAATTGTACCTCGGTTTTGTAGCAGATGAAGATTATTTGATCTAATGGTTTCAACAATGATTTGCAGCATCATTTGTTTCAGTAGTTCTACAGTCCCTTTCCATTTTCATTTCAACATTTGATTTTTAGAATAAGAGAAGGAGATTTTTTCTTTTGTAGCAGAATTCTTCATCATCATTTGTTTCATCAGAAGTAGTCTTACATGCAGCCAGCACAACATCATTTCAAATCAGATTCAACCTCATTCTATTTCAGCTCTCATATACATCTATCTCAACTTCAGTTTGGCTTACATCAACTTCAACAGACATCAGTCCATCCATGCCAATCAAATCTTTCATGGAGGTAAAACTTGAGGTAAAATAGCAAGAGTTTTTTTATTTATTAAAGATTTAGGAAAATGTCATGAAGAACCACTAAGGATTCCTATTCTTCGTTTTCATATCATAACTCATATATTACCTCTGTTATCCATCCATTACCATATCAACCTTCACCTCATGCACTCCCAACACCCAAGTCAAGTCCTTCCCTACATCTCCTAACATCCAAGCATGAGAAATTGATTTGTTGTTGCCACATAAGAACCAGAATAGAGAAAGGAAGAAGATCATGATGTCCATTTTCACACAAGCCTGCTAGACGCCATAGGTATGGTTTCTTTGGTTCATTTCCATGATGTATTCATTCATCTCATGGGTTTCCAATTATCTTTTCCAGCCTTTTGACTCATGGTTCTCCTACATATTGCACATCTTCAAAAAGTTTTTTTATGGATTCATGAAAGGATACAACATATGTGTTATTTGGATTTGAGTCATACATGTTATAAGGATTTGATAGGCTACGGAGTTAATGGATGTCTCAAGAATGATTGTGATGCTAACCCTTTCATTAATGCCTATCCCTCCCATCTGAACATTGTATTTGTTTTTCTCGCTTGCCGATATACATCATTGTTTAAAAGAGGGTTATGTGCTCATAAGATTTACCATGGGAGCATGATAATGGTTCTCTTGGGTGGTAGTATGATGATTTTGTGGCAGCCTATGTTGCCATTATGAAAACACATGTGTAATTGTCTACACAAATGCTAATGGAAGGAAGTAGTTATTAAAAGACAATTAAATTTAAAAACAAATTTCTGTAGTGGCTTGTTTCAGAGGTACCTTTCCCATAGTTATTGCAAGCAACAGAAGAAGCCTATGCTACCATACAAAAAAAGAAAAAATCAATTTGAGTCATTATCTTTGACATGCAACAACAATCATTAGTTTCCGCCCATGGTTTCATATTCAACCATATGTTAATTTTATTGTTGAAATCTTAGAAAGTGAAGGTATATCCAAGGAAAATTCAGATCTCCATTGTGTACTCAGATTTTAGCATGCTACTATAGTCTAGCATGAAATCTATGGTAGAAAATTGGGTCACCATTGGTACATGTGGCAACAAATTTCCATGGTGTTGGGCAAACTTATTGGAATTTCCAGATTTTGTCATTGGTTGGCTACATTTTTTTAGGAGTTATCTTCATTACATGAAGAATGGAACAGCTACTATGCATGCCCAAGAATCTATTTGAAGAAGGAAGTTGACTGTCCACAAGAGCCTACAGTAAAATACACTATTGTAGAAGTCATTTTCTTTTAAACACATGGGTAGAAATACAAAGGTATGTGGTTCATTTTCTTGGTTCATGATACACTGATTGATTCACAAATTCTGAGCACTTCATAATGATGGTACAACCTTTGTTCCATACAGTCTTAATGTTATGAATTTTCATCGAAAAGAAGTCTTGTTATCAATGATAAAAACCTGTGAGGTAACCTACAAACAAAGAAAGTTGTTTTGAGATCTGGAATCCAATGATTACAAGATTGCAATCCCCATCAGAAAAAATGAGATTATTGGAGGGTATATCATATGGTCTGTGGATTTTAAAATACATATGGTTATGCATTTGATGGTAAACTCATGACATGGCCAACTCAATCACATTCTGAGATAACATTTGATGGATTTCCAAGATTGGAGGATTGGTATTCATGCATTGATAAGGTATTTACAACTAGTAAAGATATTCTATAGTAATCATTTTGCAGAAAGCTCATGACTAGATTCATGGTTTGCAAATTGTTTTCCCACTAAAATTGTTTCCTTGAAGTACAAGAAAAACTTATTGAGGGAATTTGATGGTGATTGTGTTGTATACATAAGCAAGGGGTACTTAGAGATGATTGTCTTCTTATGCATTTTCTACAAAGGATCTCTTTTGAGATTGTGTTTAAGTTTGATTTCATAATGTAGCATGCATACATGTTGTACAATCAGTGTGGGGCAGTTACTATGCATGATGGTTTGTTCTCTCATTTTCCATTCATATTTATTTTTCTTATGCATGTTATTTTCTACAAAAAGTGCAGAAATTGATTTGGGCATATCTTCCAAATGACGAACTGGGTTGTCATGATTTTTGGTATGATGAAGCATGGGATTAATATGCCTACAAAATTCACTTTTTACTTTGAAAAATGTGGTCTTGTCATTACTGTTTTAGGAGAGTTTCAATAACAAGGAGCTTCAACAAGAGGATATCTTTGGATTTGTGTATTGGATTGTTATGATTTTTGGCAAGAATGTCCATTAAATTGTGACATATAAAACTATCAAAATACCTTCTTCATCTGAGTTGTGGTTTGCATGAAAATACATTGTATCAACAACATTCAAATGAGTCCTTAACAACTTGGTTAATGCAATGTATTGAGTTGCATGAGGACATGCAACATTTTTAGTGTGTGGCAAATGTTGGGTCACATATTTGTCCATATTTTCATCATCTATATACGTCCACTCCATCCCTTCTCCGTCCTATTATCGTTCATTTATCATTCCATTTTTCATACATTTGCTACAACTACTCATAAAATGACATATAATTCATTTTATGCTTTAGTGGTTAATAATGATTATTCTTCCACAATTTTTAATGAATTAAAGACTATTATGCATGATTTTTCTGATGATGGTTTGACGAGTGACTTTATGTATCAATAGTTACAGCAGTCAATGTTCCAACCTCCAAATGACACATGTGAGTTCCAACTCGTGGTTAACCGTTTTCAGTGAAAAACGTGGCAGATAAGGAGAGACGAATTTGTGTGGAATATTGTGAGTCGATAAGGATGAATATTGGAAATCTGAGACATGGGTTTTGTTCATAATGGGTCCAATTGAGTTCATGATAGGTCGTTTTCCAATTGGAGCTATGGTTTGAGAGAAATTGATGGTTCTTTAAAAGGGTATTTTCCATATTTACAGTTGCGGCTGGTTCTCTAAACTTAGCAATTTGTTTGAGAAACTCAGGGATTTGGGGATTTGATTTGTATAAATAAGACCTCTTCAATCAAGAGATATGCATTTATGAAATTATATTGAATTTATTTGTAAGAAAGAGCTGAACTTATGTAATTTCTGAGTTTTCTTCAATAATACAAAGTTGCTGATGGATCTGCAATTATGTGCAACTTTTTCTTAATCTTGTAAGTCTTTTGGCCATGCATGCTAGGTGAGGCAGGGTCCCCTCAATATGGTATGTGTTGATCTTATTCATTTACTTGTATTTTTCTTTTCATTGTCTTAATTTATCTTGGTTTATGATTATGTGATCACTACTTACAGTTGTGTGTTGTTTATTAGATTGCTCTTACAGCAAGATTCAATTCATGTTGTTGTTACTTAATTTTGTTAATAATCCTTTAATTTATGTAAGAGTGTGGTATTGGTTTTATTTCAGCTGAGTGCATTTTCAAGCAAGAGCGGATTTGATTGATTTTAAGTTATGTGTTTTATTTTATTAAATAGATAATAGTGTTAGTTGGAATTTGCTTCTTGCATATATTGTGGACGGTAACTTTGAAATAAAAGACTTCCTTAGTTTGAAAATTGAATAGTTGGGCAAATACTACAATGCAATTAATTCAAACATTAGTTCAGCCCAATGTAGCGACTGTTGTTCCTTTGAGTGTAGTTGTTGTTCATTTGAAAGGAACAACTGACGTTTCTTTCGCGCGACTGTTGTTCCTTTGAGTGTATTTGTTGTTCATTTGAAAGGAATAGTTGTCGTTCCTTTCATGCGACTGTTGTTCCTTTGAGTGTAGTTGTTGTTCATTTGAAAGGAACAACTGTTGTTCCTTTTGCGTGACTGTTGTTCCTTTGAGTGTAGTTGTTGTTCATTTGAAAGCAATAGTTGTCGTTCCTTTCGTGAGACTGTTGTTCCTTTGAGGGTAGTTGCTATTCATTTGAAAGGAAAAATTGTTGTTCCCTTTACGATTGTTGTTCCTTTATAGGTGTTACATCTCTGGAGGTTGGGTATTGAAAATGGAAGGTAAGAACCTACGTAGGCAACAAGTAAAATGCTTGTGCCAGCGCCTACCTTTGGCTGATGCATAGAGGTTTATTTTAGGACATATTTAGAGCCCAACATTTTGGCGTCGTTGTCAGGGAAGTTATCAAGGGTGCACAAGTCCAATTGACATTGTTTTTTTAGTTGCATGTTCTTGACTCCGAGGTGAAGGGTCAAGGTATGTAGGTTTCTTGATTGTTTCTTTCTTTGCATTTAGTTTTTAGTTTTTGATCCTAAATCTTATCATTTCTCTTAGTGGTGATGTAAGCACCACCCATCCTACTCACAAGTTGACAGGAACATTTGAAGAAGGAGCCTTGAGATAGCACATGAAGAATCCAACAAAAAGATGGCAGGTAAGAAGGAGACAGAAGTTGTTACCTTTGAATTCCCCATCAAAGATCCTGAAGGAGTGATACAAATGCAAAGCATAACCCCATCCGATCTACCAAATTTTCATGGTTTGGAAAATGAAGACCCTGATGCATTCTTATTTCAATTTGAAGTACTTTGTAGAGGTTATGGTTATTTAACTAATGATCAAAAGTTGAATGTTTTTCCCCTTACTCTAAAAGGAACATCCCTCTGATGGTTCATGAGCCTCGGTGGTAATATAATACAAACTTGGGAAGACATGAAATATGTACTCTTGCAAAGGTACTAAGATTATTACAAGGTCAATGACGATATCTTTGTAATGAAACAAGGAGAAGAAGAGAGTTTGGAGGAATATGTGGACCACTTTAAATACAACCTTCAAAGATCCAAACAAAAACAGTTGGGAAAAGAGACCTTGAGAATACTCCTACTCAAAGGAATCCATGATGAATCTTTAGAAATCTTAAATTTGATGGGAATAGGTGATGTATTTCAGTTACCATATGATCATATTTGTCAGTTATGTAGAAGGTATTTAAGAGGGAACTTCAAGATTGGTAAGAATTCTAGTGAGCCTTCTTCTCAATATTTTAAATCTGTTGCAAAAAAAAGAGTTATAGGAGCTGAAATCATTAATTCAATTGAAAATTTTAAAGTTGATATCATTAGCTCATTAAATTCACAATTGGATATTTTGAAGGATAAGAAGAAATGGGAGGAACCTAAAGAAACAGGTTGTCCTCGGTGTGAGAAGAAACATCTTGCAATGGATTGTCCTTTGGATAGTCTCATAATTTGTGCCATATGTGACTTGAGTCATTCAACGGATCGTTGCCCCTCCTTACCCAAGATAAAAGAAAGATATCAAAGAGATCAAGGAGTTGTAGCAATTTCACCACAACAATCATGGCCTACATGTATGATTCAAAACTCTATCCCTCTATTTCCTTACTCTCACAAGAAATCATTGAATACTCATACACCATGGCAACTGTGGAAACCCCAATCTCATTCCTACCTACCTTGTCCACAAGGTTGGCATGGCCCATCTTATGATCCCATGACTACTTTCCCTCATGTTGCAGAAAACACCAATCCTCCATACTTTCCACAAGATCTTCAACAACATCCTATTTTCTCATTAAGATCATCCACACAAATCAATCATATATACTTTTCATCAAGATCCTCCATGCCCTACACAACTCCCTATTCAACCCACCTCGCACCCTAACCATAATAAAGTAGTGCAGTATACTTACAATACTAACCTGCACAACTTTCCTACATTTACCACTTATCCTGCCTCACCTACACCATTGCAACAAATCCATATGAGGTTTGGGTAGGTTGTAAGTTCAAGAATTGAAAATGAATTTTCTTATCAGCATCAACAAACTGACAAGATCAACAAATCTGATGAAAACCAAACATTGGAACCGCAAAGTGAAGCATATTATACATCATGGTCACTGGATATGAATCTCTTTTGCATTCAGGAAGATCAGTTTTCTAAAGAGATTCATGGTGTAACATCTATAGGAAATCAAGGGAGCAAGGACTATATTGAATCTTGGTTTCAATCTGTCACCAATCCGCAGCTTCATGCTATACTTCAACAATTCTTGGCACTATCATTTCAAGGGAAGTTGGTCTTTCATATCCTGGTATTCATAAAGTTATATTTTTCAGTTGTGGGTATGAACATATTTGAGACTTTGTTACATAAGTGGCTTCATTGGAAGTATTCTTATACTTGAGTTAATTCATTTTTCAAGTAAAGTAGGGTAGGGTAATGAATGAATTTTCAATAAATTATTAATGGAAATGATTAGTTTAGTTCTAAGAATTAGTAGCCTAGTTTAAAAATAAAAATGAGACACCTTCAAGAGATCATCATTTGATCGCTTGTAGCCTTGATCTCATGGACTTTCTTTCAAAAATCATCATCTTTTTAAGTTTTACCAGTTGTTGCAACACGCTGTGTAAATCAATATAGGTATTCAGTGCTTGAAATTTTAGGTATGGGCATGTATTCTATTGAAATTTATATCTTTAAAAACATTCACAACTATTCCGGTCACTTTTTGATAGGCATATTTCATTTATTAGATTTTTGTGGCATTTTGGCTTGAAATTTTTACTAAAACACAGTTGGGATAGTCCATTTTTGGGAGACCAAATGGATCTATTTTCAAAACCTATTTACATCCCAAGTATCCCTTTGAATCTATTTTACAAACCAATTTTAATTTTTGAGATTGGGCATCAAACTAAATGGTTATGGTCAAAATACTAACAGGATGTCAAGCAGACAACTTAGGAACAGAGCTGGGATGGTCACTTTTTGGATGTCTTATTAGATATATATTGAAAATATGTTTCAATGGTATATTCCCCTATGAGTCTAGTTTACAATGAAATTTGAATCACTCAATTCCGATATCATATGAGGAAGTTATGACCAAAACACTGGTTGCTTGTCATAAATCTGCACTTTGAAAAATCTGTCTTCCCAGATGTTCATCGGTAAATCACTCAAATCAGACGAGAAACAAATAAGTTATGATCGAAATATTCTTGAGTAGTATATTTTGGTCAACACTCCTAAACAGGTATAAAATGAATTTTGTTTCATTTATTTTCTTTGGATTTGTTTTATAAGTAACTACATGTTTTTTTTTTTTGCGTATGTCTTGGATGAAGAGAGCCCATACACCTCTCTTCTCCATGATCTCATGTTTTATTGCAGGTAAGTGATTATGTTTTGCAGGTCCTTGGAAAATCAAAGAAGGTTAATACATGCATGAGTGATTCTTGAAGACTTTTTTCTCAAATTTTCAAATGGATTGAGCACACAACAAATGGAGACATTGATGTACAAACCATACAAAGAACAATGTTTCAGAAGTCAGGTTTCATTGCTACATTAACCATGCCAAGAATCCTTCTAAGAAGACATTATGCCCATCATGCTCATTCACCAACACCGTGATATGCCTATACATTTTTTTTTTTCCCCTCTACCATTCCATCCATTCCATTACTTTCTGCTCCATTTCATCACTTCCATACTTTCTACTCCAATCATTGCTAACCCATGAATAAAGTCACTGATCTCCCTTACCACTTGCTAATGAAAATATTTCATCTTCAGTTCTTCAAATCATTTTGTCTATACTTGTGTTGGATGATGTGAGATTCCTTAAGGCCCTCCTTCTAACAAATCTCATCCCATCAACTCCAAGACATCATCTGGGATTGAGGTTCGAGTTTCATAGTGCCCTGGGATCTGCATACATGAATGGTAGATCTCATTGTTGTTAATCATGGGGATTCATTAATGCCTCTTGATTGACAAATATTTTAGGTGAATCAACTCCAACAAATCCATTCATACCTGTCAAGATGCACTAAGGCACTTTAGAGCTCACTGTCATCAAAGGTGAGTTTCTTCACGTTGGTTAACGACATGCAATAATGGTCGGTAATCAAACGATTTCTTTCCATGCTCGACTTCAGCACATTCATTCGCATGGTAATAATTTTACCTTGGTTTTGTAGCAGTTGAAGATTATTTGATCTAATGGTTTCAATAGTGATTTGCAGCATCATTTGTTTCAATAGTTCTACAGTCCCTTTCCATTTTCATTTCAGCATTTGATTTTTAGAATAAGAGAAGGAGATTTCTGCTTTTGTAGCAGAATTCTTCATCATCATTTGTTTCAGTAGCAATAGTCTTACATACAGCCAACACAACATCATTTAAAATCAGATTCAGCCTCATTCTATTCCATCTCTCATATGGATCTGTCTTGACATCAATTTGGCTTACATCAACTTTAACAGACATCAGTCCATCCATGCCAATCAAATCTTTCATGGAGGTAAAACTTGAGGTAAAATAGCATGAGTTTTTTATTTATTAAAGATTTAGGAAAATGTCATGAAGAACCACTAAGGATTTCTATTCTCTATTTTCATATCATAACTCATCTATTACCTCTCTTATCCATCCATTACCATATCAACCTTCACCTCATGCACTCCCAACACCCAAGTCAAGTCCTTCCCTACATCTCCTAACATCCAAGCATGAGAAATTGATTTGTTGTTGCCACATAAGAACTAGAATAGAGAAATGAAGAAGATCATGATGTCCATTTTCATACAAGCACGCTAAAAGTCAAAGGTATGGTTTCTTTGGTTCATTTCCATGATGCATTCATTCATCTCATGGGTTTCCAATTATCTTTTCCAGCCTTTTGACTGATGGTTCTCCTACATATTGCACATCTTCAAAAAGTTGTTGTTATGGATTCATGAAAGGATACAACATATGTGTTATATGGATTTGAGTCATACATGTTATAAGGATTTGATAGGCTACGAAGTTAATGGATGTCTCAAGAATGATTACAATGCTAACCCTTTCATTAATGCCTATCCCTCCCATATGAACATTGTGTTTGTTTTTCTTGCTTGCCGATATACATCATTGTTTAAAAGAGGGTTATGTGCTCATAAGATTTACCATGGGAGCATGATAATGGTTCTCTTGGGTGGTAGTATGATGATTTTGTGGCAGCCTCTATTGCCATTATTAAAACACATTTGTAGTTGTCTACACAAATGCTAATGGAAGGAAGTAGTTATTAAAAGGCAATTGAAACAATGTCTCCACCCAAAATTTAAAAACGAATTTCTGTAGTGGCTTGTTTCAGAGGTACCTTTCTCATAGTTATTGAAAGAAACAGAAGAATCCTATGCTACCATACAAATAAAAGAAAAAATAAATTTGAGTCATTATCTTTCGCATGCAACAACAATCATTAGTTTCCACCCATGGTTTCATATTCAACCATCTATTAATTTTAGTGTTGAAATCTTAGAAAGTGAAGGTATATCCAAGGCAAATTCAGATCTCCATTGTGTACTCAGATTTTAGCATGCTATTACAGTCTAGCATGAAATCTATGGCAGAAAATTCGGTCACCATTGGTACATGTGGCAACAAATTTACCTGTGTTTTGGGCAAACTTATTGGAATTTCCAGATTTTGTCATTGGTTGGCTACATTTTTTTTAGGAGTTATCTTCATTACATGAAGAATGGAACAGCTACTATGCATGTCCATGAATCTATTTGAAGAAGGAAGTTGACTGTCCACAAGAACCTATAGTAAAAGACAATATTGTAGAAGCCATTTTATTTTAAACACATGGGTAGAAATACAAAGGTATGTGGTTCATTTTCTTGGTTCATGATACATTGATTGATTCACAAATTTTGAGCACTTCATAATGATGGTAAAAACTGTGTTCCATACAGTCTTAATGTTATGAATTTTCATTGAAAACAAGTCTTGTTATCAATGATGAAACCCTGTGAAGTAACCTACAAACAAAGCAAGTTGTTTTGAGATCTGGAATCCCATGATTACAGGGTTGCAATCCCCATAAGAGAAAATGAGATTATTGGAGGGTATATCATATGGTATGTGTATTTTCAAACACATATGGTTACGCATTTGATGGTAAACTCATGACATGGCCAGTTCAATCACATTCCGAGATAACATTTGATGGATTTCCAAGATTGGAGGATTGGTATTCAAGCATTGATAAGGTATTTACAACTAGTAAAGATATCCTATACTAATCATTTTGCAGCAAGTTCATGACCAGATTCATGGTTTGCAGATTGTTTTCCCACTAAAAATGTTGCCTTGAAATACAATAAAAACTTATTGAGGGAATTTGATGGTGATTGTGTTGTATACATAAGCAAGGGGTACTTAGAGATTATTGTCTTCTTATGCATTTTCTGCAAAGCACCTCTTTTGAGATTGTGTTTAAATTTGATTTCATAATGCAGCATGTGGACATGCTGTACAATCAGTGTGGGGTGGTTACTATGCATGATGGTTTGTTCTCTCATTTTCCATTCATATTTATTTTTCTCATGCATGTTATTTTCTACAAAAAGTGCAAAAAATGATTTGGGCATATCTTCCAAATGACGAACTGGGTTGTCATGATTTTTGGTATGATAAAGCATGGGATTAATATGCCTACAAAATTCACTTTTTACTTTGAAAAATGTGGTGTTGTCAGAACTGTTTCAAGAGAGTTTCAATTACAAGGAGTTTCAACAAGAGGATATCTTGGGATTTGTGTATTGGATTGTTATGATTTTTAGCAAGAATGTCCATTAAATTGTGACATAAAAAACTTTCAAAATACCTTCTTCATCTAATATGTGTTTTGCATGAAAATCCATTGTATCAAAAACATTCAAATGAGTCCTTAACAGTGTGGTTAATGCAATGTATTGAGTTGCATGAGGACATGCAACATTTTCAGTGTGGGGCAAATGTCGAGTCACATATTTGTCCATATTTTCATCATCTATATACATCCATTCCATCCTTTCTCCATCCTATTATCATTCATTTATGATTCCATTTTCCATACATTTGTTACAACTGCTCATAAAATGACATATAATTCCTTTTATGCTTTAGTGGTTAGTAATGATTATTCTTCCTTCATTTTTAATGAATTAAAGACTAATTGCATGATTTTTCTGGTCATGGTTTGACGAGTGATTTTATGTATCAATAGTTGCAACAGTCAAGGTTCCAACCTCCAAATGACACATGTGAATTCCAACTCATGGTTAACCGTTTTCAGTGAAAAACGTGACAGATAAGGAGAGACGCATTTACATGGAATATTGTGAGTAGTTGAAGATGAATATCGAAAATACGAGACATGGGTTTTGTTTGTAATGGGCCCAATTGAGTTCAAAGTGGGTAGTTTTCCAATTGGAGCTACGGTTTGAGAGAAATCGCTGGTTCTTTAAAAGGGTATTTTCCAAATTTACAGTTGCGGTCGGTTCTCTAAACTTAGCAAATTGTTTGAGAAACCAAGGGATTTGGGGATTTGGTTTGTATAAATAAGACCTCTTCAATCAGGAGAGATGCATTCATGAAATTATATAGAATTTATTTGTAAGAAAGAGATGAACTTATGTAATTTCTGAGTTTTCTTCAATAATACAAAGGAGCTGATGGATCTGCAATTATCTGCAACTTTCTCTTAATCGTGTAAGTCTTTTGGCCATGCATGCTAGGTGAGGCAGGCCGCCCTCAATCTGGTATGTGTTGGTCTTATTCATTTACTTGTATTTTTCTTTTCATTGTCTTAATTTATCTTGGTTTATGATTAGTTGATCACTTCTTACAGTGGTGTGTTGTTTATTAGATTGCTCTTACAGTAAGATTCAATTCATGTTGTTGTTACTTCATTTTGTTAATAATCCTTTAATTTATGTAAGAGTGTGGTAGTGTTTTTATTTCAGCTGAGTGTATTTTCAAGCAAGAGTGGATTTGATTGATTTTAAGTTATGTGTTTTATTTTATTAAATAGATAATAGTGTTAGTTGGAATTTGTTGCTTGCATATATTGTGCACGGTAACCTTGAAATAAAAGACTTCCTCGGGTTGACAATTGAATAGTTGGTCAAATACTACAATGCAATTAATTCAAACATTAGTTCAACCCAATGTAGCCACTATTGTTCCTTCGAGTGTAGTTGTTGTTCATTTGAAAGGAACGGTTGTCGTTCCTTTCATGCGACTGTTGTTCCTTTGAGTGTAGTTGTTGTTCATTTGAATGGAATAGTTGTTGTTCCTTTCACGTGACTGTTGTTCCTTTGAGTGTAGTTGTTGTTCATTTGAAAGGAACAATTGTCATTCCTTTCGCGCGACTATTGTTCCTTTGAGTGTAGTTGTTGTTCATTTGAAAGGAACAGTTGTCGTTCCTTTCACACGACTGTTGCTCCTTTGAGGGTAGTTGTTATTCATTTTTAAGGAACAACTATCGTTCCCTTTATGATTGTTGTTCCTTTATAGGTGTTGCATCTTTGGAGGTTGGGTATTGAAAATGGAAGGTAAGAACCTACGTAGGCAAAAAGTAAAATGCTTGTGTCAGTGCCTACCTTTGGCTGATGCAAAGAGGTTGATTTTAGGACATATTTAGAGCCCAAAACTCACCTCAAAGGTTTGTGTAGGAGAAGGAGCAGATTTGGTAACAGTTAGTGAGGAGTTTGGGGACAAGTCTATATGGCCTTATTTCCCAGTCGATTGGGTTGCAAAATACGTACTAAAAGAACCTATCATATGATCAACATTGGTTTCCTGGGTTGGTCTCAAAGGATCGTTCGATGAATGAGGAGCATGAGGAATTGGATCGTAGAGTGTGTCGAACTGGGAATATACCAAGTCTAAATATTGAGCATGGTTGATTACTTTCTCCTCAGTGATGACACCTCCCATGGAACCATCTCTAGCAATGGGCGGTAAAGATGATGTCATAAACCAATCTACCAAGAGTTGGTCTAGAATATTAGCTCTAATCAGTCGTCATCACTACCTCCACTCATGAATATGATTAGAGATATGAGTGGAAGTGGATTTCCTAAGCGAGCTTAAAATCTCTATATCGGTCTCATATTGAATCATTAGTTGGAAGTGCATCAAGAAGGCCATAGATAGTGAATTAAATTCGCTAAAGGAGTGTTGTGGCAACTCACTATACCATTTGGCTACAGAACCTGTGAGACTTCTCTAGAAAAGTCTTAATCGAATAGAATAATCCATTAGTGAGTTAGAAGAACACCAAATATGGAAGGTCATAACATGGTTGTTAGGGTCTTCCTAGGTTTTTTGTTGAACTTCGAGATATCAGAAGGTAGTTTGGCAGGGATTGGAGGCCAAAACGGGTGTGCAGTATGGGATCATTACTCTGTCTCGACAAATCCAGTAGATTCAAAGTATCTAAAAAAATAATTTTCCAGTTTCCTTGTGGATACTGGTAATATTGGTATGGAATAGGAACACCGGTAGGATCATATACAGATTGAGATGGTCCTCCCATATACTGTTGTGGATAGGTTTGGGGAGTAAGCATCATAGGGTTGAAGGATTGAGTAGGAAAATTTTCTTGTGGACCCCATGCAATATTGTTTGATCGTGGATAAGGTTGAACTGGATAAATACCTATGGGAGTAGTTGGAATGCT
The DNA here is from genome assembly GCA_009831015.1 of Picea engelmannii. NCBI lineage: Eukaryota > Viridiplantae > Streptophyta > Pinopsida > Pinales > Pinaceae > Picea > Picea engelmannii. Next base: position 25,872 of record ML783498.1, on the reverse strand, counting down.
CTATCCCCAGGATAGAGGTTGGTTTCCAGTAAAGGATGGGATCAAATGATTTCCAGGGAGAGATTGTCTGGTTGGTTTCTAGTGAAGGATTTCCCCCAAACTGGTTGCTTTCCCCCAACTGCTTATTGACCCAAAGGTGCAGATTGTGCTTCAGTTGAGGGTTTCCCCCCAACTGGTTGTTGACCCCATGATTGATATTTCCCTATAGTTGAGGGTTTCCCCACAACTAGCTGTTGACCCCAAGGTGCAGATTACGCTGCAATTGGGGGCTCTCCCCCAACTGGTTGTTGACCCCATGATTGATATTTCCCTACAATTGAGGGTTACCCCCCAATTGGCTACTAACCCCATGGTGCAAATTGTGTTATACTTGAGGGTTTCCCCCCAACTGGATGATGACCCCAAACTGGTTGTTGGCTCCCAACTGGTTGTTTCCCCATGACTGAAGATGGTCATGTAGCCAAGGATATAGCTTGACCCCCAATGAGAGGTGTAGAAAAAATTATCAGTGGAATATTTTGCGTAGGATGAATAATTTTTTTAATTGTTATTATATGACCTATTTGACTAGATGGGGGAAAAAACAAGTTACTTTTTCTAGTGTTCGAGGAAGCAACACTACAGGCCACCTGACTAGAGTGAAATGGTTAAAGAATTTCCAAGTAAAGCACATGGTGTATGCATATGTGGAACTAGAGAGGCATGAATAGAAGTGGGGTTTATAAGATGTTGTGATGGGGTCACATGGGTCACTAACATTTCCCCAAAGGAGAAGTTCCATTAGTAGTGATGTGTACCATGGTAGCAATCACAACATCAAGTGAGGGTACCATCAATCTGTCTGTATAGTTGGATGATGTAATAGTCATGCCAGAAAAACATCTATTGAATGTATGAAGTGGAAAATGATAAGAAGAAAAAGAATCAATAGGTCTCGTGGATGGTAATTCAACCAACACTGGATCGAGAGGATCAATCAAAGAAGGATTTGCATAAAGGAAAATGCCTTCCACAAAATTTGTGACTGGTTCTTTGGGTTGGTCAATTCCTAGAGATACAAACTTGACTTTAGAACCAACTTCTTTGTTAATAGTTCCTTCGTTAGAAGGGTTGTGTGGAAATTTGTGTTCTTCAGGATATAACCCTTGCATTCTCCAAGATCTTCGGAGACCTTGGTTGGCTAAAGTGAAAATATAATAAAAATAATGATCCCTAAGGCCAACTATGAAAGCCAAAAGAAAACACCCCTAAGAAATATAAAAGTAAACAACAAAGTAAGAAGTAGATGAAAGGATCTTCTAGAAATGGGATATCAAGTTGTTAGTGAAGAAATGAGAAGCAGGTACCCCAAACTCCATGTAACAACTCTTCTCAGTGCAAGCAACCCTCGCTTTGTGGGATCATCCTCCAAGGGTACTAAAAGTGTGATACGGTGTCTACCCCAAGTACCATTGGAAACCCCCCACAATCACCTCTGTAGATACCTAGGAAATGTTACTAGGGTTACCAACTCGTAGTCAACCTCTAGGGGAGTGCAGTCAATAGTCAGTATTGAATGTATGGGTAGGACAACAAATTCCAAAGCTCTTCCAGAGTACTGAAAACAAGTGAACTTGTAAAAATCCCGAGGACCTCTAATGTATTCGATATTCATGAAGCATCGAGACCAAATGAACCAATGACACTCAAGAAAAAAACCCAATATACATTCTTTCCAATACGATTGGTTACACTTTGGAGGGGAAATTTCCACTTCTCTTCCACATGCGGCCTCATGTTTATCCCCTATGTTAGAGGGGGTTCCTAACTATGCCTATACGAAAATTGGATTTGATCACTCTTTAGTGTTCTACAGTTTTGTTTAGTAGCCTGGATAATTTACTCACTTCACCCTAATCTAAAAGCCTTATCCTTAGAGTACTATTGATGTGCTATAAAACAAAATGTCTAATTAGTTTTATTAAGCGTGTTGGTTGATTAATGATTTTCCTTACTCAAAAGGGTGTATGAAGGTGCAATTGATGATGTGAATGACTTGACTCCAAAACCATGCAGAGAGAATGACGTGAAAAACATTTCTTTCCATGAATTCTATCGATAGGAAGGTTAAGAGATATTTTTCACTTATTGATGTAAACAAACACTCAATACTATGAAAATTTCTTGTTTTCCTTTATGAAATGCCAAATTATCAAAATCAATGTTCCTAAAATTCCAAACAAACTTCAAGACAAGCTCTTTCAAAACATAAACCAAAATACTCCAATGAATGAAAATAGAATTCACTAATTTTGTTTTCTTCTTTTAAAATCACTTGCAAACCCAAAATAAACATATTCTTTTGTTTTTTCTTTTAATTAAAATGAAGAGATTCAAATACACTCATAAAGAGTTGCCAATAACAAAGAAAGCAAAGAAAACAAGCATTCAATGAATGAACAAACCCAGAAACAAGAAAGGCTTCAATCAATGGTTCAAATAAGAACTCAAAGATGGAAAGTAGAGAATAAAACTTCTGGTTACCTCGGAAAATGAGTAGCAAGAATCATAGATGAATTCCAAGTTGAAATAAGGCTAAAGAGATTCAAACACTCATAGAATCAAAATATTTCCAAAGAAGACAAAGAATCTCACAAATAGTGCTTAAAGCAACACTTGCAATCCCAAATTAATGAAGAATACTTTAAAAATTAGTCAAGTGAAACACTTAGAAAGTTTTGAAATGAAGATAACAAAAGTTTGATAACCTTAGTGATGAGGATCAAACTATTGGTAAGACATACTTTCACCAAAGGACGGAGTTAGCCCAAGGTAGTCATGCGCATTTCACAATTTGACAGATTCACAAACTTAAAAGAGGCAAGAAAAGGTGATAATTACTTAAATTCAATCAAGAAAAGCCAAAATAAAGTTCAAAGGACTCTAATGGAAAGATCTGAGTCAAGAATCTGAGAAAATAGAGGAAAAAATTAGCTCAAAACTGGCTTAGGAAGGAGATCAATGCTCTTGTAATACGGCATGCATGGCATTGAACAGATGTCCACGCTCATAAGAATACTGGAAGGGAGAATTTATAAGGTTTTTCAATTCTCTTCAGGGCACTATAAGGGAGTGTTGAAGCCTGGAAATGGTTGAAAAAGCACAAAAAAATTCCAGATTCATATGGAATCAGGTGTTTGACTCAATGAACTTACCAATCGTGATGAGGGAAGGGAAGAAATCAAAAGGAATCTAATTAAACAATATCAAGTAACAATCAATATTCAAAAGGCTATAAGAATCCATGGAAAGACTAATAAAATTTCATCCCAAGTGGAGTCGTCAATTTTCTGTTGTGGTGAATTCCCCCCGTGGACAGGTGAAATTCTCTTTGGATCAAGACCCCTTCTTTGATCCAAGATAGAAGGGAAACAAATGGTAACTATTTTCCTTTCAGATATATTTCTACAAGTAGGATAAAAAAGAGAAATGTATGGCACACCTTTTCACGATGGTTGTCCTCACTACTCCAACCTTTTGACCTTGATGTCCAAGCTCCTAGGTGCAAGAGAATACCTGCAAAAGAACAAGACGATATCCCTTTCTTATTCACTATAATGTTAAGTAAAAATATATCTACCTATGATGATTTTCACAATAATAGACATGTAAATACGTAAACGCATAAACATGAAAGGAATAGGCCAAGTTATCTATTGATGGAAAGCAATAATGAAGAACTTACAATCAAAGTTGATGTTGTAGCAACCTCCTCCAAGCTCTCCATTCCAACCCCTTAGTATCTCACACGATCATAAGTATGATGTTCTTCAATTCTTCACCCATTTCATCTTGGAATGCACTCATTATATAAGAGTTGAGAGGCTTAACCATCATAAAGTATTTTAGGAAATGGTTGAGGATTTTGCTCCATAAGTTTGAGATTTAGCTTATCTCATGGATATTGAGTTTACTTAAGATGGAGCCATGAGATATGACTTGAATATTTGACCTCATCCTCTTGGAACTGACACTTAGAATAAGGTGGATTAGTTGCAACTTCCTCTAACCACTTGTTGACGGGCGAAATTGACCATCCGTCAACTGGAAGAACGAATCTGGTCCAGGGTTGTCTAAATAACCCAAACCATTTGGTGTAACTCATTCTGACAGGTTTAATGGCTCCGTTAGTCAATCTAAGAATCCTAAAAGAAATGAATAAAAGAGAGAAATAACTAACTAATTACTAAACACACTATATATATGTACATATGTTCAAATGTAACTATAGTAGTTATATTTAAGAAGAAGATATACAAGTCTGATTTATTTACATGATTTACAAGATGCAAGTTTTAATCGAAGCTTGCGAAAATCAATGTGAAAAATGATTGCTTCTAGGAAGCAGATAAAGAAATCACATAAAAATATTTATTGTTTTTCTTTTATAAATTTAAAGAATCTTGCAAAAAAAAATTAATGAAACGTGAACATGTTGATAGTCAAAGCTAAACCATACATTCTAGTTTCAATGATATGTAAATGACAGAAAAATACAAAGAAGCTATCCTGTCAGTGAATTAGTGAGGTGTATCCAAGCATCTGCATGAGTGGTGAACATCCAACTGCCATGTCCAAGAGAGAAATCTGCAATGAACCTTATGATTGTTCTAAATAAATTCAGAACATGTATTGGCAGCTTAGGTTTTAATGACAGAAAAGGAAACAAAAACATATACCCGTTGTTATCACCCTATAAGTTATAGGAATCAACTGGCGACTGGGATATTATCTGTCTCTAGTGTTTTTGTTGACAAATGATTTTTCATTCTGCAAATAATTTGAAAAAAGAAAAAGAAAAAAGGAAAAAGAAAGAAAAGAAAAAAGAAAGAAAAAAAAGAAAAAAGAAAAAGAAAGAAAGAAAAAGAGGGCATAAAAGAATTGAAATAAAATCCCCATGCAATAATGGTAACTTGGTCCATACCCTTCAAGCATGGCCAAGTTCTTTTTAAATTTGATGTTGATAGGGTAGTGAATGATTTGGCTAAACAGTTTAATCTTAGCCAAAGTGTCTAGGTTAGATTAGTGAATAAATCTGGCCAGACTGTCTAATCCTGGTCAGATAGCCCTGGGGTAGAGTAATTTCTTAACCCAATAGTTTAATCTGAGTTAAGTGTCATAGGAAATGAGGTTAGAACATAGGTTAGTGGCACTATTGCTTCGTTCCAATAAAGCCAGCTTGATGTAAGTGTTGCACCATGTTTCAAATGCTTAAAAGATAGTTTGGTCGAAGCCCCTTAGTGGTGTTTATTTGAAAATGTGGGAAAAAACCCATAAAATGCATTTATCCTAAGTTTTCCCAGCGCATGTGCCTTCCCGATCCCCATTTATATTCTCCGCACATATCGACGGTCCTTATCACAGTGCCCAGATCTACGATGCATAGAGCATTCCGGACCCCCCCGACCGTTCTACTTTTAACCGGGGGGGTCTGGAATTGGTAATAAGACTTGCGGACATCTGGATGGCCTAGGGACGAGCACTTAAATCAACGGTCCAGATTGGATTCTGGACGCCCCCGTCTGTTCTTCCTTTAATGAAGGAGGGGGCGGGGGTCTGGAATGAGTGATAAAGAGTGCGATTGGATCTACGGCTCAGAAACAGGCGGGCAGATCAATGGCCCACAATGGATTTCAGACCCCCCCAGATGATCTGCTTTTAACCGAGGGGGGGGGGGTCCAGAATGGTTATCTCCTTCTGGAGGGCCCCTTGTCATATGTGGCATAAGTCTATTGGTCCTGAAGTCCCGTCACCATCTGCTATCTGACATACCCCCTGTCACTTATGGACGTCATCTTCCACTTGTTCCCGAGTTCTGTCCCATCCCATAACTGTTGTAAGTCCCCTACCCCCTTTCACTCATGGAAAGCCCCTTATTGTGACTTTTACCTCCAATCCCTAGCCACCATGTCACCCGTCCATACTTTTCAAGCCACCGTCACCTGCCATCTCACCCCCAAGTGGTACGTTGTCCATTTATTACTGGATAACCTATCTGTTATCCAGCTGACCTATCTCCCGCGCCCAATCGACCCCATTTTTAAATAAAATTACCATTTTCCCTTACTTTCGTTGTTCACTCATCACACCAGAGAAAATCATTGCTTGTTTCATCCACAGTGAGTCGACCCCACTAACTTTGTGTTTATTGCAGGTACTGTTGCAAAAATGGCGCCAAAGCCCAGACAAGTAGAAGGAGAGGAGAATCCTTTTCTCTCGCCTCCTGTCAACCTGGACAAGATCCCACTGGTTGACAAAGACAAATTGATCGTAGATACCAAATGCAATTTCTATTTCTCAGACCTCCAGTCATGGCTCAGGGAGGTTTTCCTAGACCAGAGCGATGAAATTGGACTATGGGAGTCCAATTTACCCCTTTACCTCTTTCCCCAGATCCACCATTTTCCTGAGTTCTCACTTAAATTCCAAGCTCACCATATTCCCGAGCAGAGGGTCATCATCTCCTCATCCGAAGACACCTTGTTCCTCATCACACTCGAAGACATAGACCAAATGATGCAAATCCCCCATGGTGACTTTGTGTCTCCTTTCAACCTGGAAATCCTTACATAATTGTATCAGAAGATGACTTTTCCCCAAAGAGCTCAAATATTTGAGCTTTTCCTTCCAACCTCCGCTCAATTCCCTTCCACAAATCCCCCTTACCCATCGTCCATATTCTCCACTAAGGGTAACCAGGTCATTTCTTCCCTTTGTGCTTTGCTAGGGTACTATTCTGACCAGTGGGTAGATGAGCCCATTCTGGGTTTTCTATCCATTTTCTCCACTGATGAAAAGCACACCACCTAGTTTGATTTCAGCACCTTCTTGGTAGACAATATTCATACCTTCTTGGTACTCATCTATACTGGCATACCTGTTTGTTTTCTTTCAAGAAGATAAATTTAGTTTTTCCATGCAGAAGATGGATGTATATGGAAGGCCTCACGTAGTCACAACATGGACCTCTTTGTTGAAACATAACTCCACAGAGTATAGCTTCAAGGCGGTCATCGATATTTTCTACCACCCTGTGGTAATCATGTTGAGCGACAGGCCCGAGCCTCGAATAAATGACGAATTCCAGAGAATCTTGCATCTCTCGGACAACACAAAGACTAGGGATTGTTACCTGTATCAAAACCATACCGAGATCAAAGTATACGGTTGTGAGTTGGCGTCGTATAAGCTGCCCAAATATTTGTCTGTAAGAATCTTTGCTTTAGAATACATAAGGCAGATTATGAATTCAGATGATATCCATTTCATATCATTAAAGAAAAATCAACAACTTCGAATCAAGGGGAAGATTGGCTCCTTCATCTGCAACAGTCGATGCACTGGGGAAGAAGTTGACAGGATGTTGAAAGAAATGAAGTTCTTTATGAGCTTCCCATGGCACTATGATCCCTATGGAATCATCTTAGAAATGCGGGTGAAGAACAAAAACATCCTGTATGTTCATGTGTCCAAGCCCGAGATTGAAAAATTCACCAATCAGACAGTGTGGGTGCCTGACACCTTGGTCGAAGTGGAACAGCAGGTTCCCCCAACCACTGTGCCACCAACTACCATGCCACAGGTCCAAAAGGAAAAAATGCCTCGACAAGAGTTGTCTCCGCCTGTCACAGAGGTATCAACTGAAGAGTTCCAGTTGCACACTAAGAGGCCCAAGACAACCACAGTTCTTGGCCCTACGGGGGAGAAAGAAGCCCCGCCTACCATAGTGGTCAAGTCTTTCATTCCACCTTTCGGCTCAAGCCTACATAAGGACATCACCCCAGCAGTGCCAAATAAATCCTCAGACTCCCCACTAGACACTCATCCGGGCAAGACTGGGCCCAAGTTGAGCATTTTTGGGAAGTACGAGCTGATTAAGAAAAAGAATCAGACCCTTACCAGTAGTACTTATGCTCAGCTTTGAAAGCAGACATCGACTGCACAACATAGGCTGTTGTCTGCATTTGACACAGAAAAGGGCAGGATGCACATGGCCTTCCTCCAGGCACAGGTACCAGACCCCAAGGTGATCAGGGACTACAAGAGGGCCACCTTCGAATTCCAGATGAAGGACGTGCACCCAGCAGATCATATGGATTTGCACAAACAGACAGGGGAAATAGTGTTCCATACGTTGGCGCATGCTTCCGCTTTTGCAACAAAATTACAGGTATCACTGAACAATGCTCAGACACAACTCAAGCTGGAGAAGATATCGTCCTTTGCAAAGGACAATAGAATCAAGAATTTGGAGGAGATGGTCCTTAAGATTGGCTATGATCCTTCGAATGTCAAAGCTGCAGAGGAGATGATAAAGAAGAAGAATGCAGACATCGCCTCCTTGAGGAAACAACTGAAGCTCCCGCCCACAGAGGACTCGCAGGCGAAGGAGATAGCAGAGAAAGAAGGCGAGAAGGATGAAATGCTCAAGCTACTCATGGAGCAGAATGCACAACTCAAAGAAATGGAAGCCGAGATGGAGAGATTATTAAAATAGAAGGAGTAGATGAAGCCAATGGAAGTCATTCCATTGAGTGCCATTCTGATTTCAGGAGCAATCACAGCAGCAGTGACAATAGTCCCATCCGCAGCTCCATTGACATCACAAGAGGGGACAACCGACCTCGCCAAATCCATGGAAAATATGAACCTGTACGAGACAGAGATCAGCAGGCTTAAAAAGGAAGTTGAGAACCTCTAGGAACTCAAAACTTCCTTCCAGACTAGTCTCTCCAAGGAAAAGAAGGTAACAGAATAGCTCAAGCAGGAGTTACAACAGCTCCGAAAGCAAACAGTGGCAGGGAAGACTTTGGCTGAGGTCAAAGAGAATGTATGGATAGACATCACAAAGTCCATAAATGAGATATGGCCCATGATCCAAATCATGTTTGAGAAGAATGAGTTGGTCCAAAGGAGCAAACAGGTTATTGAGAAGATCAGAGTAGAATTGGGGGAGATGCCAACACAGGCAAATGATATCATCAAGTTCCTCAATTCTAAGACCACAGAAGAGCTAGAAGAACTGAAGATCAAAGACATAATAGAGACCATCCTTGAGGTCAAAAGAGTTTTGACCAAGAGAGGATTGATGATTCAACTGGAAGAAAAGGTTCAGATCATGGACCAGGGGGTACAAAGGTTCTTCAATAAGATTGAGGCTCTCCAAAAGAAAGGACTACCTGGTCTGAAGGTTATTAATGATAAACTCATGACACTTCTGGATTACAAGAAGAGATTGGTTGAGGTGTCTAAGTACAGTTCAAAGTTTGCTGGAATACAAAGGAGCATTACCGACAAAGAATTCCTAGATGCCCTTCAGTGGGACATTAGTATCCAGCACGAGATTCGATACATATTCCTCACCAAGCCTACATTCGCCAAGTATACAGAAATGGATGAAGTGTATCGAAGACTGCTCAAAGTCACTGTGCCTAGTCATCTCAAATGGGAGGAACTCTGTGATCTACTCGATTAGCAGATGAGTTGTCCAGGTCTAGTCACTTGTCCAGTCAGACAAGGTCATGCAAAGGCTTCATCAATGGTCTACCCAGAAATCAGCGTGCAGTTTCACCAAGTCATCAAGCAGTTCCGAGATTTAGGAGATTTGTTAAATTAGTTAGGCTAAAAATAGAAGTAGCACGTCCTAATCATTTATGACAGGAACGTTTGTAATTTGAGTTATAAATACTTAACCTTTCGAAGTATTGAGGGTTGTTGATCTTCACACCCTGATGCTATCAGACTGTAATATTTTTGAAGAGATCTTCCATTAATAAAAAGGAGGCATTTTTACAGGATTTTTGCGTGTATTCACTGGTGATGTTTTCTCTCTAAGTTGAATGTTATTCTTGCTTTGTGATCATCTTGTTTTCTAATCCTAATCTTTAAGAGTAACGAATGTTGCAGGATTTATCTCGTATACCTTTTTTCTGACTTGAAAGATTTTAGTGTTTTTCTTCTGGTATTTTCAGTAAAGGAATTCTTAACTACTTCTTTGTTGAAACTATCTTTCTCATCTTTTTTGCTCATCATCATTTAAGCTACTGAAAGATCAAGTGATTATATTATCTCTCCCTATGAAAGTTTGTCCTTTGCATTTCTGGTTTGTATTTCATTTTTATTAAACGCAGACCCATAGCCCAACAGATGTGTAGACTGTCTCAACCAATTCAAAAAACACTTTGACAACAAAACCTACCTATATCTTTACCTAGCCTAATATCAAAGATTGGAAACATAGCTAAATCATATAGAGAGATCCCTCTCTGAAGTTGGAAGGGCTAGATCCCAGCTTCAAAAGTGGTTGGATAAAGTTACCTTTGTAGATTTCTTCTGTTTTCAAGCTCTAGGAAATTTACCAAGTGCTAACATAGTGGCGACTCCACTGGGGAACGAACTAAAAATTGATAATTTCATGTTTTATTTTCCCTAAAAAGAAAGTTCAAATTTGATAAGAAAGTAATGTTTAGAGGTTGATTAAACTTTGTACATATTATTTTCAGACTCACAAAACTAAAAAAATATATATATAAAAACCAAAAAGAGTTTTGGCTCCCAAGAAAGTTCACACTCGATCCCATCCCAACCTAGAACCTGCGATAGTGACAGATAACCCTGAACAGTTGCTCAGGAAAAGGACCTTAGCTAAAGGTTCAATGAATTATATTCCCCTTCATAAGTCCCTTTCTTTCTCAGGGAAACCTGTTACCTCTCAAAGTCCCGACCTTGGTCCCTTTCCACATCAAAGCTTGGTTAGAACACGGTTCGACAGTTTTGTAACTTGAATAATCTTTGACCCTACTATTTTGAAACCCTGAACCCCCGAAGTTCTGTCTCCCATGACTAAACCACAAATCACTCCCTCAGTACTATCTAGTCCCTCCTCATCCTCGTCTTCAGTCGCTACCTCGTCGATCATCCAGGTTGTCGTCCCACCTCCTCCACCCATCATGGCAGCTCGATATGCTCCTTTGGTGTTGGTCGCGCCTCTACACGCCATGCCCCAAGACTATCAAACAAGGCTTCCACAGTTTGATGCAACAGGACCTTTAAATGCCCAACAACATGTTGACAAAATGAATGATTATTTTGACCTGCAAGAAGTTGATGAGGGTGATGTTCAAATGAGATTGTTTGCCCAAAGTTTGACAGTTGACGTCAAGAAATGGTACAAAGCTTTACCTGCCACCTCAATCCCTGACCTTGTTGCATTCCAAAGGGGTTTTCTTGACAGATGGGAGGTAAAGAAAAACCCTCTCCAAATATTGTCAGAATACGAGAATATAAGAAGAAATCAAGGTGAGATGGTACAAGATTACTGCACCCATTTCAATAACCTGTATAATGCAATTCCCGCCAAAATCAAACCTCCACAGGGCCTGGCGTTGATAAAATTCCCTGATGGTTTTGATGCTGATATGTCATACCAACTAAGAGAAAGAAATTCTACCACCCTGGCAGACATGCAGAAAAGTGCTATAAGTGTGGAGGCCAATCTGTTGGCAAAAAGGGCACGTCAAAGGTAAGAAAGGAGAGTCACGATCAAAGAAGAAACTTCCATGTTGAACTCAGATTCCAAATTGGATTCTTTGGCCAGAGCAGTGGAAAGAATGATGGAAAGACTTACTGTGTCAGATAGAAATCCTCCAAGAGAAAACCCACCAGCTCCCCAGGTTCGAAACCCTAACTTTAGGAGAAACCCTCCTCAAATCAGGCAGAGAGATCCTAGGGATCAAAGAGAGCATAGGGGTCCAGATCAGCAGATCAGACCTCCTCTATAAGAAAACTATGTTGATGAAGGGGAGGAAGTGATTGAGGAATTGGAGGACACTCACATCAATCTCATGGGCATTCACGACAACGAAGCTATTTTCCTTACCCAAGAAGAGCAAGAACTCTTTCTTCTCAATCAAACAAAAGTAAGTGAAGAAACTGAAGATGCAGAACAACAGGCCTTCAAAAATGCCATTCTGGAGGTACACCGGCAGTACAATCTGCGGAGTAAGAAGATAGAAGGGAGTTCCCCAAAAAAGACGACTGAAACAAAGAAGGTAGTCGAAACCAAGAAGACCTTTGAGCCATCTGCCGAGAAGATTCCTGAAAAGGGTACTACTGAGAAGATTCCTAAGAAGAGTAATGTCGACACTCCCATGAAGAAAAACCTTACCATTCTGAAAAGGCCCTCACAGCCCGAGGTTTCACCTATTAATCCACCGAGTACTTCTGAGCAGAAGAATATGGTGGAAAAACCAGAATTGATGAGCCAAGGCAGAGCCCCTACACCTTTCATCCTTAAGGGGGAATTGGCCAAAGTAAAAATTCCCATCCCACTTACAGAGTTGATGAACAAAGACGGTTATCGTTCACAGGTGATTAAAGCACTGGCCATTGAACCTGACATAGGCACGAAGGCCTTAACCATTGGATCAGCAAATCATTCAGACATTGTGAACCTTACTGATGATCAACCTGAGCTTCTCTTCATACCTGAAGTAGATGGTCGAGATGATACTGGTGAAGTCGCTCATTTTTACATCAGTCTAAACATACATGACTTGATCTTGCATAACGCTATGCTCGATTCGGGTGCCTCCCACAATCTGATGCGTAAAGAAGTAATGGAGAAACTGGGACTAGAGGTCACCAGACATTACAAGGATTTACACTCATTCGACTCCAATAAAGTTAGATGTATTGGTTTGATCAAGGACCTCTGCATCACCTTGGTTCAGATTCCTGCGAAGAGCATGGTAATGGATGTGGTAGTTGCAGACATTCCGCTGAAGTATGGAATGTTGCTATCCCGATCTTGGGGGGCTAAGTTGAAAGGAACCTTACAACTGGATATGTCTTATGCCACTATCCCAGTTTTCGGGCAACAAAGAAGGCTATACAGAGAAACATTGATGAAATACATGGTCAGCAGCCAAGAAAAACTGCACAACTATCCCCTGTACTCTGCACATTCCGATTTAGATTTGTTCATCTTGTACAATGATGGTGACATGAAAGAGAAAGATACTTAGCTGATGGAGGACACATCTAGTCAAGATGAAGGCCAAGAAATCATTGAGGTAGCAAGGATGAAGAACGTGATAACTGAAGAGTTACCCGCCGATTTCTGGAGCATGAATTTTGATGGAGCTGTGAGTAAAGAAGCAGTAGGAGCAGGAGTCTGGTTGCATAATCACATAAACAAGTATTTAGAAAACCATTCTTACAAATTAAATTTCCAATGTACTAACAATATTGTTGAGTATGAAGCCATGATGCTTGGTCTGAAGATTTTGAAAAAAGTTGGTGCTAAACAAATAATGGTATTAGGTGACTCTGAATTGATAATCAAGCAAATCAAAGGTGAGTACGCTACGAAACACCCATGTCTTAGAGCTTATAGGAATGTTGTTCTTGATGCCTTGAGATGTTTTACTGAAGTTGACTTGCAGGTAATGCCGAGGGGACAAAACATTCTGGTGGATGGATTGGCCACGTCAGCAGCCACCTGTAAGATTCCTTTCCGCCCGACTCGTCCATACACTGTTGAGGTGAAATGTAGACCAACCATTCCCGACAATATCAGGTACTGGCAAGTGTTTGGTAATGACAATCAAATCGAAGACTTTCTGCAGTGTAAAAATTATTTTGAATGTACAAATATAGATTTAGAGAACGAAGATGAAAATGTAAATAGTTTTGATTTTGAAGTTGATAGTGTAAATACTGTAGATTCAGGAGAATTAGGCGATGACGAAATGGACACTGATGTTTTACAGTTGAAAAGCATTTTTTTTCCTAGAGGTCTAGTTCCTTTAGAGGACTTGTTTGACTTTAATGACGTAGCCAAAAAACCAAAAATCGAATCCCATGGACAAGAGGTACAAGACTGTAATATAGGGACTGAAGAGAAACCTAGGATAGTCAAACTTTCTAAATCATTACCCCCAGAGCAAAAACTCAAATACATTGAGCTGTTCAAAGAATATTTGGATGTTTTTGCCTAGGGATATGAAGATTTGAAAGCCTACGATACCAGCATCATTCAACACAGGATTCCAATAAAAGAAGACCAAAAACCGTTTAGGCAGAAACTTAGGAGGATAAATCCCAAGTTGCTCCCTTTGATAGAAAAGGAAATCAAAAAAATGTACGAGGCCAAAATCATTGTTCCGCTGCACTTTTCCAAATGGGTCTCTAATTTGGTCCCTACACGTAAGAAAACCGGGGAAATCAGACTCTGCATAGATTTTTGAAATCTGAATAAAGTCTCCCTGAAGGATAATTACCCCTTTTCGAAGATGGACCACATCCTGCAAAGAGTGGTCGGGTCGAGTCGAATTTCTCTACTAGACAGTTTCTCGGGTTACAATCAGGTCTTAGTTCACCCGGATGACCAAGACAAAACCGCTTTCACCACACCATGGAGAACTTTCATGTATGTGAAAATGCCTTTTGGTATGATGAATGTGGGAGCCACATTCCAGAGGGCTATGGCTATCACCTTCGTGGAAGAATCGGGTAAATTTATTGTCGTCTATTTTGATGATGTGACTGTGTTTTCTCGATTTGATGACGAACACTTAAGACACCTCAGACGAGTCTTCGAGAAATGTAGAAGGTTTGGGATTTCTTTAAATCCTAAGAAGAGCCTTTTTGGGTTAGAGGAAGGAAAACTGCTGGGACACATCATCTCCAAAGATGGAATCAAAATAGACCCCAGCAAAATCGAGGCCATACAAAAATTAGAACACCCAAGAAACCTCAAAGAACTATAGTCTTTTATCGAAAGAATTAACTTTCTACGAAGATTCATTCCCAATCTGGTAGAACTCCTCAGAAACATTACAAACATGCTTAAAAAAGACGTAAAAATAAAATGGGACTCTGAGTCCAGATAGTCTTTCGAACAAGTCAAACGAGCACTCACAGAAGCCCTTGTTTTGATCAGTCCCGATTTTACTAAAGATTTCTATCTCTTTTCTTTCGCTTCCGAACATACTATAGTAGCAGTGTTACTACAAAAGAACAACGAAGGGTATGAATATCCCATAGCATTCTTTAGCAAAGCGTTAAGGGACGTTTCTCTGAATTACAAGATAATGGAGAAACAAGCTTTTGATTTGGTAAAAGCCATAAAAGACTTTAGGGTCTACATTCTCCATTCCCACACCATAGCTTATGTTCTGAATGCGGTAGTAAAGGAAATCTTGACATAGGACAATCTAGATGGAAGAAGGGGTTAAATGGATTGTTGTCATCTTAGAATACGATATGGAGATTAATCCCACGAAACTAATCAAAGGTCAAGGCCTTGCTAAATTAATGGTTGAATCTAACTTCCATGCTCTTGACAATAATTTTCTAGATGTGGCAGATGAACAGGGCAAGATGGCGACTCCAAACATGAGAGAGGTATTTCTCAACTCTCCATGGTACGTAGACCTTATATTCATTTTGAAAAATCTACAAGCTCCCCCTGGTTTGACTTAGACTAAAGCTAGATTTTTAAAGTTGAAAGACTTAAAATTTTGTATTCTAGAAGGAAATTTGTTTTGGAAAGATCCTGGAGGCATTTTGTTAAATTGTTTATTGAAAGATGAAGCTGATAAAGTGTTACAAGAGTTTCATGTAGGAGAATGTGGTGGCCATCTGAACTCGAAGGTCATAGCCAACAAAATACTCAGAGCTGGATTCTACTGGCCCACCCTGTTCGCTGATGTACATCATAAAGTGGTTGCATGTCATCAATGTCAGCTGTTTGAAGGTAAAAGAAAACTTCTCCCTCTACCTCTGAAACCGATCTCAGTTGAGGCCCCTTTCCAGCAATGGGGACTCGGTTTCATTGGAGAAATACACCCCCCGTCTTCAGGCCAGCACAGGTGGATTGTCATTGCCACCGATTATTTTACCAAATGGATCGAGGCAGTACCAAGCAGGCAAGCCACTGACTCTGTTATTATCAAATTCCTTGAAAATAATGTTTTGTCTTGCTTTGGATGTCCTAGAAAGATTATAACTGACAATGCAGCTACCTTTCGGTCGAAGAAACTCATAGATTTCTGGAACCAGTATCACATTGGTTTGGGGCATTCCACAGCCTACTACACTCAGGGGAATGGGCTGGCAGAATCTTCAAACAAAACCTTGGTAAATATCATCAAGAAAACATTATAGGAAAACAAGAAATCATGGCACAACAAGTTGGTGTTTGCATTATGGGCTAATAGACTGACCACCAAAAGGTCGATTGGTATGTCACCATACCAGCTGGTCTATGGTACAGAGGTAGTTTTCCCCACTTCTTTAGGAGTCCCTGTCATGAAGTTGCTTCAAGAGGTACAAGCTGAGCCAAATGACTCACAGAGAAGGATCAACCAGATGATCCATTTGCAACAGTCTAGGGAGGACGTTTTCAACAAAACACAGGTCATCCAAGAAAACATCAAGAAGATCTTTGACAAGCGAACCAAGGAGGATGATTTTGAGCTAGGAGATTTGGTGTTGAGATGGGATGCCAGAAATGAAGACAAGGGAAAGCATGGAAAATTTGACAGTCTATGGACAGGACCATACATGATCCAAGCTTTCAAGGGAAACAATGCTTTCTTACTAAACAACACTAATGGGACAGATCTACCAGGAGGACCTATGAATGGCAGAATGTTGAAACATTATGTGCCACCTCAGTAGAAGATTCGAGTTTTCACTCTCCATTGTAAATACCATTTTAATTTTCATTTTTCACTTGCATTTTCTGAGTGAAGAACATTAGTCAGTTGGTTGAAGACCGAAGAGAAGGCCCTAAGCTACTGACCATTGTTTTTCCATTTTTTAGAATAAAACCAACGAAGGCTACTAGGTAGAAATTCTCAAAATGACAGGAACCAGGATTCTAGGCACTTCACAGGGCAAGCACCATCCCCAGGTGGAGCCGTTGTTATCACCCTATAAGTTATAGGAATCAAATGGCGACTGGGATATTATCTATCTCTAGTGTTTTTGTTGACAAATGATTTTTCATTCTGCAAATAATTTGAAAAAATAAAAAGAAAAAAGGAAAAAGAAAAGAAAAAGAAAGAAAAGAAAAAAGAAAGAAAAAAAGAAAAAAGAAAAAGAAAAGAAAAAGAAAGAAAGAAAAAGAGGGCATAAAAGAATTGAAATAAAAGCCCCATGCAATAATGGTAACTTGGTCCATACTTTTCAAGCATGGCCAAGTTCTTTTTAAATTTGATGTTGATAGGGTAGTGAATGATTTGGCTAAACAGTTTAATCTTAGCCAAAGTGCCTAGGTTAGATTAGTGAATAAATCTGGCCAGACTGTCTAATCCTGGTTAGATAGCCCTAGGGTAGAGTAATTTCTTAACCCAACAGTTTAATCTGGGTTAACTGTCATAGGAAACAAGATTAGAACATACATTAGTGGCATTGTTGCTTCGTTCCAATAAAGCCAGCTTGATGTAAGTGTTGCACCATGTTTCAAATGTTTAAAAGATAGTTTGGTTGAAGCCCCTTGGTGGTGTTTATTTGAAAATGTGGGGAAAAACCCATAAAATGCAATTATCCTAAGTTTTCCCAGCACATGTGCCTTTCCTCTCCCCATTTATACTCTCCGCACATACCAATGGTCCTGATCACGGCGCCCAGATCTACAGTGCACAGAGCATTCCGGACCCCCCCCCCCCGACCATTCTGCTTTTAATCGGGGGGGTCTGGAATCGGTAATAAGACTTGCGCACATCTAGACGACCCAGAGCGCTTAAATCAACGGTCCAGATTGGATTTTGGACACCCCCCCCGTCCTTTCTTCCTTTAATGGAGGGGGGGGGTCCGGAATGAGTGATAAAGAGCGCGCTTAGATCTACGGCTCAGAAATAGGCGGGCAGATCAATGGGCCACAATGGATTTCGGACCCCCCAGATGATCTGCTTTTAATCGAGGGGGGCGGGTCTGGAATGGTTGTCTCCCTCTGGCGGGCCCCTTTTCATATGTGGCATAAGTCTATTGGTCCCGAAGTCCCGTCACCATCTGCTATCTGACAGACCCCCCGTCACTTATGGACGTCATCTTGCACTGGTTCCACTTGTTCCACTTGTTCTCGAGTTATGTCCCATCCCATAACTGTTGTCAGTCCCCTACCCCCTTTCACTCATGGAAAGCCCCTTATTGCGACTTTTACCTCCAATCCCTAGCCACCACGTCACCCGTCCGTACTTTTCAAGCCACCGTCACCTGCCATCTCACCCCTAAGTGGCCCGTTGTCCATTTATTACTGGATAACCTATTTGTTATCCAGCTGACCTATCTCCCACGCCCAACCGACCCCATTTTTAAATAAAATTACCGTTTTCACCTACTTTCGTTGTTCACTTGTCACACCAGAGAAACTCATTGCTTGCTCCTTCATTACATCCCATCGCCTTCATCCACAGTTAGTCGACCCCACTAAATTTGTGTTTATTACAGGTACTGTTGCAAAAATGGCGCCAAAGCCCAAACAAGAAGAAGGAGAGGAGAATCCTTTTCTCCCACCTCCTGTCGACCTAGACAAGATCCCACTGGTTGACAAAGACAGATTGATCACAAATACCAAATGCAATTTCGATTTCTCAGACCTCCAGTCATGGCTCAGGGAGGTTTTCCTAGACCAAAGCGATGAAATTGGACTCTGGGAGTCCAATTTACCCCTTTACCTCTTTCCCCAAATACACCATTTTCCCGAGTTCACACTTAAATGCCAAGCTCACTATATTCCCGAACAGAGGGCCTTCATCTCCTCATTTGGAGACACCCTGTTCCTCATCAAGCCTGAAGACATAGACCAAATGATGCAAATACCCCGTGCCGACTCTGTGTCTCCTTTCAACCTGGAAATCCTTACAGAGTTGTATCAGAAGATGAATTTTCCCCAAAGAGCTCAAATATTCAAGCTTTTCCTTCCCACCTCCGCTCAATTCCCTTCCACAAATCCCCCTTACCCATCGTCCATGTTCTCCACTAAGGGTAACCAGGTCATTTCTTCCCTTTGTGCTTTGCTAGGGTATTATTCCGACCAGTGGGTAGATGAGCCCATTCTGGGTTTTCTATCCATTTTCTCCACTGATGAAAAGCCCACCACCCATTTCGATTTCATCACCTTCTTGGCAGACAATATTCACGAACAATTCATGAATTTTGGCACAGAAGGCATGTTCAGATACTCATCTATACTGGCATACCTGTTTTTTTTCTTTCAAGCAGATAAATTTAGTTTTTCCATGCAGAAGATGGACGCAGATGGAAGGCCTCAGGCAGTCACAACATGGACCTCTTTGCTGAAGAATAACTCCACAGAGTATAGCTTCAAGGCGTTCATCGATCTTTTCTACCACCCTGTGGTAAGCATGCTAAGCGGCAGGCCCGAACCTCGAATAAATGATGAAGTCTAGAGAATCTTGCATCTCTCGAACAACACAAAGACTGGGGATTGGTACCTGTATCAAAACCATACCAAGATCAGAGTATACGGTTGCGAGTTGGCGTCGTATAAGCTACCCAAATATTTGCCTGTAAGAATCTTTGCTTTAGAATACATAAGGTAGATTATGAATTCAGATGATATCCATTTTGTATCATTGAAGAAAAAGCAACAGCTTCGAATCAAGGGGAAGATTGGCTCCTTCATCTGCAACAGTCGAGGTGCTGGGGAAGAAGCTGACAGGATGTTGAAAGAAATGAAGTTCTTTAGGAGCTTCCCATGGCACTATGATCCTTATGGGATCATCTCATAAATGCGGGTGAAGAACAAAAACATCCTGTATATTCATGTGTCCAAGCCCAAGATTGAAAAATTCACCAATCAGACAGTGTGGGTTCCTGACACCTTGGTCGAAGTGGAACAACAGGTTCCCCTGACCACTATGCAACCAACTACCATTCCACAGGTCCCTAAGGAAAAAAGGCCTTGGCAAGAGTTGTCTCCGCCTGTCACGTAGGTATCGTCTGAAGAGTTCCAGTTGCACATTAAGAGGCCCAAGACAACCACAGTTCCCGGCCCTACGGGGGAGAAATAAGCCCCGCCTACCATAGTGTTCAAGTCTGTCATTCCACCTTTCGGCTCAAGCCTTCATAAGGACATCACCCCAGTAGTGCCAAAGAAATCCTCAGACTCCCCACTAGACACTCATCCAGAAAAGACTGGGCCCAAGTTGAGCATTTTTGAGAAGTACGAGTTGATTAAGAAAAAGAATCAGACCCTTACCAGCAGTACTTACGCTCAGTTTCGAAACCAGATGTCGACTGTGCAGCATAGGCTGTTGTCTGCAATTGACACAGAAAAGGGCAGGATTCACATGGCCTTCCTCCAGGCATAGGTACCAGACCCCAAGGTGATCACAGACTACAAGAGGGCCACCTTCGAATTCCAGACGAAGGACGTGCACCTAGCAGATCAGATGGATCTACACAAACAGACAGGGGAAATTGTGTTCCATACATTGGTGCATGCTTCTGCTTCTGCAACAAAATTACAGGTATCACTGAACAATGCTCAGACACAACTCAAGCTAGAGAAGATATCGTCCTTTGCGAAGGACAATAGAATCAAGACTTTGGAGGAGTTGGTCGTCAAGATCGGCTATGATCCTTCGAACGTCAAAGCTGTAGAGGAGATGATAAAGAAGAATAATGTAGACATCGCCTCCTTGAGGAAACAACTCAAACTCTCGCCCACAAAGGACTCATAGGCGAAGGAGATAGTAGAGAAAGAAGGAAAGAAGGATGAAATGCTCAAGCTGCTCATGGAGCAGAACGCACAACTCAAAGAAATGGAAGCTGGGTTGGAGAGATTATTAAAAGAGAAGGAGCAGATGAATCCAATGGAAGTCATTCCATTGAGTGCCATTCTAATTTCAGGAGCAAGCACAGCAGCAGTAACACCAGTCCCATCCGCAACTCCATTGACATCACAAGAGGGGACAACCGACTTCGCCAAATCCATGGAAAAGATGAACCTGCAGGAGACAAAAATCAACAGGCTTAAAAAGGAAGTTGAGAACCTCCAAGAACTCAAAACTTCCTTCCAGACCAGTCTCTCTAAGGAAAAGTAGGTTGAAAACCTGGACTGTTTTCTTTCGGAACTGCTGTAACAGAACAGCTCAAGCAGGAGTTACAGCAGTTCCGAAAGCAAACAGTGGCAGGGAAGAGTTTGGCTGAGGTCAAAGAGAATGTATGGATAGACATCACAAAGTCCATAAATGAGATATGGCCCATGATCCAAATCATGTTTGAGCAGAATGAGTTGGTCTAGAGGAGCAAATAGGCTATTGAGAAGATCAGAGTAGAATTGGGGGAGATGCCAACACAGGCGAATGATATCATCAAGTTCCTTAATTCTAAGACCAGAGAAGAGCTAGAAGAGCTGAAGATCAAATATAGAACAGAGACCATCCTTGAGGTCAAAATAGTTTTGACCAAGAGAGGATTGATGCTTCAACTAGAAGAAAAGGTTCATATCATGGACCAGGGGGTACAAAGGTTCTTCAATAAGATTGAGGCTCTCCGAAAGAAAGGACTACCTGGTCTAAAGGTTATTAATGATAAACTGATGACACTTCCAGATTACAAGAAGAGATTGGCTGAGGTGTCTAAGGACAGTTCAAAGTTTGTTGGCATACAAGGGAGCATTACCAACAAAGAATTCCTGGATGCCCTTCAGTGGGACATTAGTATCTGGCACAAGATTCGATACATATTCCTCACCAAGCCTACATTCGCCAAGTATACAGAAATGGACAAAGTGTATTGAAGACTGCTCAAAGTCACTGTGCCTAGTCATCTCAGATGGGAGGAACTTTGCGATCTTCTCGATTAGTAGATGAGTTGTCCAGGTCCAGTCACCTATCCAATCAGATGAGGTCATGCAAAGGCTTCATCAACGGTCTACCCAGAAATCAGCGTGCAGTTTCACCAAGTCATCAAGCAGTTCCGAGATTTAGGAGATTTGTTAAATTAGTTAGGCTAAAAATAGAAGTAGCACGTCTGGATCATTTATGACAGGAACGTTTGTAATTTGAGTTATAAATACTTAACCTTTCGAAGTATTGAGGGTTGTTGATATTCACACCCTAACGCTATCAGACTGTAATATTTTTGAAGAGATCTTCCATTAATAAAAAGGAGGCATTTTTACAGGATTCTTGCGTGTATTCACTGGTGATGTTTTCTCTCTAAGTTGAATGTTATTCTTGCTTTGTGATCATCTTGTTTTCTAATCCTAATCTTTAAGAGTAACGAATGTTGCAGTATTTATCTCGTATACCCTATTTCTGACTCAAAATATTTTAGTGTTTTTCTTCTGGTATTTTCAGTAAAGGAATTCTTAACTGCTTCTTTGTTGAAACTATCTTTCTCATCTTTTCTGCTCATCATCATTTAAGCTACTGAACGATCAAGTGATTATATTATCTCGCCCTATGAAAGTTTTTCCTTTGCATTTATGGTTTGTATTTCATTTTTATTAAATGCAGACCCCATAGCCCAATGGATGTGTAGACTGTCTCAACCAATTCAAAAAACACTTTGACAACAAAACCTACCTATATATTTACCTAGCCTAATATCAAAGATTGGAAACATATCTAAATCATATAGAGAGATCCCTCTCTGAAGTTGGAAGGGCTAGATCCCAGCTTCAAAAGTGGTTGGATAAAGTTACCTTTGTAGATTTCTTTTGTTTTCAACCTCTAGGAAATTTACCAAGTGCTAACACTCGTGATCTCATAATTATATATGATTACATCAAAATAAATATAGAAGCAATCTATGCATTTTATCATTCAATTTAAAATTCAAAAATAAATCTCATTATTTAAATCGAAGATATAATCACAGCATTTGTATTTTGATTGAAGCAAATGATAGATGGTATTTATAATATAAACCTCCTACGCATCACAAATCATTTAATCTAATGATATCAGACCTGCACATTTAACATGATTAAAAAAAACATTAATAACAACATTATAAACAAAAGGCTAAAGCCAAAATGCATATATGTCGTTCTATTAAGTTTTTGGAATCATTTGTCCATTTTGTAGTCCTGGAAGAATTTTTTTGGATAATAGACTTTAAAGATTGGAAAAATTAATACATAAATGATAATAATTAACCATGTATTGATAAAAAAGACTAAATATATTTAAATCAATGCATAATCAATTATTCAAAGAATATGAATATATTATAATGAAAATAAAACCATTTTACTTATAGGACAAAAGCCATTAAGCAACCTGGAATTCCATATTCTTCTTTAAACATATTCGTCCATTCTCCCAAAGCTTCCAACCATCCATTACTCCATTTTAAAAGAAATAAAAAGTTTACAAAAGAAATAATATACAAAAGAGAAAGGATTAAAATCCTCCTCTCCAATTCTTGGATCCTCATGGCTCTTATCTTTCTCATATATTTATAAAATGAATGAGCAGTCTGGGCGTCACTATTAATTTCCGCCACTTGAAATTTGCCTCTAAAAGAGACCCAAAAATCTCTCAAATCGTACATTTTTTTGGGAAAATCCCTACACGGAAGGTAAATGGGTCAATTTTGGTTCCGGGTTTTCAACCGTTTCTTAAAATTCCTCACGGTTTGGCTGCAATCAATTCTGCAAAATCGCCTGTCTGATCTTGATGCCTTTCCAAATTTTATCTGTTGTTGCTCATAAAATTATTTGTAGCAATCCAAAATTATTTTTGGATCAATCATCTTGAACGCATTTGGATAATAAAATCAAGCCATGATCAGATCCATATCAAATATTTGAAAATAGAAACCTGTGAAACAAAAAGAAACCTAAATTAATAACCTAAAAATTGTGAATAAAACAAAATCTAGAAAAATCAAAAATGAATTTGAACTAACTATAACTTATAAACAAACATTGTTTATAATTTGTTTTCAAATATGATCTAGAAGCTTCAAGTTAATGGAGAAAAAATATTAAAATTAATTTTTTACAAAATCAAACAAATGATAGATAATTCTTTTATTATTATTATTATTATTTTGAAATGAGATGCAAAATAAATAAATAAATAAAATTAATTAATTAATATCACCAAATGATTTCATGAAAATGAGAAACCAACCAAGATATTATTTGATGAAGTATTGAACTCATTATCCAAAATAGTCAAACTTGCTAATGAACAAAAGAAAGAACACATAATCATAATTTAAACGAAAGTAAACATTTGATAAAAATTAACGTTTTTGTTTAAATTGAGATTTTTATGTTCATTTCTAACTTTTGACATATACTCTTGTAATAAATATATCATACTATAGTGAATGTCTTAAGTCTGTCTCAAAGCAAGCCAAGGTATGGAACTATTTGGAAATGTTGATTCTGTAGCTCATTATAATTATCAAGATTTTAATAGGGGCCCTTTCAATTTTGTAAAAATATAAGGGGATTTGTTGGGGCCCAACAAATGGTGACTTATTGGGTGAATCAGTTATCTCTGATCTGGTAAGATTTCATCTCAGGAAGAAAATAATAAGACTTGAAAAGGATTTAAGCTCCCTGAAATAAATTCACTCTGAGACCATATAGTATTAGGATAAGCTCAATGTTATAACTAGACAATAGAATTTTCTTTGCAGAGGATTATAACCTAAAATAATGTCTTAATCAAAGAGTCATGATGTTTATAAAAGAACTTCAATACCGTTGACAAAGCCACTGCTGCCAGTAGGCGTCCATAGTCTTGACAGGGATATCATTTAACCCACTCAAATGCTTTAATCTCATCCAATAGTTGTATCCACATGATGTATACTTCCATAAAAGATAATTTAAAAACATATACCTGCTACCTCTCGACCCAACATTGCTTCGTTTCCAGCAGGCCTGTTCAGTACCCCTGCTTCAGGATAAATTCGTGAGTGCGGACACAGACCAATCTCCCCAGATCCACCTGGATCTGGAACAAAATGTGACAGAATACTACCCTTTCCCTAGATCTAGACTATTGAAATGAACTAAGAGAAATGAATGGAAGACATACCTTATGAATGCTCTCCTTTAATCTCTGTTGTTCCTTGCTCTTCTCCGATGCTCTTGCGTCGTTCCAATCACAACAACACAAACCAATCACAACAAACGTGGATTAATATATTCAATACCTAGTCTATACATGTGATCAAGGAATCATGTAATAAGATGACATCATCATTATGGGAAAGGGACATATTACTGTATTGCATTAATGAAAGAGAAACTTACAACCTGAGACTTGATGTCATAGGTCTCCTTTCGATGGCTCCTAGCTTTCACACACACACTTGCTCATGCATGAAGAAGTTTAACCACCTATGATGACCTTGCTATTGTCTCTTACTGTTGTAGCATCAATCCTCCATACAATTTTGCACCAATTCTCCAATCAATCTCTTGCTAGCTTGCTTCTTCTCTTCTTCTTCTCTAGTTAACCATTTCCATGAGCAATCTCCTCAATATATAGGAGAAGATTGATTAGTTACTTGGATAGGGAATAATCCCAAGATATCTGGAAAGTCAGTATCTTGCCAACCATTCGAACTCC
The DNA here is from genome assembly GCA_009831015.1 of Picea engelmannii. Classification (NCBI taxonomy): domain Eukaryota; kingdom Viridiplantae; phylum Streptophyta; class Pinopsida; order Pinales; family Pinaceae; genus Picea; species Picea engelmannii. The sequence goes on along the minus strand of ML783498.1, from coordinate 250 downwards.
AACTCACCCTTCTAGAAGATTCCTTCTATAAGGATCGAGAACTTATCTATTTTCCTCCTTTAGAAACATGTTCACACTCTAACCATTGACACAGTGCGAGAAGTTCGCATTCAAGCTGAATGCAGCCTGCGCGAATGAAGGATTCTCGCAGGAGAGTATATATGCAGCCTGCGAACTATTTTCAAAATATGATTTTGAGAAAATGACAAGTGTAACCTTCTTCAGGAAAAAGTTCTTAATGAAGAGTTTG
>ML783497.1:951866-971603 GCA_009831015.1 Picea engelmannii | reverse complement strand
TGTTCATTCGTAGTGACTGTGCTGTTTCCTCAAAACCTAGGGAGATGCTCTTTGAATTTTGGAAGTGGACGAGTAGCAGGTGCTAGATTAAGAGGAGAGGAAATATTCCACAGAGTACTAGTATCATCTTCTTCAAATTGAAAGAGACCATACTTGTTTATGACCTTAGTGGGATTGATGGTAGATTGGACAAGGACTTGATGACTATACAAGCTACCAATCACTGAAGAGGCTGAAGGTTGAGATGAAGAGGCACCTCCAGTGCCACCAGAGCCACTACTAGATGCCATCTTGTGAATCATAGGTAAGGGAGAGAAAGACGAACTGACTAAATCAGACAAGGTTCTCCTTAGAGTACCTTGTTGGCTTGACAAAACAACGTTTATTCTTCCTATTTTAGCAATAGGGTTGATCTTAGGTGATAAAGCTCTTCTTCTCCTATAGATGCGTGGGTTTAAGGATGTGAAAGGAAGATAAAAAATTTAGGAAAAATAAAGCTATGGTTGATTCCTAAGCTTTCTTTGTCTGGATTCCCAACGTTTTCGGACACTTATGTCTTTTTCAATCACTGCCCATGAGTGTTCAAGCTCAACCCGGGTGTTAGCAGTTTCTAAGATGGTGTTGAATAAGGTTAAAGCAATGCAAGTATGATCTTTAAGAATGAGCTCAATATTGGGCTTCCTTGTAACTGATACTGTCCTGAAGAAAAGAAAACCGTCAAAGAATGAAAACCAGAAATATAAATATATTCAATGATAATCAAGCATACAATCAACCAAAGAGATATGGAAGATCTCCCCAATATGGTTGCCAAATAAATGTTGAGTAAAATATAAAAATGATCTTACTCAAGAATTTTTGAATCCCTCATGGTTAAGGAAATATAGTCGGGAATATCATCCTATGTTTTATAGCCTCAAAAGGTATTTCCCAATCCACAAGTATTAGTTACAAGGGCTTAGGATGATTTTTTAAATGAAAAGATTGTTGCAAAATATGAAATTTTTATATAATTTTATGAAAACATACAGATTGTAGAAAGTAAATGTGGAGATCAAAATAAAAAGTAACCAAGTCACAGATACACACAAAAGAGACAGAATAGAAATCGCTTTATTTCATTCCAAAAAATCAAAAGTATCTTTCTCTTTACAAAATCCTTGTGAGGGCATGGACCAAGGTCAAACTTAGATATCCCCGATGAAAACCATACAAAAGGACTCTGACAAGAAGTAAAAACTGAACTTTAAAATATGGATTAACTTGCCATAGACTGCTTCCAACTTGACTCTACACAATATCCTTTATCAGTTATGAAATCTAATCCATAAACATACAAGTATACAAATACTATCAAAGATAGATCAACACCTATGAAACAAACATCTGAATGATAAGGTTCAACTTTGAACCTTGCTATCTATAATAGGACCATGCAGTCAAAAATAAATTTAGGCCTTTAATGAATTGAAGAATGAATGAAAACTGAACTATCTCATGAAAACAAATGAGCATACCTTAGTATTGCTTTCTCCTTCTATTATCCCCCTTATTCATCCTTCTCATTTGGATTTTATGCATTCCAAATCGGTTGAAGTAGTTCAACTACTTTCTTTAGTTAAGTTAATTAAACTTAACTAATTTTAGTTTAAGGGAAGTAATAGTAATAATAATAATAATAATAATTAAGGGTCTTTATTAAATAATAACTAAGTAGGTGGGACCCCTTGTGACTCCCTTTTTTTTATTCTTTACAAAAATAAACACAATTTAGATAATCATTTAAACACATGCCTCCTTGTAACTCCCATAAATATTTCCAAAATTTGAATATTAAATATCATAAATAATTCAAATTATATCCAAAATATGTAAATAACCACATTATCCCAAAAAATAGTTTGCTGTCCAAAAATTTCAGTAGTCCATTGTCTTCAACAAATCAACCATAAACACATAAATCAAAATCCATATTTTCCACTTGTCTTCAACAAATCAACCATAAAGCTTCTCTAGGAGCAACTGTTGTTTTCCCTTGTCTGACTCTTCTTCTTCTTTGAGCTCTTCTGTTTGTGCCTTTTATTCCTTTACCTCCTCAAATGAAGGGCCCAATTATGGTACCAACTCTAAGGCTCGATGCTTTACTCCTTGAAAGCTTTCAACTTTGTCCCGCCATTTCTGGGCGAGGAGTGATGCCTCTGCAAGAAAATGTTGTCTTGTCTCTTTTCTGTACTCCTTTGGCTTGGCTGCAACCAACCAGTTCCACTCAGAATCTGCTGTTGCATCGACTTGATGCATTTTCATGTAGGTTGTCTGAAAAACTGGTCGAAATTCGCACAACTCTTTCTTGGCTAGGTATTGTGCCTTATAGAGTGTATTCAACTCATTGTCGGCCTGTTGAATTTGGTCAAACTTCTGCTGTTGTTCCATAGGGTCCATTGTTGTCGCAACTTTTTCATTCAACACCTAGGTCTTTGTGCGCACTTCCTCCAAGACTTGATTCTGTCGAGCAATGATGCCCATCCAGTCGTTGACTTCCATGAAGATTTTGGTGCAGTCCATTGTGTTCTTGTGCAGTGTTTCTCGGGCATTATTACCTTGTAGTATTATCTTCTGCATCTAATCCTGTAGCTACCGAGGCTGTTGTTCTACTTCTTGCTGGGATTGTTGTAGCTTCTCTTTTATTTTCTCAGTGCGGGTAGTGATCTGTGTCCATGCTTCTTGTAACAACTTGATCTGTTGCTCTGACTTTCTTATCTTGCTGGCTTCAGGTAGATCGGGTGCAACCTTCCAGATCTCCGTCCAGGCTTCGACAATTTTTTACTGCACTTTTTCAAGTTTGCGTAGCGCTAGGAGTATATCACGTTTTTCCATCATTCTACATGTTTGTGCAACTAACTGTTCTTTCCTAGTGATCTTGACTGAGCGCTCGGCTTCCTGGAGCCATTTCTCTAGTTGGTTTGTTGAGTCTCTGATTAGCCCAAACAATTATGATGTTGTCCACTGTACCAGGTCTGTAGCTGAAGGAGATGCATCAGTGGGTGCTCTCATCTATAGAGGGAGTCTGCTGGCCATTGAGTGATCCAAGCGGGTTTCGATCTCGTCCTCCGTCGATGGCACTGGTGCGATCCTCAGCCATAGCTTTACGGGAAAAAGAGTCAGAACCTCTGTTTTGGCTATGCAAAGTTGCAATAATTTGACACATTGTTGAGGGTTATGCAGAACCTATTCCATTTGTACTCGCATGGCTGTCATATCCTTCTCAGCTATTGATTTTGGGTCGATGTGCCCATATGGTATCTTCGACTGTTCTAGTGCTTCTGCTTCATGTGCCATGATTTCTTGGGCACCCTCACCCTTGATTGGTGAGGTGCATTGCTGGTTGCTATCTGGTTCTAGCTCCTCCTTAGTTTGGGTGTCTATTTCTGGTGTTGTAGATTCAAGATGGTGTTACTGGTTGTCTGGATTCAGATCATTCGGCTCTATGCTGGGATCTGAGGCTTTGGGGTCAGGACCAAAAACTTCAGATCCTGGCTTGGGTGACTCTTGGGGTATTTCTGGCAGTTGTCTCTCCCCTATATCTGGGTGATTGAGCTGCATCAACTCTGGGGTTGTGGTATGATGTGGAGTGGCAGTGATGAGGTTTGAGAGTTGGAGTGGTGGTGGAGGGTCCTCAGTGATGAATGTGGACATAAGTGTTTCAGGCTCCGGGTCATCCTGAATATCGATGATAGGGGTGGATCTGGTCACGACGCGGTGGATGAAAGGGGTTGTGGGTTCAAGGGTTTTTTCAGCAAGACCCTAGTTTTGAGTCTCTTCATTAGTGGTTTAGTACCAAGAATAACACCCAAGAGCTGATTGACCTACACACTTGACAATACATCATCATCTGGAATTTGACGGGGGGGTGGTCTTTTCCTTCGCTCTAGTTGCTGGATCTCTTCTTCCTCCTCAGAGTCTATTTGGACCAGAGCGTCTAGCTTCTTCTGCTCAGGGCCTGAGCTCGGTCGCTCTCTTGCTTCCTTTTCTTTTTTCTTGAGCAGCTTGACAGGCAAAATGTAGTGCATTCCTGATTTACGTGGGCCGTGTTTAACTCCTAGCCATGACATGACCTCCTTATCAAAATATTCCTCATCCAAATAGAACAGTAGAAACCATGTGTGGAAATGTTCCTGGTTGGCATGTCTTGGCCAGACACATGTGTTGTGTTGATTCATGCTAAAGGTGATATTCCTCGTGTTACTATGGAGAATCTCCTGTGGAATGTGTGACCTCTGCGTTGTGTCTATCATAGCATTATACCATTTGGCAAATGTTGCATTGTTGAGTGTTGTGTTCTACGAGTCTGGTCTGGGCTACCATGGCTCAAACATCTTCGCCAAGTGCCCTTTATCTGTTATTGCTGGTTGTCTGCCCACATGTGACTTCCATTTGAGAATTGAAAATGCCACAAGTAGGTATCCATAGGTAAAGGTGCCTCCCTTCTCCTGTGCCTCCTCGCAAGTTACTAGTAGTTCCTCCACTAGGAAACTACACCAGTTGAACACTGCTCCATGTGCACAAAATTCGACGACTGATAACGCATCTAACGTGCATTCTCTTTTATAATAGGACCTCATAACCTTGCTGGCTATGGCGTAGTAGCTTGTCTGGATTGTTTCATGCAGTATTGGTTCAATGACTGATGTGCGTCCTCCTCTCTTTGTGTTGAACTTCTCGTATAGGATAGACTCACCTTTCTTCTTCCCATGCTTGTTGGGGCCTTGAAATCCCTTCGACACATCCTCTCCTTCGGAGGATAGTCTAGTAAGCTGCTAGATATCTTTTTCATGGATTGGATACTTCTTATCCAACTATAGACTTATGTCATGCACTCTGCTTATCAAAAATTTCATGCAACGCACAATTTCGCTTGTGGTGCCAATGACTAGTAAGTCTCTCAAGTTCATGATGGTGGAGTTAAATAGGTTGATGAACTCCTTTTTCGGTATAAAGTGCATATCTCTGGTTCCATCTAGAGCTAACTCCCAAAAGACATCTGAATGCATCTGTGGGAACAAGGCTGAATCTGTGAGGTCAAGGTTGAGTAGCTTAACATGCTCTACCTTTGGTTTGAGGCCACCTTTGATCTCGACCCAAGTGTCGCAGATCTCAATTGATACTGCTTCTTTAGTCATGGCACTTCGGCTAGATGTGGCTCTCGACATTCACACTTCTGTGGTGGGTAAGAAGTAGGGTGAAGTCTGCAGCTTTTACAATGGTACCAAATGGTTCACACGACTGAGTTCGAAAATGGCTATGCTCTTTTTAGAAACAACACATTATTGGCTGAGTTCTAAGAGCCTTATACTTGGCTTAACAGGTAAGTTTTAGCAATAACTGCTACTCATCATGACGGTATGGGTACAACTGGGTTGAGTTGTCCGATGGGGTGGTTTAATAAAGGTAAATCCTATTGGACGATCTTGGTATTTACTTATTTGAGTCGACTAGGGACGTGGCCAAATTGAGGCCTTTCTGTTTGATGGGTGGGTGTCTTGGTGCGAACTTCGATTGCATTTTGGCCTACTGGGACTTTATGTCTTAACGGGCGACAGTCGAGCTGCCGTAATGGCAATAAAGGTTGTGACTATACTGGGTTTGTGTGGCACCTGGACTTATATCATATTCAGATTCATCCCCCCTCTGACCACACAGGTTGTCCCTATCGTCGTTAATGGATGTCATTAAGAAAATCTCTTATGCTTCAGGTCCTATACTGCCGATTCATTATTTTTTTATCAACCAACACTTAAACAAAAGAAATGAACTATTTGTTATGGCACAAAATTGCACACATGGACATTATTAACTGAATTTACAAAATTTCGGATAGAGAACGAAACTCAAATCTAACTATTGTACAAGCTCCGTTAGGTTGGAGCAACTGTCCTTCTCATTCAATTTTGAGACAGGTAGGGCTTCAAGTGAGCACCATTCACCCATCCTCATCACAACACACCATCCAGTTGCATGAGTCTGACTACTCCTGAGGGTTAGATCTCCACAATGATGAATGGTCCCAACCAGTGCATGCGCAGCTTTCCAGGGTGCTTCTGGTACCGACTATCATAGAGTAGCACCTTGTCTCCTTGCGTAAATACCTTGGTCTTAATGTGCCTGTCGTGCCAATATTTTTGTCCTCCTTTCTCAACCGACTGATGGAAGTCTTCTAGGAACCTGGCTTCCTCGAGTTCTTGTAGTTCCATAAGTCTTTGTGCAATGGATTCTTCTTCTATCATGCGAGTGACTTGTGCAATATACAAACTTGGAGTGATGAACTCTATTGGCACCACTTCTTCTCTCCCATAAACTAATTGGAATGATGTGTACTTGTGGAGTTTCTTTGTGGGTTTCCTGTAAGCCCATATGATGCAGGATCATCACTCCATATCAACACAAGCGCCAACCAACCAACACATCCAACGCGCATTCATGAAGGATAGAGGAAAAGCCCTCTCATTTTTCAAAATTTTGAAATCCGATCCCATTTGGGGATTTGCGTTGTAAGGATTTTAATGCCAAGCACACCTTTGTACAGGAGGTGGTTGAGGTTTTTGTTAATGGTTACCTGCAGCTAAGTCCATATTAGTGAGGCCTGTGACTTCTATTTGTGTAATGTAGCCTCTCTGTGAAAGCGATAACTCAAAGACGATGAGGTGGAGGATAAAATCAAGAGAGCCCTCATTTTGGAATAGGAGGAAGTTAGAGAGAAGAGAGTTAGGTAGAGGAGAGACCAAGAAGAGAGGTCTCAAGAGAGAGTTGAGACTTGTTACAGTCCATCCATTGTAAACACATTTGTACAGACATACAAATTAATAGAAAGAGCAGTTTTTCCTGCATAACTATGTGTTTTGGTGTTTACATATTTGTATGCATTTCATGTTTTAAAATGCATAAGTGGTGAAGTATTTGTAGAAGTTTTGACTTCTTCCTATCTTGGAGTTTTTGAGTGCAAGGAGTGCACAAAGTTCACAAGGTGTGCATTGACAGAGGTGATATAACCTTAGGAAATCTCAAGAGGGATAGGGTTGAACCTTCACTTGCAGAGTTGCAAGGAGTGCACAAGAAAGAACTCTGTTTCGAGTTTGACGGGGAGACAAAACTACTGAAGGTTATGTGGAAGCTCTTCCAGGTGGGCATTGAGTGAATGCATAGGGTGCATTGAGGAGAACTCTATTTCAAGTTCGACAAGAAGACAGAATCACTGAGGATTATAGAGAACTCTGTCAGGAGGGCATTGAGAAAGTGCATAGAGTGCATAGAAGAACTCTATTTCGAGTTCGGTAAGAAGACATAATCACTAAGGATTCTGGAGAACTCTGCCAGGAGGGCATTGAGTTAGTGCAAGTGTGCACAGGAGGAACTCGTTTGAGTTCAGAGAGAAGAAGTGTCGAGGAGAGACACCTACAGAGTTGTTGAATACTCTGTTATCTTAGCAAGGAGTGCTTGAGCAGGAGGTTGCCAAGAGGGAACCAATATCCATTTGAAGGAGAAGGCAAGGGTCGAGTCCCTTAGAGGTCCAAGTTCTCAAATCTCAGGACGGATTTCACAATTGTGTGCAAGTACCCTGCAAGGAGTGCAGAGGTCAAGAGAAACCCTTTGAGGTTTCAGAGAGAATGCAGCTCAAGAGGAACAACGTTTTCCAGAACGCAGGCGAGACCCAAGGTCACAGGGTTCGCAGAGAAAGAAAAGGTCGAGGCCTTTGAAACTTCAGAGATCTTCCAAGAAAAAGGAAGAAGTGAAAAGCTCAGGAGGGAGCCACAACTGTCGTCAAATCTCGTGCAGAGAAGCGACAACCATCAGATCCGGAGGAAATCACACAGAGTCTAACCGCTAGGAGCGTGCGCAGGAGAGTCGCTGAAGATGAACGACAGAGACACTTCATAGAGAAGTGCCGAAATCCTGACAATCGTTGTATCGGGCGAAGGCATTGAATTTTGACATTTCGAAGTTCGGAGTTTGGAGCGGCCAAGGAGTGTGGAATCGCTTGCATCGAAAATTTTGGTTCGCAAAATCCTAAAATCGCACGTTTGAATTTTGGTATATCGGAGTTTGGGGCTTGGATTAGCAAGGGATCGTGGAGTTGCTGCATCACAAACTCCTGATTTGTGAAATCTCGAAGGAATCTAGATCGTTGGATCTGGAGCGCGATGGCCTTAGAGCCTCTGGATCAAAGAAGAGGAAGGGGGATCTGAACCGTCAGATATAGCACCAAGGTTCGTGAGCCATTAGATCTAGAGGAGGTGCTCAAGGTTTAAACCTCTTCACAGAAGAAGGAAGAGAAKACCCGTCAAAGTCCCRAAAAGACCAGGACCGTCCATCGTTGGAAGGCTACGTGGTGAAGATCCACGTATTTCGGGGATTCGGGCATTGAAAGGCAGAAGGAGGAAAGTCTTTTGACTTCGCAACCTGCGAAGTCCTGAAAAGCATCGAAACTGTCTATTTTGGAGGACAGGTGTCGAAGATCGAAGTCTACTGGGAGTTTGGGTACAAAGAGATCAAGGATGGAGGAGTCGTGAGACAAGAAATCTCAACTCCCRAAATCACGAAAGGAGGAATCATGATTGAATAAGGACCTTCCATTCGGGCAGATATTGACCGTTGATTGTCCAGGGGAGATTTTGGCATTTCATACACCGAGAGTCCGAAGGACCAAGAGTCGTCGTAGTTGAAGTCGYGAAATTGCGAATCATGAAATCCTGAAAGGTGGACTGTGGTCACAGACAGATTTCGGCATTTCGGGTACCGGGAGATTGAAGGACCTGGAACATTGCAGCTGGAGTCACGAAGTCCTGAAATTGCGAAATGAGAAAGGCGTGTGTGTTTTTGTAGAATGGAGAAGAGCACTGAAAGCTGGGTGCACGTGCAGGTTTTCTTAAGACCCGTGCCAGAGGATAAAAGGGGACCTTTGGATTTGATTCAAGGGGTTCCAGAAGGAGCCCTAAGAGCCATTTTGTCTCAGGAGCAGATCAATCTAGAGACTGGGAGGTCATAAAACCCTATTGAGGTGGGGGGTCTACATCAAGTGGTATCAGAGCCACTTTCTATTTGTAGACTGCAGGCAGAGGGAGGCATAGTAGATAAAGAAAATACTCTGATACACACCATCAAGTGGTATCAAAGCCAATAGATTTTCTGTCTGCATATCACAGGAAAGAGGTGGACTATGAAAGGAGAAATTCTGATGACATCAAGTGGAATCAGAAGAAAAAATTCATCTGAATTCAACAGGTGAAGAAAGAAGTAGAGTGTTAAAATCTCTATAGTGATTGTTGCAAGGTGTGCAACAAAGGATAGACAGTCAGGTGGACTATAGGAAATGTTGAAGTTACTCTCGGTGGAAGAGTAGACAACAAGTTTTCCAGGAGGGCAGACAAGAACAAGGAAATGGCTACTGAAGGCCATGAGCATGGTGGAAGAGGAGACCACCAACAGATGAGTAAAGAAGAGATGGATAAATAACTCACTGAGATAAGAGAAAGGATGGAAGAGCTTGTACTATGGGTGCAATAGAATGCAAAAGCACGATGGGTGTATGAATGGCCCATGAAAAAGAAGGTGAAGTGGACAGTCAAGGAGTTGTTGGCCAGAAGATAGCAAAGGCTGTCGAGGAAGTGGCTGAGGTATGCTGAAAACCTTAGTGACATAGAGCTGGTTTGTATCTGTGAGCCAGAAGTTGGAGAAAACCTCAGTGATGAGGAAGAGAGATCAGATTAAGATCTCATAAACTGCTAGGAGGGCAGGGATGAATTTTCCAATTTCCAGGTGGGCAATGAGATGAGATCATTGGAGGATTTCATAGATTGTCAGGAGGTCAGCAGGGGAAATTCATATTGCCAGGAGGGAAATGGTATGAGATTGGTTGAAGACCTCATAGACTACCAAGTGGGCAACAAAAAATTCCCAAATTGTTAGGTGGGCAGGGGAAGAGAAGGGAGACTGTCTGAAAGTCTTAGGGACTCGGGAGTGAGTTCATGTTAGGAAGGAGTACTAATGGAGATGGGATCAATTGATATCATAGACTGCCAGGGGGGAAACATAAAACTCCCATATTGCCAGATGGGAAAGGGGGAAAAGATGAGGCTATGTGAAAGCCTCATGAACTCAGAGGAGAGTTCAGATCAATGAGGAGAGCTGATAGAGGAAGATCAGAAGAGCATTCTGATCATTGGAGGAATTGAGATATTCTTACCAGGCAGCCCAGTTGAGGCAAGAGAATGTGTTGCAGAGGCAACAACAAAAGGAGGACAACCATCAGAGACTGTCATGAAGGAAGAAATGGAGCAGACACTGATGTCTACCCCAATAGAATTAAAATAGAATTCAGTCGAGTTGCTCAAAATTTTCAGCCAGGAAGCTGAAACCGAGAAGACTGCAACACTAGAATCTGCAGCAGAGGAGGAAGCAGATAGCATGGAATTTGCTGGTCTGTGTGAAAAATTGGAAGCCTTGGAGAAGAGGGTGATAGTGAAAATCTTGCACATACAACATGCTAAGTTGGAAGCAGGTAGTGGAGCATACCAGCCTGGGGAGAAGCTAGAAGAAGCTGGAAGTATGCCAACAAGAGAAATGGAAACAACATAACTGCCATAGGAAGAAGTTGAACAATAGTTCAATGATGAAATTGTAGAGCTGGAGTCTGCAGCAGAGTGGCCAACTAATGCCACAAAGAAAGATAAATATAGGAGGGGATATCGAGAAAATATTCCCATTGATAAGACAAAAGTGCAACAGAGAGGACTGCATACAAAGAGCCAACCACTGCAGCAACTGAACAAGGTGATTGATGAAATCAGAAGACTGATTTTGAAGTCAGCAAATGAGACTACCAACAATGAGAAGCTAAGTAGAAGGGAGTCTGCAAGAGAAACAGAGCAACAACAATATCAATAGCGAAGTAAAGGAGTAGATGGACAACTCCAAAGAACTGTTTGGGATCCAGGTGGATTTCGACATAGATGCAGAGGAACTCATGATCAAGAGATCATGATTTTTCCAGCTGAGGAGTATGATGCAGGAGCATCTCTCCAGCTCAGCACAAGTGCCAACCAACCATCACATCCAATGCACATTCATGAAGGAGAGAGGCAAAGCCCTCTCATTTTTTAAAATTTTGAAATCCGATCCCATTTGGGGATTTGCGTTGTAAGGATTTTCATGCCAAACACACCTTTGTATAGGAGGTGGTTGAGGTTTCCGTTAATGGTTACCTACAACCAAGTCCAGATCAGTTAGGTCTATGACCTCTATTTGTGTAATGTAGCCGCTCTATGAGAGCGATAACTCAGAGACGGTGAGGTGGAGGATAAGCTTGGGAGAGCCCTCATTTTGGAATAGGAGGAAGTTAGAGAGTAGAGAGTTAGGTAGAGGAGAGACCAAGCAGAGAGGTCTCAGGAGAGAGATAATACTTGTTATAGTCTAACCATTGTAAACACCTTTGTACAGACATACAGATTAATACAAAGAGTAGTTTTTCCTACATAACTGTGTGTTTTGGTGTTTACATGTTTGTATTCATTTCCTGTTTTAAAATGCATAACTGGTGAAGTATTTGCAGAAGTTTCGACTTCTTCCTATCTTGGAGTTTTTGAGTGAAAGGAGTGCACAAAGTCCACAAGGTGTGCATTGACAGAGGTGAGATAAACTCAAGAAAGCTCAAGAGGGATAGGGTTGAACCTTCACCAGCAGAGGTGCAAGGAGTGCACAGGAAAGAACTCTGTTTCGAGTTCGACGGGGAGACAAAACTACTGAAGGTTCTGTGGAAGCTCTGCCAGGTGGGCATTGAGTGAATGCATAGGGTGAATTGATGAGAACTCTGTTTCGAGTTCAATGAGAAGACATAATCACTGAGGATTCTGAAGAACTCTGCCAAGAGGGCATTGAGAAAGTGCATAGAGTGCACAGAAGAACTCTATTTCGAGTTCGGTAAGAAGACATAATAATTGAGGATTCTACAGAACTCTACTGGGAGGGCATTGAGTTAGTGCAAGTGTGCATAGGAGGAACTCTTTTGAGTTCAGAGAGAAGTTTCGAGGAGAGACACCTACAGAGTTGCTGAATACTCTGTTAGCTTAGCAAGGAGTGCTTGAGCAGGAGGTTGCCAAGAGGGAACTAATATCCATTTGAAGGAGAAGGCAAGGGTCGAGTCCCTTAGAGGTCCGAGTTCTCAAATCTCAGGACAGATTGCATAGTTGTGTGCAAGTGCCTTGTAAGGAGTGCAGAGGTCAAGAGAAACCCTTTGAGGTTTCAGAGTGAACAAAGCTAAGGAGGAACAATGTTTTCCAGAATGTAGGCGAGACCCAAGGTCACATGGTTTGCAGAGAAAGCAAAGGTCGAGGACTTTGAAACTTCAGAGATATTCCAAGAAAAAGGAAGAAGCGCAAAGCTCAGGAGGGAGCTATAGCTACTGTCAGATCTCGTGTAGAGAATTGACAACCGTTGGATCCAGAGGAAAGCACACAAAGTCTAACTGTTGGGAGCGTGTGTAGGAGAGAAACTGAAGATGAACAGCGTAGACACTTCGTAGAGAAGTGACGAAATCCCGACAACCATTGGATCAGGAAAAGGCATTGAATTTCGACATTTTGGAGTTTGGGGTTTCGAGCGGCCAAGGAATGTGGAATCGATTGCATCGTGAACTTCCGGTTCACGAAATCCCAAAATCACGCGTTTGAATTTCGGTATATCAGAGTTCGGGACTTGGAGAAGAAAGGGATCATGGATTTGCTGCATCGCAAACTCTCGAAGGAATTCAGACCTTTGGATATAGAGCGTGGTGGCCTGAGAGCTGTTGGATCAAAGAAGAGGAAGGGGGATTTGAACCATCATATCTAGCAGCAAGGTCCATGAGCTGTTGGATCTAGAGGAGGTGCGTGAGGTTTAAAACTCATCACAATAGAAGGAAGAGAAGACTCGTCAAAGTCCCAAAAAGACTAGGACCATCCATCGTTGGAAGGCTACATGGCGAAGATCCACGTATTTCAGTGATTTGGGCATCGAAAGGAAGAAGGAGAGGAGTCTTTCGACTTCGCAACCTGTGAAGTCCTAAAAAGCATCGAAACCGTTCATTTTGGAGGACAGGTGTCGAAGATCGTAGTCTATCGGGAGTTCGGGTACCGGGAGATCAAGGAGGGAGGAGTCATGAGACAAGAAGTCCTGACTCCCGAAATCACGAAAGGAGGAATCATGATTGAACAAGGACCGTCCATTCGGGAAGATCTGGACCATTGATTGTCCATGGGAGATTTTGTCATTTCGGACACTGGGAGTTCGAAGGACCAAGAGTCCTCGCAGATGGAGTCATGAAATCGTGAATTGTGAAATCTCGAAAGGTGGACTGTGGTCACAGACAAATTTTGGCATTTTGGGTACTGGGAGATTGAAGGACCTGGAACGTTGCAGCTGGAGTTGCGAAGTCCTGAAATCGTGAAACGTGAAAGGTGTGTGCGTTGTTGTAGAATGGAGAAGAGCACTGAAAAATGAGCGCACGTGCAAGTTTTCTTAAGACCTGTGCCAGAGGATAAAAGGGGACTTATGGATTCGATTCAAGGGGTTCCAAGAGGAGCCCGAAGAGCCATTTCAACTTAGGAGAAGATCTATCCAGAGACCGAGAGGTCGCAGAACCCTGCTGAGGTGGGGGGTCTGCATCACCATAGTACAACTGGAACTCTGTCATCCTAGTCCTCCCGGTTTGTGCAACAGACCTTTGTTAGTTAGTCCCCTTTCCAGAATCTTCTTGAAGGCTTCTACTGTTCCATTGGCCTGTGGGTGGTATGGGTTTCTCTTGTGATATTTGATCAGAAATTCTGTTGTAAGTGTTGCTATAGTGCTGCTAATGAAATGAGCTCCTTGATCTATGGTCAAGATCTTGGGACATCTAAACCGAGTAATGATACTTTCAAAAATGAACCTGGCAGCAGTGTCTGTCGAACAGTCTTGTACAACTGTTGCTTTTTCCTAGTAGGTAAGGTAGTCAGTCACGATAATGATGTACCTTGATTTTGAATGCTTGGCTATGGGGATGATTGGTCCAATGAAGTCAATTGCCCATTTCTCAAATGCTTGTAGAGCTCTAACTGGTTGTAGTGGCAGTTCATCGCGGCGTGACGGCTTTCCCACTCGTTGACAAACATCACACGATCTAGCATATACTTTCACATCCTTAAGGAGTGTTTCCCACCAAAGTCCTGCCTATAAAACTTTATGTGCCATGGACTTTCCTCCTACATGGACTCCTTCAACGCCGCTATGGCATTCCCAGAGTATATCCCACCTTTCGTGATCCAGGACACATCGTCTGAGGATGCTGTCTAGTCCTAGTTTATATAATTGTCCTGCGATCAACTGGTAATCGACTGCTCTAACAACCATGTGGTGTTTCTGAGTTGCAAAATATGTTTCTAGACAAGCTCTTGTACTTAGAAAGACTGCTATGTCTTCTAGATACTCCAGTATGGCTTCAATTCTGCATCTAGGAGACGATCATCTACTGCTCCACTACTTTCACCTGACTCTAATATGGATAGGTGACTAGGTCCTACATTGCATCTTCCCGACTTGATGATAAATTTAAAGGAAAATTCCTAAAATAACAACAACCATCTACAAATTCTTCCTTCTAACACCGGTTTGTTAACTAAATACTTTAATGGAGAGTGATCAGTAAAGAATTTGAAATGAGATCCTAACAGATAATGTCTAAATTTATGTAAGGCACAAATCATTACTAATCCCTCCCTATCTATCGTCGTGTAGTTGTGCTCTGCTTGCGACAAATTCCGACTCACAAAATAGATAGGATGATCCATAGCTCCGTCTCCAGGTTGTGTCAAGATGGCTCTTAAGGCAATTCTTGAAGCATCTACATGGACGTGAAATTCCTTCTCCCAGTTTGGAAATATAAAAATCGGTGCTGTGACAAGTTTCTCCTTGAGTGTCTCAAATTCTTTATCACATTCCGTGGTCCATTGGAACGTTTCAACATTTTTCAGGAGGTTTTCCAGAGGTGCAGTAATGTTGGCATATCTGCGGATGAACCTGCGATAGTAACCTGTGTGTCCCAATGTGGAGCACAACTGTTTGACACTTGTAGGTGGTGTCATATTCAAAATTACCACAACATTGGCTGGGTCTACCAATACTCCTTCTTAGTAGACTATGTGGCCCAACAAATTTCCATGTGGTACACAGAAGATACACTTCCTGAGATTTAATGAGATTTGCATCTCTCTACATCTGTCGAACATTAGCCTTAGCAGTGCTACATATTCCTTAAGCAAGCTATATATCGTCCAATCATCCATGTAGACTTCTATAAATTTATGCATGAACTCTCTAAAGGCTGCTATCACAATCCTGGAAAAAACTGTAGGGGCCTTCTTTAACCCAAATAACATCACATTATATGCAAAGGATCTCCATTCTGTTATGAAAGTGGTTTTCTTTCTGTCCTCTTCAGCGATCCTAACTTGATCATATCCTGCAAATCCTTCTATAAATGAGTATGCTTCCTTCCCCGCAACCTGTTCTATCACCGCGCCTGTAAATTGTGTTGGGAAGGGGTCATGCAGATAGGCAACATTGAGACTTTTGTAGTCTACACAGACTCTAATATCCTCTGTGTCTTTATTGCTTTGAATAACTATCGGGCTAACCCACTCTGCTTATTCTACTACAAAAATGAGACCTGCTTCCAACATCTTGTCTATATCCTTCTTGACCTTCTCTTTTACTCTTGGGTTAAGACGATATGGTCTATGTCTGACAGGATTAGATCCTAGTTTCAATTCAATCTTCATTTCTCCCATATCTCCTTTGATTCCTTTTAACTCTGAGAAAGTCTTTGGGAACAAATCCTCATATTCCCTTAACAAACTCTCTATTTATTGAATGGTTTGCTCATCCCAATAGTTTCCCACCATGGCCATCTTGGGTTTCTCTATGGTCCCTATGTTGATTTTGTGCAATTTTAATGGGTGATTGTAGGAGCTATCAGTCTGACTGGGTATGGTGTTTTGAATTTCTCTGTTCCCCTCTATCTCTTTGATGGCTAAGTTTCTCAGGGATACTAAGTCGTTTGGGTTTTCTGAGTCTTTGCTAATATGATAACATTTCATGGGTTTCTCAGTCAAGGGTAAGTGGAGTTTAGTCTGAAGTTTTTGGCTATGTCGAGCGCATGATGCTAAGTTTGATTTCTTCTTACCATTATCTGTAAAAGGAAATGCTTTAATCTATTGCAAGACTACTTCAAGCTCGAGGTACTTACTTGTAAATGAGAAGTCCTTGCACAATTGAGTTGCCAGTGTTTGCCAATTGCTGGTCTATCTTCTGGTTTCTTCGTGCATAAACCAAGCTTTCAGGATTGGACCTAGAGAGTGGGGAAATACCTGAGGCCAGAAGTGAGGGGGTATCTCCGCAACCTGCCACTGTGTCGCGCATTGTTCAATATGTATCCTGGGATCTGATTCTCTGTTGAACTGTTGTGCAACTTGGAGATCTGTCTGCATCCCTGATCCCAACTACTCCTTATTCTAGAACCTGTACTTGATAGCTTGCTTGACCTCGTCCCAAGTTCTGAGTATGACTTTATGAGTGGCCCACCATCTGGCGGGGGTGTTCTAAAAAGCTATATCTAGTACCGAGATTCTTTCATCTTCTCTCACATTCTCTTCCATGCTTTGCAAAAAATTGTCTAGATCTATGGTGCCATCGTATACTGGGTGTTCTCCAACTTCGGTCCCAACCCATCTGGTCATTCTGATAGTTGTGCATCTTCTTGAGAATCTTTCATACGACCCTTGTTGCCAACTATCGAAAGCCAATTCTAAATCCTCATCTGCTGATTGTATACTTCTCCAACTTACTGATCCATCCGTTGTAGGGTTTATATAACCGTTTCTTGTCCCAGCTATTACAATGTATAAATGGTCTATATCTTCTCCCTCCATATTATTGTCTATTGGTTCTGTGTACCTGGGTCCTACATATGGATCCAAGGGTTGAACTACCTTAATCCCCTCAGCTTCAAAATTCATGCTGTATTTCTTTAAGTCAATTACTACATAATTTTCGTAAGCCCAATCGATGCCATGTAGTGCAGGGTAGGGGTCCTTATCTCCCATGATCTCAATAACTTCAAATTCAACTACTGTTTTTACTCTTGCTACATTGATTTCCACATTCTCCAGTCTTCCTATGGGGAAGATACAGTATTGGTTTGCCATTCTTAACTGAATTGGGGAATATGTCAGTGTCAGTTTTCCTAAGGATTCCCAGGTCTTCTTGGGCATAATGTTCACATTTGACCCGAGGTCCAACATGACATCCCTAATTTCATATTCATCTAAATGGGCCACTAATCTAAACTCCTTCCCGGTTCTTACTTTTCTTCACTGCACTCTCTGAGTATTTTTCTCAGGAAGATTAGCCCTTATTCTTGCTTCTGAGGTTTCTTCATTCCCTAAGACTAGGTACAACTCATTGCACAACCTTTCTGTTAGTTGATCATTCCCTAGAATGTCAGAGAATAACTGAAACCAAAGTTCAATTGCGTTTTGGGGTTTCTCATGTTGTCTTGGTAGGGTTACAGGTTTCTGGGTGCAGGGAGTGAAGCAGGGACTTGTGCCACCTTAGGGTAAACAATAGACTGTGCGGGTTTCTCTTGTGTCTCAGGGCTAGGAATAATTTGAAATATTTCTATGGCATCTTTAAAGAATAACTTCTATTTCAAAGGGTCATACTTGTCTTCTTTAGGTGATGATTTTTGGATTTGAGGTAGATTATCAGCATCAACTCCTATCTTTTCTCTTCCTTGAGTAATGATATTAATGTTGGGAAGCTGTCCCTTAACGAATCTCTTGATTTCTGAACTGATAAGGTTAGTTCCTATTTGTCGTTCTCTATCTTCCCATTTTTCAATTAACTCTGGGCAGTCTTCAGTTGCGTGCCCGTTGGTTCTGCAATGAGAGCACCATGGTCGCCTTGGATGAGGATAGTCTCTAGCCAAGTGACCTTGTTCATCACAGTTATAAAACCTTCTTGGTCCTCTTTCACCAGTTCTTCCTCCTCTGAAGTCTCCTCCGGCTCCACCTCCTCGACCTCTTCCTAGTCCCTGAGGGTTTTCATTCACCCTGAATGTTGTTTGGTCCAACCTGTCTGCAAGTGCGTCCAACTCTCTACATTGATTTTTAGTATGCATGGTAGATGCACATAACTCACATTGGACTATGTTTTTTACTGTTGAATATTTCTGCATGATGGGGCACTATCTTGGCCCATTCCCATGGAATCGACAGATTTCACAGTATTCGACTGTTGGTGCTGCTTGGCCTCCTAGGAAAGCATGATACAGGGTGGGGTTATGGAATGGTAAGTTCGTCAAAACTTGTGAAACTCCTCCCGTGGGTCCTTGTGGGGGTAATATTGAATTCTGAGGAGGTCCCATTTCCCTTAGATGTGGACATTCGTTCGCTAAATGTCCTTCTGTATAACATCTAGTGCACCAAACCTGTGGCCGTCCCTGTCTGGGTATCATCAACTCCTAGATATTTTCTATAAGTGCCAATATATTCCCTTATTGTTGCACCAGATTCACATCCACTGGGGGTCTGGTCACTCTTAGGCTCCTAGGGTGTCCCACCATGGCTTCAATCTTCATTGATTGTTCTGAGGCATCTGTTAACGTGGCTATCTGCTGTTGTGTTAGCAAAATTTGAGTTAGAGGTAGCAACCATTGAATGTACCACTCCCTTTGATGTTCTTCGTGGATTGGGTGTGCCAACCCCCCTATGGAATATTTCAACTTCTGGCTGTATTCCCAGGCTGATTCACCTTCTCGCTGCTGAATCTCACGCAACTCAGACATAGCCTGTTGTTTTGACTGAGGTAGTTTAAATTCTGCTATAAACCTCATCTGAACCTGGGCAAGTGTGAACGCTTGACCTTATGTCCCTGACACTCCTCATTCAATGATATTCATATACCACTTGAGAGCGTGACCTCTCAAGGTAGTCTGGAACTCGACTAGCTTGTTCGCATCTGGTGTCCCTCTAGAACTCCAAATGGCTTCGCACAATAACCAGTGTTGTTCAACATCTTCATCTCCCTTACCCCAACATTCTCGATATTGAGCAATCAAACCTCCTTCATGACCAACAATTGTTGATCTTATATTTCTTATTAGTATAAATCCTAATGGTCCTGCTTGTGATCTACTAGGGGATCCCAATATCTTCCCTGTCCTCGCACTTCCTGGTTGCAATTTACTAATTACTTGAATTGGAACAAAACTAGCATGATAAGGTAGTATCGAACTTACTGCTTGGATAGAATATGCTCGGGGTGTGGGTGATTCGGGGGTGGCGCCACTGGCTTCGGGGCAATTTTCTTTGATCTGGGGGGTCTCATTTGCTTCCTCTGGGATGATTTCTTCGGCCGGATTCTCAATATCTCCTGTTATCAGGGTTGAACCTTCTCTTTCTTCTTCAAGATTCATGTTGGATTCTTCCTCTCTTATGTTTGCACATTCCTTTTCTTGTCCCACCTCCTGGGGACTTCTTCCTCTCTACGCTTCTCTCTCATTCAATATTTGACTGGCCAATTGTTCCTGTCTTCTCATCTTCTGCAATTCTTCCATATGTCTTTCCTCTACTTCACCCGATCCTCTTTCTTTCCTCAACTTTTCAGTCTGTCTTAATA
>ML783497.1:941259-951738 GCA_009831015.1 Picea engelmannii | reverse complement strand
CCCCCCCCCCCATTTGTCAAAGAACCCTCCCCTTATCTCATTACATGAATCTCACCCCTTCTCACCCTACCCCAAGCGAGGGTGTTTACGCTACCATTTCAGTCAGGGCCATGATCAACATCCCCTCTTTCACCAAAAAAACCTTAATCCATAGGGGGATTTCCCTCCACAATATTCACCTTGCGTATTTCTTGAAAATTTCCTCTGCCTGCAAGAAGGACTGGTGGTTCTCAACTGCAAATTCAATTATGTATCCCTCTAGTGTGGTGCTAACCCAAAAATCCATAGCTCGTGTAACTGGGCAATCCAACCTCTGGAGTGCTGCTAACTTTTCAGTATCCCATGCACAAATCTTCTTGTCCTGTCATTGGAACTCTGGAGATTCTTGGAGTCTTTTTATCCAGTGGAAAAATTCTTCTAGGAATTTAACCCAAAAAATCTTGTATTGGTCGCTCAATCTTTCTGAGTAAAGTATTTCTTCATGAGTTCGTTCCACCGACCTTCTCCTTAGCTCGACTTCTTTCCATATGAAAGCATCATAGTTTCTTTCCCACCGTTGATCGATGCCAGATCTATGGATCGGTGGTAACATTCTCCCTACAGGTTCCTTTTTAAAGCAGGTCCCAAAAAAAAAACCATTTTGTTGGTGCGAATTTGATCAGACCAGGGTCCTTCTCAGGTTACCAACAAAAGGCACCATGTAGTCTAGAGCACTGACATTTTCATCTCCTCCGAAGAGAAGAAGTCTCACCTGAAGCACTGCTGAAACAAATAGATAGGGAAGGGTAGGAAGAAGACTAAAGAAGATCCATAGAGCATTTGGAACTCACTCCTATTCTTGCACAAATGACATTATCATATCTGGAACATCTAAATGAAAGAACCAAACCTACTTATGTTGTGAGAAACAATTAAACATAGAGCCATTGAATATAACTCATAAGATATAAAGAAACACTGTAATACAGAAGTAAACATACAAAGATGCCTCATATTTGAAAATCTAGTCCTTCATCATATTATCTCAGAGATCTTTCTTGCATTACAGACTCATAATTACATAGAAATTCCCAGTACAGACTCTCGGCTCTAGGCCCCTACCATAGAGCTCTAATTCCCAACTCGAAGGTATCATTCCTCACAGGATCAAAATCTGTCTGTTCTCGACTTACAATAGTTACCAATAGTTACTCCCAACTATGGGTGACTCTTGATCAACCTGACTCAAATTGACCCTAATCAACCCAAAAACTAAACGGACGAACCCTTTTACAATTATATTCAGTCCTATATATAGCTGGGTTATGTCTTCCTTCTCGGCTTGCACGCTTCCTTGTTCTGTTGCAAATGTTTGTTGCTTAGCTGGTGTTGCGCTCACTTCCACAACTACATTCTATTATTCTTTGTTCCAGCCTTTGATGAAGTTTGTGCGACTCATGCTTAATCAAAACTTGCACAATTCCTTCCCAAAAATGAAGGGCCTAACATGCCATAACAAATGATAGCTCGGGGCTCAACCAAACAAACAATGCAACTCTCAATAGTCTGCATTGCAACCCAGAAGAATGAAACATAATGACCACTAAGAGTAAAGGAGTGACAACAACTGATACCCAAACTGGTGGTAAAAACCGACGCAATAAAAACTAAAAAATTGTTACACCATTGTCACAATTTTCCATAGAGAACCATAGTAAAACCCTAAGCTGACTGACATGTTTTCCACTAAAACAAAGCAATGCACAGGCTATCCATGCAATAAAATCCATTCTTTTCTTTTAAAATGACAACAGTCTAGATTATTCACAGAAGAAACCATATGCACAACACTGATACACAATCAAAACTTAAGAAAAACACAAACCTCATGAAATCCTAAGCCAAAAAAATCGAATCATAATATAGAGGGACCATCATGGATGGAAAGTAAAGAAGCCATACCTGGAAAAATTTCTTTGAGAGAAGAGTTGGACTATGTTTTTCCTTTCAAAACCAGAAATCATGGAGTTTCCACAACCACTAGAGATGAAAAAACCAAATGGAACTATGGCTAGGGTGACGGGGTCGAGGTTTGTTGGAGCGATGTGCAGTAAATGCACATCACTTCCTCCCCCAACCCTATTCAATTCAACGTAAAAGCCAACCCATTACCATAACATCAACCATTAATTCAAACACATCTCCATTTCTATATTCAATTTCATATCCATTGCATAGTGCGCCACCCCAAGTCATGTCAAAAACATTTAACATAAACCATATGTATAACGTTAGGATATATACCTTACAATGATCCTTTAATCAAAGCGCATAAGCATATAAGCAAGGTTATACACCTTCTTTTGTATCAATCCATATACCTTAAGGTTTGTATATAATTCTTTCCCTTTTGTTTTAAAAGCTTCCATATGATCTTTTGCACAAGATCATATATGAAATAAAATAATCAATGTTTAATGCATAAACATAACACCTGTAAAAAAAATGTACCTTTTATCCATAGTGTTGGATTACTGAGAGGGGGGGTGAATTAGTAATAGAGAAATACTGTCTTTTTTCACCAAAAATGCAAGTGTTATATCAATGTAACATTATAATCCAATAGTTACAGAGTAAATAAACAATGAACAAATGAGCAATCACACACATACACAATACACCAGTGTTTTTACGTCCAAAAGCGAGAGAAAAACACATAATGTTTTTTCTTATATGTCTTGAAAAATTACATTCATTGGAAGCACCAAGTTCCTTTGTTTTCTAGCTGCAACTGGAAGGAGGCTCCAACCCCCTAGTTTTTCAGGCTACTACCTGAGGGAAGCTCCAACTCCCCAATTCTTTGGCTACAACCAAAAGGAGGCTACAACCCCCTATGTTCTCTGGCTACAACCGGAAAGTGGCTACAACCACCTATCCCTGGCCCGTCCAACCACCCTGAAGTAGAAGTAGAATGATGGAACCACTATCACACTATCACTGTGAGATATACCACTGTACAACTGTATCAATTTGTATCACTGACTTGTATCCTACCTGTACAACTTCCCTGTAATCAATCTGTACCTGAACTAAACATGTATCAACAAAACACAACATGTACATGACCTGTAGTGCTGTAGCATGCATATGTATGCACCCTATTTGTTATGCAGCTCGCGTATGTACGTGACCAAACTGTTATGCAACTTGCGTATGCCTTATGAAAACTAGGGTTTTCTTTCCTCCGAAAACTTCCGACCCTGTGTAACTTCTTTCACATAGATCTGTAACCTATCACTGCATCCATACTGTATATGTACCCTGTGCATGCATCCTCATACATATCTCTCTCTAATCATGTGCCAAAAGTGTGTGTAATCATGAATACTTATAATAACCCTCACATGATCTAAACTTCAAACCCTTTCTGATATCCAGCCTCTCAATACATCAACCAATACAAGCTCTCAACCATATACCACAAAAACCCTTAGCCATATGCCAAGAAATACAAGATGTTCCTCAACAAGAAGTATCAATGATAAATATACCAACACTGTATTTCTGTAGATCTGACTTATACAAAAGATCCCATGCAGCCACTAGTCTTTCTAGGGAGAATCCTCAAATCTCCATAACCATTTGTCATGCATACATAAAAATCCAACTATTCATAGAAATAAGACATACATTTTGAAACAATGGATAGATCTGATGTATCTGAGCACTATAGACCTTCCTGGGAGCTTGATCTTAGAATATAGAACCTTTGCATCTTCATCTTCTCAAGTTTCCATGGCTTTACCAACATGTACGCACCATAATACACTACCAGCCCGCGCACGTACACACCCTAATACACTGTCAGACTATGTATGCCTTAGTATGTGCGCACCCTAATACACTGTCAGCCCGCGTACAGCTCAGAAAATAGGGTTTTTTAGTATTCGCTATAATTCCAAGAATTTTACCATCAACCCTTCGTACTACTTCAGACTTTCACAACTTTAGATGTATCAATGAGTACTTTCTATAAGCCTCACACAACAAAATATATTCAATGTGTTCAAGTGTGTTTAAATGAGGGAGACTTGCCTCTTATTTATACTTTCATGTAGCTTTCCACTTTCCTTATTTTAGGGATTTCTTCATTAACTTTATTATTTAAATAATTTCTTTTTCAAACACTTTGAATTTTATGGGCTTCTAGATGACTCACAAGGGTTCTCCTACTTCACAACATAACTCTCTAACCATGAGAATTTATGTGACATTCCACATACCACCGGAAATGGCATGACATTTACTATCCATATGGAATAGTCTTACCTGCAAATATCTCAAAACTCATACCATTATCCATCAAAACAACTTGGGTCCATTACCCAAACCATTGTGCTACCAGGATTTCTTCAAGGGTTGACATCAATGACAACCAACCCATTTAATCAACACATAGTACTGCCATAAGTTGCAAATGTCCATCAAAACCATTTAGCAATAACACATTCGACCAACAATGTTATGTTTCCATGACGAATAAAACCATGACTTACACCATAAACTGTAGAAGACTGTGTATGCATCATTATAACAACAACAAACATATAAGTGTAACGGATCCATCATAGCACCTCTAGTCTACAAGGGGGTCCCACCTACTAGTTAATTATTATTATCATAAATAAATAATAGAGATTAGAAATCATTTGTGAGTAGTATTAATCATTGCGATTTTAAGCATCAACACCTCTCATGAGGAAAATTCCTTCTGGATCACACCAATCTTGTCTCTGAAGTCTCTAAAGTACTTGAAGTTCACTCTAGAAAAAGTCTTAGTCAACACGTCTACTACCTGTTCATCGGTAGGGAGATACTTGAGCTTCACTACTCCCTTCTATACCATCTCTTAGATAAAATGGTACTTGATCTTGATATGCTTGGACCTGTCATGGCACATTGGGTTCTTTGAAAACCTTATGCAACTCTGGTTTTCAAAAAGAATACAAGTAACCTCCAACTCAAGATCAAACAATCCTTTAATCAACTTACGAATCCACGTTGCTTCACCACAAGATGAACACGTTCCTACATACTCTGCCTCTACAGAACCAAGTGCCACACAATTTTGCTTCCTACCGAGCCACGATATCACAAATGATCCCAAACTAAAGCAAAATCTAGATGTACTCTTCCGGTATGTGACACTACCTTCCCAATCTGAATCTGTGTAGCCTTGCAGTCTTATCTCATGATCCAATATATATCTGAGTCCATAATCAATTGTACCCTTCATGTACCTCATCACATGTTTTTCTGCAATTAGGTGAACATGTCTAGGATCAACCATGTACTAACTCGATGTCTTCTCCGCAAAACATATATTTGGCCTCGTGTTCATCAAGTACATCAATGAACCAATCATCTATCCATACATGGTAACATATACTATCTCCGAACATGTATCACTCAATAAATTTAGATTCATCTCCCTTGGTGTCAACATGGATTTACAATCCATCACCCCAAGCTCATCAGGAAACTGTTTGATCTGGAATATCATGTCCTAGGTGCCTGCTTAGGCCCATACAAATCTTTATTCGATCTTAAAACATGATAATCCTTCTCATGTATCTTGTGGCTTCTCAATGTATACTTTTTCTGACTACTAGAGAAAGTGTCTCGTCATAGTCTTATCCCTCTTGCTGGGAGAATCCTCTGGACACAAATCAGGCTTGTACATATCTATGCTTCCATCAACAACATGTTTTATCTTGTAGATAAATTTGGAAGTCACTACTAACTTCCCTTCTGTTCTCAAGGCAAAAGATCCATATCCGAACCCTTATGACTGACTTCCTCCTTTGTCATTGAAACTAGGGAATCTTCCCAAGAGGTCTCATATCTCCTCGAAGGCTCTGAAGCTTTTATCTAGCCTCCTCAACTCATGAAACATGTCTATTAGTCATGGAATATGTCTCTCTCTCCCATATGAATATGAGGAGGAATACTTTCTGAATGAAAGTCTCTAAGCCACTGAATCTTGCTAAGATCAGGCTCACTCTGAGTCTCTATAAACTCCAAAGCCATCTACTCCCTCTGTATGTGATGATTTTCTTTGAAGTATCCTATGAATGGTCCTAGGGAGGTTGCTCCTCCTTACTGGATCATGAGGGCTGACTCCCTTTGAAATATAGCTCCTTCTGAGATGGTACTTGGTGGGGTCGTCTGCCTCACCACTGGTGGAGCCATATGCTCCTCATGATATGGCTCTTCAATTCTATATGGATTTACATCCTGCAAAGTATCATGGGACCATGCTGGTCTCTTCCTGGTTACTGCAATGATTCTAGGTAGGCCCTTTTGGATCTACTAAATCTTCCCGATGATCTGAAGAGTGATCAACTACACTAGAGGGATTTGTTCGGTCATATTTGGATCCTTCTTCATCTTCTTCTTCTTTGGTACATGGATGTATATGGTCATGTATACAACTTCATATCTGGATAGTCTGCTCCATGTTTCAAACTAGAGACCATCTAATATGTTGTCTCATGCAACTGTCTCTATAACTTCCCTCAGATTTATCACCTATGATCTTCCCGAAACAAGGACAACAAAGGGGAAAACAATAAAAAAGAATAATACTCTTATAATAATGAAAAAAAGAACGAGAACAATAATCACAATAGCTCCTTCTCAGAGCTATTTCTTGTGACCTTCCTGGAACAAGAGACAAAATAAAAATACAATAATAAGAAATAGGAACAACATTCTTCTAGTGTTGTGATCAATCATTCCTCCATGGTAACCTGCCTAGAACAAGAAAAAAAAATCAATGATATCTCCATGGTAACCTCCATGGAATTTATAAAATAACCCGCCCGAGACAAGAGAAACAAGAGAAAAAAGTATAATATCATTTTCATAAGAACATCTCTATGTCAACAAGAATAAAAGGCAATCTCATGGTAATCATCATATTATTACCAAGGTGACCTTCCTGGAAGCAAAACAAGAAGTATCTCCTAGAGGAGATGTTAGTTCATCTTGCAAACAAGTACAATAAGAATTCATATCAATAGTACTCACATGCCACCAAGTATTCATTGTACCTAGCAGTAATAGAACCTTTCAAGGATTGTTGTCACAACTAGTAATGTAGAAATTATCAAACTTGATATGTGCAAATTGGAAACTTATTAATTTAATCATTCAAACCTGGAACCTAGAGTCTTATCTTCAAGAACGAGTGCTATTGATTTTCTTCCGAGTCTCCTTCACTCAATATGACAAGTATTCTCTTCAAGCTATCCCATGTACTTAACACAATATGATTTCTTGATAGAAATCTGAGTTAGAGAATATAATGCAAACAAAATCTAAAATCTCAACCTTAATCAATATAATACTTTGATTAAAGTTAGTTTCTAACTTTAACTTTGAACATAGGCTAGTATGATAATAATAACTTCAATAGATCAAAATGCAACTAGATGTTCATAAGATCACAATAATTCCATAAAGACTAGAGGCATATGAAAACAATCAAATCTAGAGTGTGTTGTTCCTCCGAATGTGATGGATCTGAGATCTCTCTAGATCTACTATTGTTGCTTCGACAAGAGATCCCTTCTCCCGCAATCACACTCAAAATAGTGATATAGTTTAAACATATATAAGTACATACTATTGATTAATTGGGTTGTTGTCATTGATGTCAACCCTTGAAGCAAGTTTGGTAGAAAATTACGATGGCCCCAATAGTATGGTTAAGGGACTTCAATTTGATTGATGTATAATGGTATAAAATTTAATATAGTTGCAGGTAAGATTATTCTAGATGGATAATACATGTCATGCCATTTCTAGTGATATGTGGAACGCCACATAACTCCTCACATTTAGAGAGTTATGGCCTTGTGAAGTTGGAGAACCCTCATGAGTTATCTAGAAGGTCAAAGAAGTCAAAATGATCCTAGAAGCTCCTAGAAGAATTTGACTAGTCAAGTGAGTAAAACTAGGAATTAATCATGGGTTAAATTGTGCAATAAGAAAATAACTAAAAATCAATTAGTTGCAACTAGAAGTGGAGAATTTACTGTTTGTACCAAAGTGGGTTATAAGTGGACAAGTGGTTAGAAGTGGGTTAGCCCTAAAAGAAGGAAATTGGGTTAAGTTGGTTAGAAGGTAACCCCTTGAGGAAGCAACATGGAAGTATAAATAAGAGAGCAAGGCTCTCCTATTAGAACCTATTGATCACATAGATTATCTATTATTGTGTAATTTTTATTGTAGGTACTCATTGATATATCTGAATTTATGCAAGTTTGATGTAGCACGAAGGGTTGACGATGAAAGTTTCAGAATTACAAAAAATACTGAAAAAACCCTTGTTTTTGAGGTGTACATGGGATACAGTGGAGCAGGGCATGTATGTACGTGGGATACCAGTATAATAGGGCACACACATGAAATAAAATCCTTAGAAACTTAAGAAGATGAATATGTGAGGTCTCTAGAGTCTGAAATCAAGCTCCCATGAAGGTCTATAGTGACCAGGTACATCAGATCTATGTATTGGTTCAAAATGTATGTCTTATTTGTATGAGTAGTTGGATTTTGTTGTATACATGAGAAATGGTTATGGGGGTTTTAGGATTTTCCCTAGAGATATTAGTGGCTGCATGGGACTTTTTGTATAAGTCATATATACAAGAATACAATGTTGGTATAATAAATATTTATCGTTGATACTTTTGCTAGAGTTGAGGCACATCTTGTATTTCTTGGCATATGGTTAAGGGTTTTTGTGGTACATGGTTGAGAACTTTTATTTGTGAATTGGTTGATGTATTGAGAGGCTGAATATCAGAAAGGGTTTGGTGTCTAGTTTATGTGAGGGTTATTATACTTGTTCATGATTACACACACTTGTATGGCACATGACTAGAGAGATATAAATTCTTTGGGTAAAGGATATGTATGAGGATGTATGCACAAGGAACAGTTACAGTTTGGACACAGTGATAGGTTGCAGGTTGATGTGAAAGAGGCCGTAGAGGGTCAAAACTTTCCAGAAGAGATAAAAACCTACTTTTCAGAAGGCATACGCAGGTTGTAGAACATATAGGTCACGTACATACATGAGTTGAATTATATATAGGGATTGTACATACACATGTTGTAGAACAAACATGTCGTGTATCTGTTGTGTTTGGTTGGTACATGATCATTTAAGGTACAGGTTGATTACATGGCAATGGTACATGTTGGATACAGGTTAGTGGTATAGGTTGGTACATGTTTATAGTGGTATATCTTACAGTGACAGTGTGACAGTGGTTTCTTCATTTGACACTTATATTTCAGGGTGGTAGGATGAGGAAAGGAAAGGTGGTTGTAGCCACCTTCCGGTTGTAGTCGGAGAACATAGGGGGTTGTAGACTCCTTCTGGTTGTAGCTAGAGAAATGTGGATTCGTAGCTTCCCTTAGGTTGTAGCCCTAAAACATAGGGGGTCAAAGCCTCCTTCTAGTTGTAGCTGGACAACAAAGGAAGTTTGTGCTTCCAAAGAATGTAATTCTTAAATACATATAAGAAAAAAACATTCTGTGGTTTTCTCCCGCATTGGGTTTCCACGTAAAAATATTGGTGGAATGTGTATGTGTATGATTGTTCATTTGTTCATGGTTTATTTAATCTACACTTATTGGATGATAATGCTATATTGATCATAAATATAAACAACACTTTCATACTGTGGTTAAAAGGATTAAAAATATCTATTACTGATTCACCCCCCCTCTCAGTAATCCAACACATACCTCCATAAGCATTGACAGGTAGTGGCACCATCCAACAACAAAGATAAGAAATGATTAACATTATAACTTCAAAGGTGCTCCAAATTGTAATCTAAAGGTAGCTCGATATGTGCTAGGTTAAAGTGCACTAGGAAAACCAAAAATTAAGCCCAACGTTACATAGAAACTTTTACTGCAACTGGTGCTACGACTGGCACTGCAACTAGTTCTATAACTGACACTGCAAATGGTGTTGTAACTAGTGCTACAACTGACACTACAACTGGTGAAAAGGAAATGGCACAAATAAATTGGCACTGCAACTTCATAAATTTGCAAATTTGATCCAGGGGAAAGATGCACCCTACATAATTGATCTTCTTAGTGGGTTTAGTAAGTGCTCAACAAGCTTGACAATGGGGGTAAATGAGAATATTCCTTCCAGCGGTTAGACTCTTATGAAGGAAACCAACTCTGAAACCATTTTAAATTTTGGTATGCTTGTTTAATCATAGAAAATGTCACATCATTGTCACCCAACCATAGGAATTCACATATTCGACCCCTGAGCACACTAACCTTTACTTAGAATAATTTTGGCAAGTCTACACTAGAACCAACAGATAAACCCTAGCCACAATAATGCTATAGAAACAACACAATAACCATACAAATATAGCATACCTTACACCAAGA
>ML783497.1:888922-901192 GCA_009831015.1 Picea engelmannii | reverse complement strand
GGACAGACAGAAAGAGTGAATCAAATATTAGAGGATATGTTAAGGATGCATGTAATGCATCAACCCAGGAAATGGGAAGACTACCTACCATTGGTAGAATTTGCCTACAACAACGACTACCAAGCCTTCTTAAAGATGAGTCCCTTCGAGGTCCTCTATGGTAGACCTTGTAATACTCCAGTCCGCTGGAGTAATCCTATAAATAGGATTTATTTTGGACCTGGAATGTTGAAAGAAATGGAATAGCAAGTGACTTAGATAAAACAAAATCTGAAGGTCGCTCAGAAACGACAGAAAAGTTATGTTGATCAAAAGAGAACTCTAAGAGAGTTCAAAATGGGAGACCATGTATATCTCAGAATTAAGCCCAGAAGGAGTTCCCTAAGAATGGGAGCTTGTGCCAAGTTGGAACCCTGGTATTGTGGACCCTTTGAGGTTCTAGAAAGAGTGGGACCTGTAGCCTATCGGCTAGCACTTCCTCCCACAGTAAAAGCACATAATGTTTTCCATGTTTCATTATTGAAGAAATATGTACATGATGCTAATCATATAATTGACTGGTTTTTGATCCAGGTGGAACCGGAGGGAGAATTTCTACCAGAACCCCAATGCGTAATTGACAGAAAGGAAACCCCACTCCGGAACCAAACCATTGCACAGGTAACGGTGTAGTGGAGGCATTTTGTCCCAGATGAGGCTACATGGGAAATGGAGGATGCCATGAGACAGGCATATCCGATTTTGTTTACTTCTGTACATACAATTCATGTTAAAAGATAAGAACATCGAGGATGATGTTCCTTTAAGGGGGAGGGAATTSTAACACCTTGTTTCCCCCAGTTTGTAAAAATTACTGGACTGGCCAGAACTGTGGCAAACTCATGAATGTGAATATGTGATGTGGATGGACCTTATGGAAAAGGTCAATAAATGTGAATAACATTATGAATTTATATTGCAGGACTGCTGAGAGGGGATGTGCAAAAAAAGAGACCATGATGGCGGTGGAAGGCACCTGGAAAGGTGGTGTTAACTTCCACTGAGAATTAATACCATATTTGGACTTCACTAGCCCGGAGAACCAAAAGTGGCTCACTAGCCCCGAATTAAATGTCTCGCAGGTTGGCAGGTTGATGGCTCCTCAGGAATTAATGAGGGATGGGGAGGTGAACCACCCATCCGTAGAGCCATCATGACTGATCAAAGTGAGGGAAATCATGCCACATGCAACCTCGCAAGAGGATAAGGTGTGGGGTGGAGGCGATTGGGGGAAAACGTGAGGGGAGGAAGAGAACTCTGGAAATACGCAGAGTGAGTGATAGCAGAGAGTAAGGAGAGTAACCTTCGCTCCTGGTCACTGGAAAACAAAGACGCAGTCTCCCAACATCGTGGTCTCAGCTCGGGGGTGGCTAGTGGTAAATCCACTGGGAGTCGCTGAGCCTACGGTTGGGTGGAAACGAGCACCCCTCTCAGTAGTTGCTTAACCCCTAGTGTTATTTCTGATAAGTGTTTTGCCTCTGGCATCTTGAAATATATATGTTTATTCTAATAATTATGCCCATAAGTTGTGAAACTGTGAATGATTTTATTGTAAGAATGTCTGTAGGGTGTTTTTGATCAATACTGGTAGATGCATGTTTATAATGGAAATACTACGTATGGCTTATGTCTTCATGAATCACTATTTATATTCTTACTGACCTAATTCAGACTGCATGTCTGATTCGTGGGAGAAAGGTACCCTTATATGCCTCAGATAGTACCCCAGGTAAGAACCTCCCCATAGAGATACCCTCCCTGAAAATCCCATCAAGAACTGGGAAAGCGAATGTGAAGGCGTAAGGCCTTAGTAACCCTGCACGGGGAGGAACGATCCTCTTGAAAACTCGAGATGGCAGCATAAGGATGAAGTATTGAGTCGACGGATGAGATTCCGTTGGGAGATTTGTGGTCACTCACGACTGTCATATCAGAGGAAGAAGATGGGGTGTTAAGTGCCTTAATCCTGATAGGTATTAATCGATGGACGAGATTCCATTGGGAAACCTGTGGTCATGCATGACCGTTAGATTAGTAGGAGTGAGTAGGGTGTTAAATGCCTTACCCCTTTGTTTTCTGTGTCTTCATGGACAATGAAGAATTCGGGACCGTAGATCTTCAAGGTCCATGGGAGTATCTGGACTGTTGATTTTTCCACGTCCAGGGAGATGTGGAAGAATGCACAGGTAGGAACCAATCTGAGCCGTCAGATCTCGTCTGGAAAAACCTGACAGTCGTTGGATTTGTCAGGAGTTACTCGAGGGTTAAAGACCTCAGTGTATAGGGGTGAAAACCCTGGAATAGATCTAATCCGTCCGAATGATGGAGGCCATGTGTCGTAAGATTACCCATTTTGGGAAATCAAGAATCGCGGAATCGGGAATCCTGATGACGAGAGTTCAGGATTTTCCATGGTGAAAACCCCGGAATAGATCTGAGCCATCCAAATGGTGGAGGCCACGTGTTGTAAGATTACCCATTTCGGGAAATCAGGAATCGCAGAATCGGGAATCCTAATGACGAGGGCTCAGGATTTTCCGTGGTGAAAACCCTGGGATAGATCTGAACCATCCGATTAACGGAGGTCACGTGTCATGAGATTACTCATTTCGGGGAATCAGGAATCACGGGATCGGGAGTCCTGGTGACGAGAGATAGGGACTTTCCATGGTGGAAATCCCAGGACAAATCTGGACCGTCCGATTTACGGAGGTTACGTGTCGAGAGATTAACCGCATCGGGAAACTAGGGATCGAGAATTCGGGAGTCTCGTGATCGAGAGTCCAGACTCTCGTGATGATAAACTTGATGAACGGATTAGATTCCTTTGGAGGATCTCAGGGTCTGTGACGACCGTTAGAAGTGAGTAAGAGATGCCGGCTTTAAGCCGGGGCATGATTGCGCATTAAGGTAAGTAACGAGAAAATATGGATGGCCAGTCCACCCGCCCATATCTACGGCTGAGGTTTCATTCCAGAGCCCCCTTACTGTTCTGCCTTTAGCAGTGTGGGGGGGGGGTCTGGAATCGGACGCGCAACTCTCGAACGATTGATATTAATTCACCTGGATCAACAATGCTCAGGTGAATTCCGGACCCCCCTTTCCATTTTGCCTTTAATGGGGGTGGGGGGGGGGGTCTGGAATAGTGTGGTGTGTGAAATGGCCCCCCCCTCCTGTCCTGTTGACTACCATGTCGCAATTCCCCTCTGCCACCTTTACTCCACTTAACCGTGCGACGGGGCCTATTCTCATTGGCTGTTCTCTAGCCCTGTTGGGATTTGTTCCTATTGGCCATTTGCTAACCTTGTAGGGATTCGTCCCTATTGGCCAGTCACTATCCCTGTCGGGGTTCGACGGTTGCAGAGTCGAAAGATTCGACATCATTGTAGCGCCGAGGTGCAAAATACAAAAKAAACTGCATTTATTTGAACTGTAATCATGACCCGCGATCACATGGGAACGGAGAGAGAGAGAAAGAGCTAGCTTGCGCTAGGCCTCCATAGGTAAATTTGGGGGT
This sequence comes from Picea engelmannii, assembly GCA_009831015.1. Classification (NCBI taxonomy): domain Eukaryota; kingdom Viridiplantae; phylum Streptophyta; class Pinopsida; order Pinales; family Pinaceae; genus Picea; species Picea engelmannii. Next base: position 897,636 of record ML783497.1, on the reverse strand, counting down.
TTTGATTATGCAGAAGACTAGAAAAAAATTTGAATGAGGTAGTGGGTATGTGATAGTGGACAAATAGATCAAGGGCACTCACCAACAAAGGATCCAACTTTATCGAGTTGTCAAAGCAGGGCAGCTCTTGCACCATGGCAAGTGGCTCACCTGGGGCCAAATTCAATAAAAAATTCCTCATCTGATGGGGGAAATCAACACAATGGACATCATTGCTTCCTAAGGGGGGATTGTTTTTCCAGATGGATTTCGGTGGCATCCCACCTATTACAAATGGCTCATTTTGGTAGTTTTCTAGTTTGGTAGTTTTTCCCTAGTTTTCGGGTCCCTGACTTGCGGGGCCATTTTGAGGCCCTAAACAACATTTTTTAGGGATCGCCACAATCGAAATGATTTTTGATAGATTGAAAAAAAATGTTTGTTCCTCGGATAGACCTTTCCAATGGGCTATTGCACGCCTAAAATGAAGATCGTATGCAAAAGTTACAACCCCGAGAAGTTGATGTACTAACTTACCCAAACGGGGCCCACATGACTTTTGGCACTTCATATCCTAGGGTTAGGTTTCTTGGATGTCTAGGGTTTTTGACATTCTTTTTTATTGTAAAAAGGCCTTCAGAGACTCATTGTAATCATATTGTTGTGAATGAGCGTAGCCGTCACATCTCTTCTCAGAGATAAGCCACCACGATTCTAGCAAGCTTGTTTCCATTGCATTTTATAGTTTCAACTTATTTCCTTATTGAATAGAAACCAATTTTACTATATATCTGTTATTTTGTGTTAAACATCTTTTGATAATAATATGTATTCATTTCGTTCTGCAAATATATTTTGGATCAGTGGTATCAGAGTGGTCTCCTCCTTGTTGTTCTTAATGTATTTCCCCAACGAGGTCAGGGTACAAAGAATTGGGTCTCGAGATTGTTTCTCTTGAGGACAAAAGATCTCACACGACCAAATGACCTCTCACGAAAAAAGAAAAGAAAGATGAAGAGACATGAGATCCCTTCAAAATGTTTGTCAAGGAATCCCTCATGCAACAAAGGAATGAGATGATGGATAGTTTTGCGCAAATCCTTCGGCGACTGCCAACATGTGACGCATCTTCTTCAAACAGAGGTGTCACCCCCTTCAAGGTACAAATCAACTTCGATATTCCTATATTTGAAGGTCAGATAGAAGTATATGCAGTAGACAAATGGTTGAATATGCTAGAAGAGTATTTATCTGTCCATAACTTATCGAATAGAGAAAAGATTATTTTTGCGCTCCTCAAAGTCGTCTCCCATGTCAAATATTGGTGGGAAAATTTCTGTGAGAAAAAGGAAACAAAGGAACCCTCATTGTTTACAGTCGTAGTCACCCAGGAGTCCTTCAGGGATGCTATTAAGGAACAATACTACCCTCTTGGAAGTTATGACGACTTGTACACAAAATGGACCATGCTGTGGCAGGAAAGAGACCAAGCGATGCCCAAGTTCACAAATATATTCCATACCTTGCACACCAAGCTGGGTACAAAATATTCTGAGCGACATCTGGTGCTAAAGTATTGCAACGATATGCATAGATACATCTAGGCCGAAATGGATTTTCTATACATATTATCCTTGGGCACGAACTATCAATATGCTGTCAAAATCGAGCATAAGCTCAAAAAAAAGACACAACAATTTGGGCCTCGGAACCCCTCACAGCAAAAGCCAAGAAAGGGTGGCCCCAACTTGCAGAAAAAAGGAAATAAAAAATAGGGACAACCTCAGGACAGCCAGTCCAGGCCGCAAGAAAATAAGGACACCTGAAATTCAAAGAAAGATACTAGGAAGTGGTGCGACTTCCATAAGAGCCCCTGGCATAACACTGCTGATTGCTGCTCGAAGCAGTCGCTGGTGGTTGAGTTGAAAGCCTCTGAATCAGATGTGGGTTCTAACTTTGAGTCAGAACAAAAAAGGGGGATACAAATCATTGACACATAACCTAGTGCTACTGTTGCTACCACCAAGCTCGAGGTTGGTGAACCAAACGAGCCAGAGGGAGGTGAGCACCTTTTTCATTCACAGATGCGGGTGAAGGGTACCCTATTGCACTTCATCATTGATAGTGGTAGCTAGAAGAACCTCATCTTAGCAGAGGTTGTCAAGCGACTCACCCTACCAACAACATCGCACCCACATCCCTACACCATCAGATGGCTCCACCAAGGAAGTGACATCCGTGTCAGCCAACAATGCCGCCTGTCATAGGGAATCAAGCCCTTCAAAGACAATGTATTGTGTGATGTTTCCCCTCTCGAAGTTTGTAATGTTCTTTTGGGCCAACCATATTTATGGAAACAACATGCTGTATATGAGTCTATGCCTCGCAGTGTTATTGTTACTTTGAACAAGAAATTGTATAGGATACCCGAGCCAGTGCCACCCAATGCTATTTCCTTGATCTCTGCCAAGCAATGTAGAAAGGTCATCTCTCAGACATGGAAGTTTGTATTCTTTGTGATTCTCTCTCAGAATGAGCGAAAGATCGTAGCCACATACAGGGTCTCTGTATCCGACCTCTCCACACAATAGAAGAAAGTGGATAAGGTTGTGGAAGAATACTCATATATATTCTTCTCACCTACCGGGGTACCTCTGCACTGTCAGGTCAAGCACCCCATTGATCTGACCCTTGACGCATCGCTGCCCAATGGGCCAGTCTACCACTTCTCTTTGTTAGATAATGAGGAGATCAAGCAACATATCCAAGAACTGATCCACAAGGGGTACATCCATCCCAACTCATTACCTTGCGAGAGCCCAATCGTGCTGGTACATAAGAAATATGGAACCTAATGAATTTGCATTGATTATCGGTCCTTGAATAAAATCATAGTCAGAAGCTGGTACATGAGTCCTTGAATCGACAAACTCCTTGATTAGCTCATGGGGGCCAAATACTTTAGTAAGATTGATTTGAAGTTTGGCTACCACCGGGTCCCGATAGAACATACAGATGTATGGCAGACTGCCTTCAAGTAAAAGGAAGGTCTTTTTGAATGGTTGGTCATGCCCTTTGGTTTGAAAAATTCTCCAACCACTTTCATGAGGATGATGGACGATATCCTGTGACCATTCACCAATACTTTTGTAGTGGTGTATTTGCATGACATCCTCATTTACATCAAGACTTGGGAATAACACTTGCATCATATTCAAGAGGTTCTGCACACCCTGTGGCAGCAATAACTCTATGCCAACTTGGAAAAATGATCCTTCGACATGGACAGGGTTCATTACCTAGGCTACATCATTGATCAACATGGAATAGATGTGGATCCAGCCAAAATCCAAGTCATCCGTGACTGGATAGCCCCAACCACACTCACTGAGCTTCAGAGCTTCTTGGGTTGTAAATCGAATGATCGTGCTTATCTTGTGCATGTATAATTCCAAGCACCCTCGCACATGGGATGCGAGTCTCCCCTTTGTTCAACATAACTACAAACGACACTTGCATAGCTCAATAGGCCACAACCCCTTTCAGGCGGGGTTGGGATTCCAACCATTGGGTCCCATAGATGTTGCACTACCCCTCGCTGTCACCTTGACTGACTCATCTCCTTCTCCAATTGAAGTTGACAAAGTCACCCGGTTCATTGAGCGGATCTAGCACATCCTCCAACAGGTTTAGGATATCCTATAGAAGTCCAATGGCAAGTACAAGCAACGCCATGATCAACACCGGGTGCCACATAAGTTTCAAGTGGGCAACAAAGTTTGGAAATTACAGAAAGAGTGCCTTATAGGATCCCATCGAAAGATTTTCCCACTCTGTTATGGGCCATACACCATCACCAAGGCTGTGGGTGATAATTATTTCGAGCTCAACATTCCTCCTTTCCTTGGCTTGCACCCAGTGTTCAACGTGCATATCCTTCGACCTTATTTCCCACCATTATTGGACACCTAAGAGATAGCAGAACAATTGACACCAACACAGCTCAACTCTGATTGCATACAACATGCATCTAGTGATCATATTGTGGAAAAATAGATCAAGGGCACTCGCCAGAAAAGGATCCAACTTTATTGAGTTGTTAAAGCAGGACAACTCCTGCACCAAGGAAAGTGGCTCACCTGGGGCCAAATTCAACAGAAATTCCCTCATCTGATGGGGGAACTCAACACAATGGATACCATTTCTTCCTAAGGGGGAAGGATTGATCCAGATGGATGTCAGTGGCCTCCCACCTATTCCAATTGGCTCATTTTGGCAGTTTTCCAGTTTGGCAGTTATTTCCCTAGTTTTCGGGTCCCTGACTTGCGAGGCCGTTTTGATGCCCTAAATAACATTTTTTAGGGCTCTCCACAGTAAGAATGGCATTTGATAGGTAACAAAAAAATGTGTATTCCTCAGATAGACCTTTCCAACGGGATATCGTGCATCTAAAACAAAGATCGTATGCAAAAGTTACGACCCCGGGAAGTTGATGTACTAACTTACCCAAACGGGGCCCACATGACTTTTGGTGTTTCATCTCCTACGGTTATGTTTTTTGGATGTCTAGGGTTTTTGACATTCCTGTTTATTGTAAAAATGCCTTCAGATCCTCATTGTAATCATCTTCTTGTGAATGAGCACAACTGTCACATCTCTTCTCAGAGATAATCCACCACCATTCTAGCAAGCTTTTTTCCGTTGCATTTTATAGTTTCAGCTTATTTCCTTATTGAATAGAAACCAATTTTACTATATATCTATTATTCTGTGTTAAGCATATTTTGATAATAATCAGTAATCATTTCATTCTGCAAATACATTCCGGATCATGTGACCATTGCAAACTTTGCAGTTCTAATAAATGGGGAGACTTCACCTATTTTTTAGAGAAGTAGAGGCTTGAGACAAGGTTTCCCATTATCACCATTGTTGTTTATATTAATCATGGAAGGACTTAGTCTGCTGTTAAAGAAAGGAAAGGGTGAAGGAAATATGTCGGGGGTAAAGGTATCCATAATAGTAAATATACTCCATTTGTTTTTTGTGGATGACCTTCTTATTATGAAAAAAACATTGGTACAAGAATGGAAGGAGATAAAATAGATTCTAATTATCTTTTGTAGTGCTTCAGTTTTGCAGATAAACTGGACAAAGTTGTCCTTCCTATATGCTGGAATACAAGGGGCGTCTTTAGAAAAGTTAAAATAAATTTTCCCGTACAATTTTGATGATCTCTCTAAGGGATTCAGATATCTTGGATACTTCCTAAAAGCCGATTCATACAAGTCTACTGATTGGAGATGGATTCTAGAAAATATTGAAAAAATGATCGGACATTGGTGCAACAAATGGCTGTCTCTGGGAGGCTGCTTCACACTAATCAAAGAAATACTTGAATGTCAACCGGTCTATTGGATGACATTCGCTGCCATACCAGTGGTGGTCCTCGATAAGATCAAGAAATTAATATTTAATTTTCTTTGGTTGGGAGACAACGAAAAACAACACTTTCATTTATGCAATTGAGAAGTTTTAGCAAAACCAAAGAATTTGGGTGGCTGGGGGATAAGAAATATTTTTCACTTTAATAGAGCTTTGGCCTCAAATTCCTTGTGGCGGGTCCTGATGAAGGATGGAGTATGGAACAAGGTGATCAAAGATAAATACCTTACACATTGTTCGGTTACCTCCCAGCTCATATCAACTACAACTAGAGTTCCTTCCACCTCACAAACCTGGAAAAATATACTAAAGTATTTACATTTGATCACCCATTGGTGCAATTGGAGCCCTGGGTTTGGTCATTCGGTTATGATTGGAAAGGATAGAATTTTGGGGTTGGGGAAATCCTCSTTTTTATCACTACAACTTATAACAATGCTAAAAGAAAAAAACTTGATTTATCTCTACCAGGCTAAAGGTAAAAGTAGACCTGGTTTTATTTCCGAAAACTGGAAAACTAGCGAGGAGTTCGGTCTCATAGGTGAACTGGCATCAGAATGGGATGGATATTGCAGGGAGATAAATGGAGCGGGAGTGCAATTACACAATTTCGATGATGAGCTTATATGGACAGGGGGAGATAAATCAGGTATCCTAACTGTAAAAAAACGTCTATTGTGTGATAACAAAAAAAGTTGTTGCACCAGGTAATTGGGGGTTGGAGGAGACATTTGTGGACATGGGATATCGCTCAAAAAATTAGACTTTTCACTTGGTTAATTATAGAGAATAAAATACTAACTTGGGATACATTGCAACGAAAAGGTTGGGAAGGTCCTAGTATTTTCCATCTGTGCTCAAATGAAGCAGAATATGTGGTACATGTTTTTGTTAAGTGCAGTTTCATACAAAATGTATGGAATAGGATAAAAGGAGGTCTAAATATAAATATTGTTTGGAAAGGAAGTACTATAACTACTTGCTATGAAAATTTGGTTACAAAGGAGAGAACTCACATCACTCTCCCCTTCTTAGTGTGCTGCTATGTTTGGTTGGAGCGAAATAAGAGAATCTTTGAAGATAGGAACCCTTCTATCTTTTCGGTTGTATACAGAATACTTGGAAATTTAGCAAACTTGACAGTTTTTCAGAAGAAGGCTATCCCAAGAAATGTCCACATCCCTAGATATTTTATTCCCACAGTTGGTTGGTTCGATGGAGAAACACAGATAAATGGGCACAAGAGTGGGGCAGGGGGACTGACCAGGTTAAGTGAAAACACAATTTATTAATTGACATACAATTGTCGCCCAGGGACAAACACTAGGGTATAGTTGCTAGGAGCGTGGGCTACCCTTATTTTGGAAATGCGTTTGAATATTACATCCCTTCAGGTTTTTCGTGATTTTAAGATTATCATTGATTGGTTGAATGGAAAAGGGAAACTACAGGTTGCCTCACTTGTGGGCTGGAAGGACATGATTATAGAGCTCAAAAAACCTTTCAGGGAGATAAGTTATTCACATATATATAGGGAGCACAACAAGGAGGCAGATTCTCTCTCAAAGAAGGCTTTGCTGAAGATCGAGGGGAAAATAGAATACAATCTTTGGGTAGATGGAAGTGAGGGCGCTACCCTCTTTTTAAATCTTTTTTAGCATAGAGTTTTCTATTTGGTTTTCCACAAACAAAAGAGAAAGACGATAGTTTTATTTTCTGAAAGGAAATCCTTTTTATATAGGTGAATATCGAAATTGCACTGTAGCTTTCTTTTTGTTTGTAATGGGATGCTTATGACTCATTTCAGTTTGTGTAATGAAAGAATCAACAGAGACAACTCTTGTCTTTTAAAAGTTTTCAGCATTATGGGAGGACAGAATATGTATGGAAAATATATAATGACATGTGTACACAATTATATTATAAATATAAATGAACAATTTTTCTGTTGGAAAAAAAAAGTCTAAGGAAATTTGTGCTATTTGATGATGAAAGCAATGGATACAAAGGAATTTCAATATCAAAGAAAAATAACAACCACCCACACACAAACCCACACACAAATGATGTTATTAGAATGGGTTGGAGATTTTGAAAATGAGTTAGAGATTATAAAATATACCAACAAGTGTAGTAGACACTTTTGACTGAAGTGTTACTAGAATATTATTAAATGCGCTAACAGAGATTGAGGCGTTATTAAAAAGCTAATGAAGGAGCATTCCGCTCTCTAAAATATTGAGAAACAATAAAACAATACAAGTACTATTTCTTTGTACACACATTCTGGAAATTGATTGAAGCTAATAAACCAAGACCCTATACAGAGAACATCTTGCTGAATGGAATCAATTGAAAACTTTTCTAGATCTTCAGGTAATTTTCTGGTATATTATGTTCTGTATTACATTACCTGGAAGTTTCAGCATTCTGACTACTGGTGGGATTTGCCATTTGAATCTCCGAAGCGTAAGTTGAAGAAGATTGGTAAGAAGAAGATGGCTGCAAAGGTGTGTCAACAGGAAATGGGAATGGAGGAGTCGTGATTTCAACGTCTCCTTCTAACATTTGGACGACTTTGTTCATCGAGGGACGACGAGATGCCTTGAACTGAATGCACCACAGTCCAACTAAACTCAACCTTTTGGCTATGCCTTGGTCTTCATCTGACATGTTCCCTTTTCTTAAATTTCCAAAMTCACCYTYTTCCACTTGCTTAAAAGCCCACTCTGCATAGAAGAATTGGCTTGATCTACTCTCCAGATGGTCAAAATCAATGTTTTTCCTTCCCCCAACCATCTCCATAACTAATACACCATAGCTATAAACATCAGATTTATCAGTGACAACTCCATACATCCTTGACCACATCTCTGGAGCAGCGTAACCTAGTGTTCCTCTATTAGCCACAGAGATGTGACTTTCCCCTCTGTCCGATATTTTGGCTAGACCAAAATCTGCAACTTTGGGCAAAAAATTAACATCAAGGAGAACATTGTGGGGCTTTATATCGCAATGTAAGATGCGATTTCTGCAGTCTTCATGTAGGTATGCAATGCCGCGAGCTGTACCAACTGCAATTGAAAACAACTGCTTCCAATCTAACTCGTCCTTATGGTCTCCGTAAATATGCCTGTCCAGAGAACAATTGACCATGTATTCATACACCAAAGCTCTTTTGGATCCGTGGGAACAATAACCCAATAGGCGCACCAGGTTAATGTGACAGGTCGTCCCCACTGTAGCCACTTCTGCAATGAATTGTTGCTCACTCTGTTTCGATTCATCCA
>ML783497.1:858770-873915 GCA_009831015.1 Picea engelmannii | reverse complement strand
TGCTAGGTGGAGTCAATATGCATAGGTGGAAACTAGAGTTTAGGGATTTGGAGGTAGGTTGGAAAAAAATAGAGGTAATCAATTTTTAGAGGGAGGAGGAGAGATATTTTAAATGGTCAAAATCCATCTATAATTTCTATCAATATGATGCATTTCCTCCAAGAGATAAACAATTTATAGAGGAAAAGGGTCATGTTAATGATTGTCGGGTTCAACCTATGCAATAAATATAGATTGTTTTTATATATCTAGCACACAAATACATGTGCTCTAGTAGATGGTTAGTCGGAGATGGGTAATCCAGGTGCATATTGGTGGCCACCCACCTATTCCAACTGACGCCTCTTGTCCATTTTTGTTCAACACATTCTTCTGTACTTCGTTGTAATTGTGGGTTCTACACTTCTGGGGCTGTCTGAAGCCCCACAAATCCTCCAGGTGGATACTAGTGGCCTCTCACCTATTCCAACTGACTCATTTTGTATGTTTTCATGTCAACACATCTTGTTGTACTTCCAGGGCTGTTTTAGGGCCCTAAATGTTGTTTTTTTGGCTCGCTATAGTCAAATTGTAGACTCAGTCAGATTTTGATGACATAATGTGTATTTATCTGAAAGACCTTTCTAACGGGCTATCACGTGCCTAAAAGAGAGGTCATATGTAAAAGTTATGACCTTGGGAAGTTGAGGTACCAACTTACACCAACTTACCCATAGGGGCCCACATGAATTTTGGTGTTTCACCTTCTAGGGTTAGGTTTTTTGATGTCTAGGGTTTTGGCATTCATGAGAAATATCAAAAAGGCCTCTGGAGCCTCATTGTAATCCATTCTTCTCAGATGGATGCACATAGCAACCACATCTCTTCTCAGAGATAGCTACCACCATTCGAGCAAGTGTTTTAGTTCTGCAGTTTTACAGTTTCAACCTATTTAATTATTCAATAGAAGATATTGTTCACTAGATATCGATGTTATTCTTCATATCTCTATGTTTATTGTATTAAGTTTGTTAATCAATTTATTCATCTCCTAAATCTGGATCAGCGGTATCAGAGCGGTCTGCTCTTCATTTATTTTTCTTTGTGGATGTCTCCTACAAGATCTGGGTACACGAATTGGGACTCGAACCAATCGAGACATTACAAGATCGGTTGCGCCGAGCACGACAACAACTCACACGGGAAGAAAAGAAATATGATGGAGCAGGAGATCCTATTAAAATGTTTCTCGAGGAATCCCTTATTGGACACACCGACCACATTGAGAGGGAAGGGGTGAATCGGTGTAGGGATCTTTTTAAGCTTCCCTTCACAAAAACTCCTTAGTTAGCAATCACCATTTACTCATCACTTATTACTATCATTTATAACTAGTTGTATGTGAACATATATCAAAAAACAATAACAACAACATATATCATCAACAATCCATCACCACAAATAACACAAAGAACACAAGATGTATGTACAATTTTCTTTTTATTATGGACTACAATACTTGGGTTTATCAACAACAATTGAATAGAGTTACAAATCCACAAGAGAAACAACTCTGTAATGCAAGAATCAACTTACACAACTCAACACGAACTGAGAAGAGGATTCAATCCTCAATAGATACCAATCTGTCAACAGGTACGTGACCTGGTAGTAGTGCATCACACGTATGTATGCGCCCTACCAATAATGTAGCCCTCGTATGTACACGGTTTGACTCACAACAACCTGTGTGTGCTTCCTTAAGAACTAGGGTTTTCTCTCTCCTTGAAAACTCAGATCTTATGCATCCTCTATCACATCCACTTCTTCCCTTCATTGTCCAATATGTACCATAACCAATCACAACACAACTATACTCCCCAACAACTTACTCATGCTCCTCAACCATACAGTATGAATTTTACTCAATCATGTATAAGTAACCAATATACTATGGCAACCATATAATTACTGAAACATAAGAGTGTTACTCACTTAGTCAATGAACCAATAAAACCATATCACAATATCCATACCAAGAATTCCTTAAGCATTCACCATACCATAATAAAGAGTATCCATTAAAACAATCATGTAACAATACCAAAAATTCTATGGCAGATTTGAGCCCATAGAATACATATCTGTAACTTGCTTCAGACTTCAAGAACCTGGCACCAGCTCACACTCAAGTCTCCATGACTTTATCCAACTATAAGCGCTCTGATATCCTTCAACCCACGTGTGTATGTGCACTGCCTCACTTTAGCCCACATATGTGCATGCTCTGGCTCACTGCAACTCGTGTGCTCTTTCATAAACTATGGTTTCTGAACTTCCGAAACTTTCACCGTAAAGATCTTAGACTTACAGAGACTTTGATGCCTCCATGAGAACTTGCAATAACCCTCTTACTTAGAATATATCTTCAATGTATGCTCAAGAGAGATGTCTTTACAAGAGACCCTTGACTCTTATTTATACTCTCCAAGTACCTTCCTTAGAAGCATCCACTAGGCCACTTTGTCCACATATCCACTTTATCCACATAACCATTTGTCCACATAGCCACCTTTATCCAACTTTGTCCACTTAGCCACTTTATTCACATAGCCACTTGTCGACTTAAGCTACTTTCCTTATTTTAGGGTTAACCCATTTATAACCACTTTCCATAATTAGAAAGTTCTCCATTAACTTTATTATTTAAATAATCCTCTTTGACTTCATAACTTCACTTTATTATTTAAATAATTTCTTCTTTGTAAAAACTTTGACTTCTTTGACCTTTTGGGGCTTCTAGCCAACATATGAGGGTCCTCCAACTTCACAAGGCCATAACTCTCAAAACGTGAGGAGTTATGTGACATTCCACATACCACCAAAAATGACATGACAAGCACTATCCATCTAGGATAGTTTCACTGACAAATTCACTGATCTTGATCTCATTATTCCACAATTAATCATGGGTTTTCTAACCATACTTCTAGGATAACTCAACCGCAAAGCATCTTCCCGTGAGGACTTTCACCATAAGGGGACCACTTTGGAGTTCATCCATTTGTACTTCCTATAAACCATGACAAGACAATAATGAGTCATCTTTACATCAATCCAACTGGAATAACCCATGACAATACATCACTATGACATTGTCCCTTTGTCATTGATTCTATGAATGACCACATGATCCAATGATCAATACATTAATGCATCCATCCATCTATGCATCATATATCAATGAAAACACATCGATCTATATTCATCTATGCATGACATCATTTATGCATCATATATCAATCAAAACACATTGATCCATATTCATCTATGCATGACTTCATTTATCAATGACTTCACTTGAAATCCATTCATTTACAATAGTGACAATAGATACTTCATTAATATACTATGACAAGACATTGTTCCTTTGAAATCAATCCTTTGACATCAATGACAACATGATCTAACAACCCCCGCATGACAAATGAATGAAATGATGGACAACTTCGCACAAATCCTTCGACGACTGCCCATAGGAGAAGCATCTTCATCAAGCAACCATGCAACCCTCTTCAAGGTACAAGTAAATTTTGATATTCCATTATTTGAAGGACTTATAGATGCAGATGCTGTAGATAAATGGTTGAATCGGCTCGAAGGGTATTTTTCGGTCCACAATTTTTTCGATAGGAAAAATATCACTTCTTCACTCCTCAAGACTGTTCTCCATGTTAAAGACTGGTGGGATACTTACTCTGAGAAAAGGGTCATGGAGGAATCTACAATGTTTTTGGTGGCACCTACATGGGATTCCTTTCGGGACTCCATTAAAGAACAATACTACCCTATTAGAAGCTATGAGGACCAGTACACCAGATGGACCACCCTACCTCAAGAAAGGGACTGGACAGTACCATATTTCACCAATATTTTCCATACCCTATGCACCAAATTGGGTATCAAAGACTCTGAGCTTCATTTGGTGCTCAAATACCACATATGTTTGCATAGGTACATTAAAAAAAATGGAGTTTATGGACATCATCTCATTGGGCGTGTCTTATAGATACATTGTCAAGATCGAGTAGAAATTTAAGCAGAAAAGGTGAGAGTTTGGATCCACAAACCCCTCACAACCAAAGCAGGGAAAAGGTAGCCCCAACTCACATAGAAAGGGACCAAGTCAAGATGGTCATCCTCAGGAAAACTAGTCCAAGACACAACATAAGATGGGAAATGAGAGGATGAAGAAGGACAGGAGAAAATGGTGCAAGTACCATAAAATCCCTTGGCACAACATTGAAGAATGCCGCTCCAAGCAGTCCCTCATGGTCGAATTGAAGACTTTCGAGTCAGAGACTGATTATGATTCTGAATCAAATCCTAAAGGAGGGAATCAGATTATAGATGTTGAAACCAGTGCCATTGTCTCTACCACCAAAGTCCATCTAAGAAAACCAGAAGAACCAGAGGAAGGGGAATGCCTCTTTCACTCGGAGATGTGGGTAAAGGGGGCTTCTCTTCATTTCATTGTCGATAGCGGTAGTCAGAAGAACCTGATTTCAACAAAGGTCATCAAGCAGCTGGACCTACCAATGACACCACACCTGCAACCCTACACCATCGGTTGGCTTCACCAAGGAAGAGATATCTGTGTCAGCCAATAGTGTTGTCTTCCCTATGGCATCAAGCCTTTCAAGGATGAGGTATTGTGTGATATTTCTCCCCTTGAAGTTTGTGATGTTCTTTTAGGAAAACCATATTTGTGGAAGCATCATGTTGTGTATTATTCTATACCCTATAATGTTATTATTACTTTGGGTAGACAATTGTACATGATACCAGAGGTAGCACCACCTACTACTATTTCTTTAATCTTTGCTAAGAAATGTAGTAAGGTCATCTCACAGACCGGGAAGTTTATCTTCTTTGTGATCCATGCTCACAGTAAGAAGAAGGTCACCACCACATCCATGGCCTCTACACATAGCCTCTATTTGTAGCAGAAGCAAGTGGACGGGATCGTGGAAGAATACAAAGACATATTCTCCTCACCTATAGGGGTACCGACACACTGCCAAGTCAAGCATCCAATGATTTGACCCCCGATGCACCTCTACCTAATGGACCAGTCTATCATTGCTTGTTGATGGAAAATGAAAAAATCAAGCGTTAGATCCAAGAGATTCTTCAAAACGAGCACATCAGACCCAACTCCTCCCCTTGTGGAATCCCAATTGTACTAGTGCAAAAGAAGGATGTGACTTGGTGACTCTACATTGATTACAAAACCTTAAACAAAATCACAGTTAGGAACCAGTAGCCCATTCCCAGGATTGATTACCTTCTTGACCAACTCAAAGGGGAAAAGTTATTCAACAATATTGATCTAAAGTATTGCTACCACCAGGTTCCTATCGAACCAACCGATGTATGGAAGACAACCTTCAAATCTAAAGAAGGTATCTTCTAATGGCTAGTCATGCCCTTTGACTTAACAAATGAAAAAACCATTTGCATGAGGTTTAGGGATGATGTATTGAGACCCTTCACCAACTCTTTTGTGGTGGTATATTTGCATGACATCCTCATCTTCATCAGAATGTGGGAGGAGCACATGCGGCATATTCAATAGGTTTTGAGCACTATGTGGTAGCACAAGCTATATGCCAACTTGGAAAAATTCTCTTTTGGAATGAAAAGGGTCCAATACTTGGGCTACATTGTTGATGAGCATGGGGTACATGTTGATCTAGCTAATATCCAAGTCATCCATGACTGGATAGCCCTGATCACATTGATTAAGCTTCAAACTTTCTTGGGACTAGCCAAATTCTATCGATGGTTCGTGTTGGGATTCTTCCATATTGCATGGGCCCTCATCTAGGTGACCAAGGGTGGTGTTAGGGCCAAGTTCATGTGGGGGAAGGAGAATAAACAAGAATTCAATGATATGAAGCATCACTTGTGCTCAACTCCAATACTCTCCTTTCCCGTTCTGCAACAACCATTTGAGATTGAGATTGATGCATATGACTATGTTGTGGGCGCAGTTCTCACTCAACATGGGCATTCAGTGGCATACCATAGTGAGACAATCTCTGATACTGTCCAAAAATACCCCAACTATGACAAGGAAATGCATTCCATTGTACAATCCTGTCGTCAATGGAAACATTACATTTTGGGAAAAGAGACAATCATACACATTGATCACAAGCCTCTACAATTCATACAGACACAAGGGAAATTGCAGAACGAATGCCATCAGAATTGGTCCACCTACCTGGAGAAGTTTCATCTCAACATCAAGTATAAGACATGTATCTCCAATCGTTTCATTGATTTCCTTAGTCAACCTCTTGTGGATGCACTCACCACTGTGCTCCATTCCTGTGGACATGAAGCATCTAAGTGGCCCCACCTTTATCAACAAGATCTGGACTTCACCACCACCTATCAGCTCTTGGGTACAGGTGTAATTGTCACCGATTTTTACTTTAAGGACAAAATCTTATGCTACCTAGGCCATATCTTTGTTCCTAGAGGAAAGCATGCAAATATGATTTAGGAATCCCACTACAGTCGGGTGGTAGGACATTTTGGCATGGAGAAAACTATGGTCATTCTTCAAAAAAAAATTTATTGGCCAAAATCTTGATAGGATGTCAACAATTATATCATATATTGCACTGCCTGTGCCATTTACAAGCCAACCATCAAGAAGCAAGGCTTATACACCCCTCTTCCTATTTCAAATAATCCTTGGGAATCTATCTCAATGGACTACATGTTTGCCTTGTCATCCACCAAACAAGGAAATGACTGTGTATTTGTGGTCGTTGATCGATTTTCAAAGATGGTCATCCTCACAGCCTGCAAAAAGAATATCCCAGTGGCAGATACTGCCAATCTCTTCTTTGAACAAGTGTGGGTCCACTTTGGGATACTACAGACCATCATCTCCGACTAGGACAACAGGTTCCTCAACACATTTTGGTCGAGTCTCTAGTCTCTATTGGACACCAAGCTCACACAATCCACTACTTTCCACCCCCAAACCGACGACCAAACATAGGTCATCAATCGAATGATTATGCACATACCGTGCATGTACAATTCTAAGCATCCACATACATGGGAAGAGAGTCTCCCCTATGTTTAACATAGTTACAACAAGGCTCTCCATAGCTCCACCGACCATAGCCCATTTCAGGTGGGTCTAGGATTCCAACTGTTGTTCCTAAAGTCTACACCTGACTGTTGAAGGGAAAAGCTAGGCCACCTCAAGTTTTGGGATGATTATTCTTTTGATAATTTGATTTTTTGGGTCAGTTAGAGGGTTGGTCTTACCAAGACAGGAGCATGGTTGGGTTGGAAAGATGATATGGATGAGGGTCCTCCTTGGCTAGTGGCACACTAATGACATACAAGTGAAATAATAGAAAACAAAGGGAAACAACCAATTAATTAATGAATAATCTGCTGCAAGAAGTTCAATACTTAAAATATCATTTCAAGACATTAAACATGTATAAAAAACACAATTGCTCCCACGGGTTGCAATAAAAACAAATCTTTACCAACCATTAGTTGTTTTCACATGTTTCATATCAATAAAGACAAGTTATATAATAGCCGAAGGAAATGAAATGTACTGTGCACAAATAAAAAAATGCATTCAAGATAAGATAAAGCATATGAATATTTGAACGAAAAACTGTCATCAAGAGTATATTCACTAGGTAGAGAACTTTAATCCATGCATAGAATGGGTCCAACCAGTCTGACGTATTGCTATCCTTTCCCAAAAATCTGACCTTCAAAACATACATAAACCACATATTTATCAGAGTTCCAGAGGCTCTCGTCCCTCTATGAATGAGACTTAAATCTACATTAACAATTGTAGAACAACTTATTAACTTGACTAAAACACTTTTGGAGTACAACAATGTATACTTCGCACTTGAATTAATAAAAAAAGTGGTTCTTACTTCACACCACTCTGACTCCCGCAATCCACTACAAGATTCCATGTATTTCTCCAACAATACCATGGTTTCGATTGCGAGACTGCTCAAGGATGTTAACATTCGGGCATTTTCCATCCCCACAATCAAGTGTGGTCATCGATCTTGTCACAATCTATGATCGGGGTGACCCTCCTACTTTAGTGCCCCTGCTAAATTTCTATCTGTATGCCATATCATAACTCCCCTATCTGATTTAGCGATGGTGCCAATTTCTTAGATCTCAGGAGCTTTTGAATGTAGAGCATGGATATCCCCTGAAGTGGCCTTTTCCTGAAGTGATGTGGAAGTCTCTTGTCACTTCAACACTTCGGAGTTCGGGAGCTTTTAGATGCAAATTTTGTAAGACTCCCGAAGTAGTATAGGCCCTGTTGACGTGGCAGTCTCTCATCTCTTTGGGACTTTGGATCTTTAGGAATTTGGGATGTAATGCATGGAAATATTTCAGAGTAGTATGGACCCAGTTGACATGGTAGTCTCTAATCACTTCGAGACTTTGGCTCTTCGGGACTTCGGGATGTAACGCATGGAAATCTCCTGTAGTAGTATGGAACCGGTTGATGTGGCAGTCTCTCGTCACTTCAAGACTTTGGCTCTTTGGGACTTTGGGATGTAACGCATGGAAATATCCTGTAGTAGTATGGAACCGGTTTACGTGGAAATCTCTCGTGACTTAGGGAATTCTTTCTGGTCGTTAATCCTTGCGTGACTTCAACGCTCCGAATGCACACAAACCGTCGATCTGAACTGTACATGGGATATTCACTGCTGAAAATTGAACCTGTCTATTTACTCGTATTTCAAGCCTGAAATGGACTGCTCTGAATGTTGCATTTTGCTCATGGTTTTCCCTGTGCATACAACATACTTGACCGAACTTTTGTAATCTGAATTAAAGGAAAATTAGATGACAATTAATTTGAACCAAATCACGATATGTGTTTATCCGTCAAGAAAATAAGAAAAAACTCTGCGCAAAGAATCAGTCAAGCAAGACAACAAGGAAAAACAAGTTATTGAAGAGATGGGAAACTAACTTTATCAACAAGAAGAGGAAAAATTTGACGAAGGGATAGGGAAATGAGAGAGGAAAGGTAGGGGTACAGACCTAGGTTACAAAATTGGCTCTAACTGGGGATAACACTTCCCTGCGAGGTACTAAGAACAAAAGATCAGTGCCTTTGAATTTAATAACTTTCCCTCGCATCCCTTTTCTTACCTTTGTTCTGTCTTCTAGTGATGCATTTCTGAAATTAATGTTGAATCTAACCCTAGTGCCTTTGTTGGGATATGGAGTCTTTATTCACACACAACTAACTAATCAAATTAAAAAACAAAAGGAAATCATCTATGGTACAAGAGGGACCTTCCCTCATCCTTACACAAAATAGTGTTTCAAGAAACACCCATTTACTGGGCCTTCGAAGATCTCTGTATCGTTGAGATTGTGCAAGATAAATGTGTTATTGTCTAGAACCTAAAGCACCTTAAAAGGTCCAAACCAGAGGTTATCGAAATTACTGTGCTTGGACTTGTCATCGCTTCTAGAATCCCACCTTAAGACCAGGTCACCTTCTTGAAAGATCTCCTTCTTGGTTTTCTTGTCAAAGGTTGTTTTGATCTTGTTCTGGTATGCTTCGGTCCTTTCATCCAGTGCTTCTCTTTTTTTTTGAACCTCTATAATCTGAAAGATTCTCCTTTGGATGTCATTTGGCTCCTCAATATCTTCCTGCAAGAATTTTAGGACTGGTATACCAAGCTGGGTGGGAAAAATAAAATCTGCACCATAGACAAGTTGAAAGGGAGAGGTTCCCAAGGACTTCTTTGTGCTGATTCTGTCGGCCCACAAAGCATACTTGAGATTAGAGTCCCAAGATTTCTTGTTTTTGGTCAACAATTTCTTGATACTCTTGATGAGAGTTTTGTTTGATGAATCTGCCAGACCATTCCCCTGAGGGTAATAGGGCATGTAATGTGTCAAGGAAATGTTATGACTGCCATAGAAGTCGATCATGGATTTGGAGTTGAATGTTTGGGTGTTGTCTGTTATAAGCTTGTTGGGTAGCCGAATTTGGAAAAAATGTTGGTTTCCAGGAAATTCATTATCACCTTGTCAGTGGCATTCTTGATGGGCACAACCTCGGTCCACTTGGTGAAATAGTCAGTGGCAGTGAGAATCCACCTGTGTTTCCCACTAGAGGGTGGATTTATCTCTCCTATGAAGTCTAACCCCTATTGATGAAATGAACCACAACCAGTGATAGATTTTAGGGGTAGTGATAGTAAATTATGTTTTCCTACAAATATCTGACATTCATTGCATGCCCTAACAATAATAAATATATTATAGAAAAGGGTGGGCCAGTAGTACCCTTCCCTTAGGATCTTGAGAGTTGTGGCCTTCCAATGCTCGTGTCCTCCACATACTCTTTTATGCATTTCTATTGTGACTTGTTTGGCTTCATTTTCATGAAGGCATTTTAACAGGATGCCAGCAGGATCCCTCCAATACAATTTTTGGTTTGAGATGTAGAATTTGATAGCCTTCAAGTTGAGGGACCTAACCTTCGTATTTTTCAGATTTGGTGGACATTCAAGATGCTGCAGAAAATAAATGATGTTTCTATACCAAGGTGAAGATGAGTAATTTTCAAATACCTGCATGCTATCTTGTTCATGCCATATGATGGGTGCATCTGATTAGGTGAATATTTGATGTAATTCTATCACCTTACAGTTTGATCCTGATAACAACTTGGCAAGTCCTTGTCCCTTGATTAGCTTGGTGGGTTTTATGTGTAGGTCATACTACAATAGTTTGACAATCCACTTCCCTCTTTTCTCCTCATGGTCTGGCTGGATCATAATCTCTTTGACACTACTGCTAGGAACAAAGGTTTTTATGCTAGACTGCAACACATATACCCTGAATTCCTTGAGTTCTTTGACCAACACATAAGCTTGATTTTCTAATATATCATACTTAAACTCAAAATCTCAAATAGATTTTCTAAAAATGTCTATGGGTTGTTCATGCCCTTCTCCATTTTTTTGCAGTAGTACAACAACAATGGTCTCCTCAGAAGAAAAAGAAAAAATGAAGAAATCCTTGATATAGTTAGGGTTGGCTAATACAAGGACTTCAACTAAATCCTTCTTAATCCTTTGGAATGCTGATTTTGCCTCTAGCAACCATTTTATTACAACATCTTTCTTCAACATGTTAATGATAGGCTTTAGTATTTTGAAATTTTTTGGCATAAAGCACCTTAGGAAGTTTATCTTGCCAATTGAAGACTGGATAGTCTTTTTATTTATGCAGATTTTGATCTCTTGAATGGCACCGAATCGCTTTGGATCAATTTTTATACCTCCTGCTAATATGATTTGTCCCAGGAGCTTCCCTTCTAGCATGGAAAGGTGATACTTCCTAGGATTCAAAGATATTCTGTATCTCCTGCATTTCCAGAAAACCTGCTCTAGATGCTGCAAATGTTCATTAACAGACTTGGAGAAAATGGTGATGTCATCCAAATATATAACCATAAATTTGTCTTTTTACCCCACGAAAGTTGTTGGCGCGAATTTGGCCAGACCATGGTCCTTCTCATGTTACCAACAAAAGGCACCATGTAGTTTAGAGTGCTGGCATTTTCATCTCCTCTGAAGAGAAGAAGTCTCACTCAAAGCGTTGCTGAGACAGAGAGATAGGGAAAGGTAGGGAGAAGACTACAGAAGATCCATGGAATGTTCATAACTTACTTCAGTCCTTGCGCAAGCAACATTATCATATCAGAAACATCTAAATGAAAGAACCAAGCCTACTAGTATTGCGAACATCAGTTAACCATAAGAACATCAATTGTAACTCATAAGATATACAGGAAGACTGAAAGGCATAAGAGACAATGTAAAGACACATCAGATTTGTAAATTTAACCCTTCCTTATATCACCATTAAAGACCTTTCTTACATTACAGACTTAGTATTACATAGAAAGTACATTCTAGACTCGTGGCTTAGCCCTCGACCACAGAGTCTTGATTTCCCAGCCAGTAGGTCACGTTCATTACAGACTCTACTCTTCTTGATTTACCACAAAAAACTTGGACAAGGCTCACGAACATGACTCTGGTAGATGCTACTCGACCTAACAATATCAGCTAATGACCAAAATGGATGAGAAAACTCATCATTTGATTGAACCGACCTATACAAAAACCCATCAATCCAAAAAACTCGACAACAACAACCCTTTTACAATTATATTCTGTCCTATATATAACTGGGTTATGTCTTTTTGTTCTACTTGCACATCTTCTTGTTCTGTTAACTGTCTGTTATTTAGCTGCTGTTGCGCTGGCTTCCACAACTGTTTTTTATTGTTCTTCTTACCAGCCTCTGATGGAGGTTGTGCGACCAACACTTGTGCAGTTCTTTTCTCAAAAACGAAGGGCCCAACAGGCTCCGACCACAACCCTTGACTCGTCCTCGAGTCAAGCACTTGGTTCCTTCACATTCTCTAGGAGCAATTGTTTCTTTATCTTATCTGACTTTTCCTATCCTTTGAGATCTTCTGTTTGTGTGTTTTCTTCCTTCACTTATTCAAACGAAGGGCCCAATTCTAGAATGAGCTCTAATGCTCTGTACTTTACTCCATGAAAGATTTCAACTTTTTCCTGCCATTTCCGGGCAAGAAGTTATGCTTCGACTAGGAATTGTTGGGTCATTTCTTTGCTGTCCTCATTTGATTTGGCTACAACCAACGAGTTCCATTCGGAGTCAACTGTTGCATCGACCTGGTGCATCTGTATATAGGTGATTTGAATCACTGGTCTAAATTTGCACAACTCTTTCTTGGCTATGGACTGTGCTTCGTAGAGGGAATTTAGTTCGTTGTCAGCGTGCTGAATTTGGTTGAACTTTTGCTGCTTCTCCATGGGGTCCATTATGACCACAACTTCCTCATTGAGCACCTGGATATTTGTGTGCACTACTTCCAAGACTTGATTTCATCGAGTGATGATACCCATCCAATCGCTAACTTCCTTAAAGACCCTGGTGCAGTCCACAGTCTGTTTGTGTAGTGCTGCTCGAGCATTGTTATCTTGCAATATCATCCTCTACATTTGTTCCTGCAGCTGCCGAGGTTGTTGTTCTGCTTATTTCTAGACTTGTTGTAACTTTTCTTATATCCGCTCTATGTGTGTCGCGAGCTGTGTCCATGCCATTTGCATTAGCTCGATTTGTTTCTCTGGTTCTATTATCTTGCTAGCTTCTGGAAAGTCGGGCGCAACCTTCTGGATCTAGGGCCAGGATTCTGTAAGTTTTTACTAGACCTTTTCCAGTTTGTGCTAGGTTAGGATCATGTAGCATTTTTCCTCTGTTCTACATGTTTGTTCAACTATCCATTCTTGTCGGTCAAGCTCAGCTGAGCTCTCAGTGTCCTGGAGTCTTTTCTCTAGTTGGTTTGTGGAGGCTTTGATTAGACCAAATAACTGCGATGCTAGCCACTGTACCAGGTTTGTAGTTGAAGGAGATGCATCAATAGGTACTCGCGTCTGTAGAGGGAGTGCGTTGGCCATCATGTGGTCTGAATGAGTTTCTACCTCCTCCTCTGTATGTGATGCTAGTGCAATCCTCAATCTTAGATCCTCGGGCAGGAGCATCAGTACCTCTTCTCTAGTGATACATAGCTGCATCAAATATGCACATTGCTGGAGGTTCTGGAGGAATTTCTCCATTTGCGCTCGCGTGGTTGGCATATCCTATGCCATTGTTGAGTCTGGTTCTTTGGGCATGTTTGGTAAATCCGTGTCCTATGGTACTTCCACATCATGGATGATGGTTTCTTGGGCCTCTTCACCCTTAGGCAGTGAGGTTATTTGCTGGTCATGGTCATATTCTGGCTCTTTTTTTCTTTTGGCGGCTTTGTCCTGTGTTGATGACTCATGTTGTCATTCCTAGGTGCTTGGGTTTGGAACATATAGTATAGTACTTTGATCTGGGTCTTTGGGGTCAGGGTTGGAAATTTCTGAGCTGGGCTTGGTGAATTCGATGGTTGTCTGTGGGGTTTGTCACCCCTCTATATCTGGGTGGTATAACTGCATCAACTCTGAAGTTGTGATCTAATGTGGGGTGGCAATGAAGATATTTGGTATTTGCAGTGGTGGTGGAGGTTGATCAACGATGGGTGTGGATAGGAATGTACCAGGCTCTGGGTTGTCCTGGATATCAATAATAGGGGTGATTTTGGTCGTTGAGTGGGTGTGAGGAGCGACAGATGCAAGGGGTTGTGGGTTTAGGGGTTTGTTCAGTGAGATCCCAGTTATTTTCTTCTTCTGTAATGGTTCGATCCTAAGCACAACGCCCAGGATCTGGTTAACCTGTGCTCCTGATAGCAAGGCATTGTATGGTAGCTTATGACAGGTCACTCTTTCCTTTCGCACCAAAATCTGTGCTTCTTCCTCCGCCTCAGATTCAGTTTGTCCCAACGCATCTATCTTTTTCTGTTTGGGGTCTGAACTTGGTCCCTCTCCTGCTTCCTTGTCTTTTTTCTTGATCAGCTCGGTTGGCAGAATATAGTGCATGCCTGATTTTCATGGGCCACATTTAACTCATGGCCATGACATTACCTCCTTATCGAAAGATTCTTCATCCAGATAAAAAGGTAGCATCCATGTGTGAAAACATTCCCAGCTAGCATGCCTCGGCCAGGCGAATGTACTGTGCCGGTTCATGCTGAATGCAATATTCCTTGTGTTATTATTGAGGATCTCTTGTGGGATGCATGACCTCTGTGTTGCGTCAATCATAGAATTGTACCACTTGGAAAATGTTGCGTTGTTGAGCATTGTGTTTTCTGACTCTAGTCTAGACTTCCATGGCTCAAACATCTTTGCATGATGCCCTTTGTCTGGTATTGACGGTTGTCGGCCCACCGGGACTTCCACTTGAGCATTGCGAATGCCACAAGTAGGTATCTGTATGTTAAGAACCAAACATCAATATAGCATGGAAAAACCTCAGGAAAAGTACTCAACGCCTTGAAACAAAGATAATTTCAGATAATAAGCCTCTTCGAGGGGGCAACCTCCTTTTACCCCACTTAAATGTTCAAGTACAAGAT
>ML783497.1:780169-812242 GCA_009831015.1 Picea engelmannii | reverse complement strand
TTAAACATATAGTAATGAGAAAGGACGTTGTATACCTTGGAGTGATCAGATGAAGTGATAATATGGGGCTAAATACAGGTGATCAAGGGTATAATAATGGCAAAAAGTATGGGCAAAAAGGTGCAATATGTGGTCCTAACACAAATGACCTTCTGTATAACATCCAGTTCACCAAACCTGTGGTCGTCCTGGTCTGGGTATTGTCAGTTCTTGAATATTTTTTGTAAGAGTTGATATCTTTCCTTGTAGTTTCACTAGATTCAGATCTACTGGGGGTCGAGTTACTCTCAAGCTTCCATGGTATCCCACCATGGCTTTGATCTTCATCGATTATTCCAAGGCATCTATCAATGTGGCTATCCGCTGTTGCGTTAGTGGAATCCAAGTCAGAGGTAGTAGCCCCTAAATATACCATTCCCTTTGATGTTCTTCATGGATTGGGTGTGCCAACCTCCCTATGGCGTCTTTGAACTTCTGGCTATATTCCCAGGCTGATTCACCTTCTCTTTGTTGGATTTCATGCAGCTCAAATAGAGCCTATTGTTCTGACTGGGGCAGTTTGAATTCTACTATAAAACTCGTTCGTACTTTTCCAAGGGTAAACACTTGACCTTGTGTCCCTGGCACTCATGGTTCAATGATCTTCATGTCCCATTTGAGAGTGCGACCTCTCAGGGTAGTCTGGAATTTGACCAACTTGTTCGCATTTGGTGTCCCTTTGGATCTCCAGATGGCTTTGCACAAGAACCAGTTCTATTCAACATCTTCATCTCCCTTGCCCCAAAATTCTGGGTATCGGGCAATCGATCTTCCTGCATGGCTGGCCATTGTTGATTCTGTTGTTCATATCAATGTGAACCTTAACAGTCTTGCTTGCGATATAGCAGGGGATCCAAATATCCTCCCTTACTCACACTTCCTGGTTGTGAATGGTTAACTAATTGTACTGAAACCTAACTTGCATGAGAAGGTAGTATAGAACTTACTGCTTGTATTGAGGGAACTTGTGGTACGGGTGATTCGGGGCTGGTGCAACTGGATTCAGGGAAGATTTATTTGATTTGGGGGGTCTCGTTAGCTTCCAGTGGGACGATCTCGTCGGCCTGATTCTTGATCTCTCCTATTATCAACACTGAATATTCTCTTTCTCCTTCAAGATTCATGCTAGTTTCCTCCTCTGTTATATCTGTGCTTCCTCCTTCTCATCCTGCCTCCTAGGGACTTCCTGCTTTCCTTGTTTCTCTCTCATTTAACCTTTGACTGGCCAATCGTTCTTGTCTTCTCATCCTCTGTAGTTCTTCCATATGTCTTTCTTCTCTTTCTCTTGATCCTCCTTCTTTCCTCAACTTTTCAGACTGTCTTGCGGCTTTCTTGATTTTTCCGCACCACCACTTCTCAACTATGGCGGCTCTCTTCAAGGCTCGCTCATCTCTTAAATCCATTTCTTGTTGTTTCCCCCCATTTGTCAACAAATCCTTCCCCTCTCTTTATGCCATGACTCTCACCTCGTCTCACCCTACCCCAAGCGAAGGTGTTTACATTGTCGTCTCAGTCGGGGACATAATCAACATCCCTTCCTCCACCAAGAAAGATTTAATCCACAGGGGGGTCTCTCTTACAAGTCTTCCCCTTGCGTCTTTCTTGAAAATTTCCTCTGCTTGTGAGAAAGAATGGTGGTTCTCAACTGAAAATTCAATTATGTATCCTTCTATCGTGGTGGTAACCCATAAATCTATGACCCTCGTGACTGGACAATCCAGCCTCTGGAGTGCTACTAACTTGTCAGTATCCCAGGTTCAGATTGATCCCTCTGTGGAACTTTGGAGCTTCTTAGAGTCTCTTGATCCAGTGAAAAAGTTCTTCTGGGAATTTAACCCAAAAAATTTTGTACTGGTCACTTGATCTTTCTGAGTAAAAGATCACTCCCCGAGTGACTCCCACCGATTTTCTTCTTAGTTTTGCTTCTTTCCATATGAAGGCATTATAGTTTCTTTCCCACCATTGATCGATGCCAGATCTATGGATCGACGACAACATTCTTCCTACAAGTTCCCTTTTAATACGGGTCCTGACAATGGATCCATTTTGTTGGTGCGAATTTGGTCAGACCAGGGTCCTTCTCAGGTTACCAACAAAAGGCACCATGTAGTATAGAGCACTGGCATTTTCATCTCCTCCAAAGAGAAGAAGTCTCACCTGAAGCGCTGTTGAGACAGATATATGGGGAAGGGTAGGGAGAAGACTACAGAATATCCATGGAATGTTCAAAACTTACTTCAGTCCTTGCACAAGCAACATTATCAGATAAGAAACATCTAAATGCAAGAACCAAGCCTACTAGTATTGCGAACATTATTTAACCATAAGAATGACAATTGTAACTCATAAGATATACAATAACATTGAAAGGCATAAGCGACAATGTAGAGACACATCAGATTTGGAAATTTAACCCTTCCTTATATCATCATTAAAGACCTTTCTTACATTACAATCTCAATATTACATAGAAAGTACATTCCAAACTCATGGCTCCAGCCCTCAGCCACAGAGTCTTGATTTCCTAGACAGTAGGTCATGTTCATTACAGAATCTAATCTTCTTGATTTACCAAAAAAACCTTGGACAAGGCTCATGGACATGACTCTGGTAGATGCTACTCGACCTAACAATATCAACTAATGACCAAAATGGATGAGCAAACTCATCATCTGACTGAACTGACCTATACAACAATCCATTAATCCCAAAAACCCGACAACAACAACCCTTTTACAATTATATTATGTCCTATATATAGTTGGGTTATGTCTTTTTGTTCTGCTTTCACATCTTCATGTTCTGTTGCATTTGTCTATTGTTTGGCTGGTGTTGCGTTAGCTTTTGCAACTATTTTTTGTTGTTCTTCCTACTGGCCTCTGATGGAGGTTGCACGAACAACACTTGCGTAATTATTTTCTCAAAAATGAAGGGCCCAACAAAAGCTATGTCCACGGCCCTTTGAAAAGCGACCTTTGTGTTCATCAACCCATAAGGCATATTTTCGTACATGAATGTTCCCCATGGGGTGGTGAATGTTGTTTTTTCATTGTCCTCTTTGCACACCGCTATCTGGTGATAGCCAGAGTATCCATCTAACAAGGAAATCCTGTGGGAACCTACCATCCTCTGTCAAATATGATCCATCTTGGGGAGGGGGTAATTGTCTTTTAGAGAACACTTGTTGAGATTTCAGAAATCAACACACAAGCGTATCTCCCCATTTTTCTTTCTCACAGGCACCAAGTTGGACACCCAGTTTGAGTACCTCATTGGTACAATAATATTTTCATCCAACATTCATTTCAACTCTTTCTTGATTATAGACATCAGCATGGGATTAAATTTCCGAATCTGCTGTCTGAATGGCTTGGAGCCAACCTTCATAGGTATCTTGTGTTGGATGATGTTAGTGTCAAATGTCTTTAAATCCTCATATGACCAAGAAAAAGTATCATCAATTTTTTTTATGAGACTGACATGTCACATACCTGTCCCTGTCTTCTGCAGCTAATTCTTTAGACAACTTGATGATTTTGGGATTCTCAGTGGTCCCAATATTGCAATATGTTATCTCTTCTTCTTGATTCTTCATGACAAATTCTCTAGAAACATCATTACTATCAAACAACCTCTCCAGTGGCACTAGTCCTCTTGGAATGTGATTGTTTTTCAGCTCCACAATATCGTGACCAACTACTTTCTTTAGCAGATGAGATTTTTACTGATTTTCTAATTCATTATTTTCACCCCCTTGTCTTTCTTGGTTGATTGAGATATTAGAGAATTCATCAATGGTATGTAGAAACCTCTGCAACTCTAGATCATCACTAAAGACTTTCCAGTGATTTATGTTGTTTGGTATGGCTGTCTTATATTTGATTTCCACCTGATATTTAATATTTGGACCAAGGGGGGGTCTAAAAGTGCTGGCAGCCAAATCCAAAGAATCTGCCTTATGATTCACATCTCTGGGGATGAAGGATATATTAAATTCTAGAAAGCAATTGTCCATCAGGTCTCATACCTCATTTCTGTATTGCTTGATCCTCTGTTGTTTAGCTTGATAGATGTTCTTAACTTGATTGATGATTAACTCATAATCACCAAAAACCACTAAACAATCAATGGCCATATATTTGGTAGCCCTCAATCCTAGCACCAAAGCTTCATATTCAGGTATATTGTTAGTATTTTCAAACTCCATCTTATAAGAGAGTGTTATTACCTCTTGTGAAGGGGAAATGAAGAGTATACCTGCCCCAGATCCTTCCTTTGATGAAGAGCCATCATAATACATCTTCCATACTTTGTTTCATTGATCTATTAGTGGTTGATATTTGCATTTGGATAACTGATACTTCGGGTTCATCATCATTTAAATGAAAAATAGATGATTCAATCTCATTCTCAACAACATAAATTGGGAGATTTCTTGGGTTCTGATGGTCACTGACAATGTACTCTATCCTTACCTCTCTGTATATCCTCCTATGTTCCCCTCTGAACACAGGGATGGTGGCGTAAATGACGTCCATTTGTAATGATCCTCCAACCTTATTAGCCCAAGTTCTGGATAAGATCATACCAAATTTTGGGGGAATGTCAGCCACACCAATGTCCATCACTACACTCTTCATTGGTAATTGTGCCAAAGAAACCACAATATCCTTTATTAGTCATGCACATTTTAATTTCTTAGAATGAAAGGAGTACATATCCTGGTAGGGTTTGGTGATCTCTAGACCTAGTTCTTGCATAAAAACTTTGGGCATAACATTGTGCGAGGCTTTTGAGACCATAATACAATTATGCAGAATCTTATCATGGACATTTAAATATATATAGAATGGTGGAGAAGCATCAGATCCATCCTCAATGTGTGGACCCACAGTAATGGCTGGGTTCTCATCCTACAGACTAATTACATCATAAGATACAATAGAAGGAGTTGGCTGCAGAAATTTCATGATGGATTTTTTGAAAGGTTCATTCTTCATCAGTTCTATCAAAGGAACAAGGATATTTATCTTGCTCAACTCATGCTCTAGGTTTAAAGAGGTTGGTGGCCTATCAACTTCCTTTATCTTAGGGACTGCAGGATTAGGTGGGGGAAGTTGATGAGATTTAGATGACCTATCTTTCCTTGGATTTGGCTTGGGAATGACTTCATCCTTTTTGTTTTGATCATAGGTAGTGGCTTTGGGAGCCCCCCCTCTTTTCCTCAAATTGTATTTTTTTGGGGGTTGGCACAACTTTACCCTTGAGGGGGGAGGTATATCTCTGAGCTATTGTGGATTTTCTTAGTTTCCTGTCTGGATCAGAAACTACTGTGTCCTTCTTAGGGTTAGGATGAGCCTTGGTGGCTTTGATGTGTTCATATTTGGACTTGTTGAGTCTTTTTCTGGGTGTCGGTATTTCTTTCACAAATTCTACTCAGTGGAGTCGTCATGTGAAAGATGACAGTCTATCTATGTCTGATCTTTGTTCACCATTAAAGGTTAGAGATATTTGATGTTGTTCTACCAAGGAATGATATTTCGTTACTTCGTTCCCCGACAACGATTCCAGGAGATGTTGGTCCTAAAGTCTGCACCTGACTGTTGAAGGGAAAAGCTAGGCCACCTCAAGTTTTGGGATGATTATTATTTTGATAATTTGATTTTTTGTGTTAGTTAGAGGGTTGTTTTTACCAAGACAGGAGCATGGTTGGGTTGGAAATATGATATGGATGAGGGTCCTACTTTTTCGGTGGCACACTAATGGCAGACAAGTGAAATAATAGAAAACAAAGGGAAACAACTAATTACTCAATGAATAATCTACTGCAAGAAGTTCGATACTTAAAATATCATTTCAAGACATTAAACATGTATCAAAAACAAAATTGATCCCATGGGTTTCAATAAAAACAAATCTTCACCAAGCATTAGCTATTTTCACAGGTTGCATATCAATAAACATGAGTTATACAATAGCCGAAGGAAATGAAATATACTTTGCACAAATAAAAAAATGCATTCAAGATAAGATAAAAACATATGAAGATTTGAAAGAAACATTGTCATCAAGAGTATATTCACCAGGTAGAGAGCTTTAATCCATGCATATAACGAGTCCAACCAATCTGACATATTGTTATCCTTTCCCAAAAATACGACCTTCAAAACATACAAAAACTGCATATTTATCAGAGTTGCAGAGGCTCTCGTCCCTCTGGGACTGAGACTTAACTATACATTAAAAATTGTAGAACAACTTATTAACTTGACTAAAACATTGTTGGAGTACAGCAATGTATACTTCACACTTGACTTAATCAAAAGAATGGTTCTTATCACACGCAAAAGACCACTTATTTTTCTTTTAAGCTAAAAGAGTCTTGAATTGAATCATTAAAAACTGACACTGACGATGAAACTGGACTAATGTGAGTGTTGGAATGAACTCAGAATGTGGAAGAAACTGATTTGGTGTGACAGAGCTGAGTTATGCATTGATCATGAAGTGCACACACATTGTTCGAGGCCACTGAAGAAAATTGGATGTGCAGTGTGAAAATCTCCCAGAGTGATGTGGTGACCTAATATCATATAAGCACGTGATTGTGGAAGTTGTCGAAGGCATTTTGGGTCCACATTTCTCCGACCCCCACAATCCACCAAAAGTTTCCACGTATTTCTCCAACAATACTATAGTTTTGATTGCAGGACTGCTCAAGGATGTTAATGTTTGGGCATTTTCCGTCCCCATAATGAAGTGTGGTCATCGATCTTGTTGCAATCTATGATCCAGGTGACCCATGCTACTTTAGCACCCCTGCTAAAGTTCTATCCGTCTGCCATATTAGAACTCCCCTATCTGATTTAGCGATGGCACCAATTTCTTAGAGCTTGAGAGATTTTGAGTGCGGAGCATGAATATCTCTTGAAGTGACCTTTTCCCGAAGTGACGTGGCAGTCTCTCATCACTTCGACAATTCGAATTTCTAGAGCTTTTAGATGAAAATTTTGTAAAACTCCCGAAATAGTACGAGCCCGGTTGATGTGGCAGTCGCTTGTCACTTCGGTACTTCGGATCTTCAGGACTTTGGGATGTAACACATATAAATATCCCATAGTAGTATGGACTTGGTTGACGTGGTAGTCTCTCTTCACTTTGAGACTTTGGTCTTTGGGAGCTCAGAATGTAAATCATGGAAAACTCTCGAAGTAGTATGGGCTCAGTTGAAGTGGAAGTCTCTCATCACTTCGAGACTTCGACTCTTCGGGACTTTGGGATGTAACGCATGGAAATCTCCCAGAGTAGTACGAACCCGATTGATGTGGAAGTCTCTCATCACTTTGGGACTTATTTCTGATCGTTAATACTTGCGTGAATTTGATGCTCCAAATGCACGAAAATCATTGATCTGAAATTTACATGGGATATTCACCGTTGAAAATTGAACCTGTCTATTTGCTTGTATTTCAAGCCCAAAATAGGTTGCTTTGAATGCTGCATTTTTCTCATGGTTTTTTCCCATGCATACAACATACTTGACCAACCTGATGTAACATCAATTAAAGGAAAACAAGATGACAAGTAATTCAAACCAAATCATGAGATGTGTTTATCCTTCAAGAAAAGTAGAAAAAACTTTGCGCAAAGAATCAATCAAGCAAGACAAGAAGGAAAACCAAGTTATTGAACAGATGGGAAACCAACTTTATCAACCAGAAGAGGAAAAATTTGACAAAGACATAGGGAAATGAGAGAGGACAGGCAAGGGTGCATACCTAGGTTACAATACCAACCCTTGGGACCCATTGATGTTGCACTTCCTCTTGCCACCGCACATACAAACTCTTCCCATGATCAGTCTATGATCGACAAAGCCACCAGATTCATTGAGCGGATTCAACACATCCGCCAATAGGTCTAGGAAATTTTGCATAAATCCAATGCTAAGTGCAAGCAACACCATGATCAACACAGGGTACCACACCAGTTTTAGGTTGGGGACAAAGTTTGGTTACATTTTCAAAAGGAGCGTTTCACGAGGCCCCATAGCTAGCTTCTCCCACTTTTCCATGGGCCTTACACTATCACCAAGGCTGTGGGTAGTAATTCTTTTGAGCTCAACACTCCACCCTTCCTTGTCCTACCTCCAGTGTTCAATGTGGAACTCCTTCGACCATATTTTCCACCCTTATTGGACACCTCAGAGATCGTAGAAAAACTGACACCAATAGATCTCAACCCTGACTACATGGAATAAGCATCCACTGATTAGATAGTGGACACATAGGTCAAGGGAACTCTCCAACAGATAATCCAACTTTATCGGGTTTTCATGGCAGGGAAACTCCTACACAAAGGAAAGTGGTTCATCCGGGGCCAAATCTAGTAGAAGTTTCCTCACATGATGGGGGAACTCAATGTAATGGAGACCATTTCTTCCTATGGGGGGAGGATTGATCTAGGTGGATATTGGTGGCCACCCACCTATTCCAACTAGCTCCTCTTGTTCATTTTTATCCATCACATTCTTTTGTACTTCTTTGTAATTGTGGGTTCTACACTTTTGGGGTTGTCTGAATCCCCACACATCCTCCAGGTGGATGCTGGTGGCCTCTCACCTAATCCAACTGGATTATTTTGTATGTTTTCATGTCAACACATATTGTTGTACTTCCAAGGCCAGTTTGGGGCCCTAAACGTTTATTTTTTGGCTCGCCACAGTGAAACTATAGATGGAGTCAAATTTTGACAGTGGAATGTGTATTTCTATGAAATACCTTTCCAACAGGCTATCACGCTCCTAAAATGGAGGCCGTATGCAAAAGTTATGACTCTGGTAAGTTGAGGTACCAAATTACACCAACTTACCCATAGGGGCCCACATGAATTTTGGTGTTTCACCTTATAGGGTTAGGTTTTTAGATGTCTAGGGTTATAGGGTTAGGTTTTTGGATGTCTACGGTTTTGGCATTCATGAGTAATATCAAAAAGGCCTCTGGAGCCTCATTGTAATCCATTCTGCTCAGACGGATGCACATAACAACCACATCTCTTCTCATAGATAACTACCACCATTCGAGCAAGTGTTTCAGTTYTGCAGTTTTACAGTTTCATCCTATTTCATTATTCAATAGAAGATAGTGTTCACTGGATATCTGTGTTATTCTTCATATCTCTGTGTTTATTGTATTCAGTCTGTTAATCAATTCTTTTCGCTCCTAAATCTGGATCAATGGGACTGCCTCCCATCACATCAACCAATAAAAATATGCCAAGTGGAGGACTTTAGGGCATAAGAAATACCCCCTATAATATCAATTAATGAAATCATTCTAGGAAGAGGATAAAGGGTAGATTCCCATTATAAATTAATAATAATAATAAATTTTATAAAGTAAAGTGGGAAAAAGGTAAATATGGACACAAATATCTAACATGGAAAGTAAGGAGGCAAGGGAGATGACCGCGAATATGACATGGTGAATGTAGGTGTTGACACATAGGACCCCACTACCACATTAAAAACCATGTGTCATTCCATGTCAGTGAAGTAAAATGTGTTTAAAAGAACAAGTCTAGATAAAATGCAAAAAATGTAAAGTTGTCAATTCCAAATTCATGTAGAAAATTACTAAAGCATCATATCATTAATTTGCAAGTTGTTGAGTACTCACTCATTATTATTATATATGAATGATACAATTTTTTCTTGGTTCTCATGATATTTTCTTCTAAAGATGGAAGAAGTTGGTCTCTAACCTAGTGTTAAGACCTAGATGAATCCCCATGTTAAGTATAAAACCTCATATTAATCCCTAGATATTGAATTATTACATTTCTAGTGTTATATTGTTATGTATGATAGAACCCTTCATTACACCTTTTCATTATAATTGTACCCTTTGTATCCTATATATATACCAAGGAGAGCTTGTCTTAGGATCAACATATCTCATCTTGTACATTCAATATATTGTAAAAGGAGGTTTCCCCCTTTAAGTGGACTAATACTCATTGATTTTTTTTATCATTCTCAAGGCATTGGTTCATAAGATTTGGTATTAGAGCATTGATCCTAGGGTTTTTCTGATTCAAGCGAATCATCTCAGCATCGTCGCTATAATTGTTTTTTGGGATGCTTCAGACAACTAAAGTTGAAGGTTATTTAGGATATACATCAAAGTACCTCTGGTAAACATTTCAGGTTCTATCTCATTATGATTTCGGGGACATAGCCTATGGAAGATAAGTTTTTTGACTMATCCGAAATTCAATTTTAAATGAGTCATCTTGGGATTTTATCTATAACATTTTTTGGGAGGTTTCATGCAATGAAATTTTGTGGAGATTGAAGAGAAATGTCATATTATAGGTGTTCAAAATTTCAAGTTATATTTCTCTATACTTTCAGATATATAGTTCATGGAAGACAAGGTTTGTGACTAATCTTGAAATCAATTTTAAAAGAGTCATCTGGGATGTTTCATTGTATATTTTTTCAGTTAAGTTTTAGACTCTGAAATTTTTAGAATCTTGAGTTGACACAATGAAGGACATGTGAATTTTTTCCATATTTTTACTTATTGTATTTTATGATATATTTCTTGTGGAAGTTAGGGTTTTTCCACAAGTTATTTTCTAGTGATTTTAAGAGTTTTTCCATGGCTAGAAAGCTCCTCTTTTAATTTTTTTAGAGATTTGTTCTGATGTATTTAAATAAAGAGGAAAAAGAGAAGTATTATTATTTTATCCAATGTCAAGGGGTCCTTCAAGAAATAATACTTCTAGCAAACCTCTATAAGATCACATGGGATGCTGGAAGAAAATTAAGATTTCAAAAAAAGGCTATCCCAATTAAAGAACCAATTTGATGAAATGAGTGGTAGTATGTTGAAACTACTAGATTTATCAAGTTCTTAGGATTTCCTTAAAAAGAAAATAGAATATCAAATGAAAAAGATGATAGATGAAAACAAGGAAGAATTACTAAAATCCATAGAAGCCATACTCTTACAGAGGATGTAATATTCCAGATATAAAATAGTATGAAAAACATAAATAATTAGCTAGATTTGGTAGCTAAACAATGATATAAATAGAACAACACCACAATAATACCACAATAATACCAGAATAATACCAGAAAGAGCACTTTGATTACTGAGAGCAATGTTCACTTTCCTCTTCGAGAGGGAAAAATCCAGTAGAGCAGATCTCTATTACAATAATATCCAAGACAAAACTTCTCATACCCTCTATTCATATTTATACTAAATCTATCTATCCAAAAGAACAATCTAGAGGAAGATCCTTCTAGAAGGGAAAGATTCTATTAGGTCTTCTTACATTTGACTTATTCCTCCTTATTTATAGGCCTTATTAATATTGACCTTTATTACATGGAAATATATTATTCTACCCACTTGAGGGGTTAGGTAGGTTAGGTCCCTAACATGCCCTCCCTTAGAATCAACCTTGTCCTCAAGGCTTGAGATGAGGAAATTGTTGTAGAATGTTAGCCGAATCCCAGGTGGAATTTGGTGGAGTTGTATCTTTCCACTGAAATAAAACTTCCTTGATGGTACGCTGATGAAGACAACGCTCTCACTGGTCCAAAACTGCTTGTGGTTGCAACCAGATGAATCCTTATTCATCCAACTTGGGAAGGTTGGTTTGAGTTTGGCACTTAGTTCCAATC
Organism: Picea engelmannii; assembly: GCA_009831015.1. Classification (NCBI taxonomy): domain Eukaryota; kingdom Viridiplantae; phylum Streptophyta; class Pinopsida; order Pinales; family Pinaceae; genus Picea; species Picea engelmannii. The sequence continues at coordinate 800,502 of ML783497.1, read as the reverse complement.
ATCTTATTTAAGAAAGAGACATGAAAAACATGATGGAGCTTAGAATTATTTGGTAAATCTAACTGATAAGCCACCTGCCCTATGCGCTTGAGAACTGTATAAGGACCATAAAATTTGGGTGCCAATTTCTAACAATGTTCGGCCTTGAGTGAAGTTTTCTTATAAGATTGCAACCAAATAAATACTTGGTCTCCTTCAACAAATTTTCATTTTGAGTGACCTTGACTGGCTTGTTGCTTCATGATATTCTGAGCCATGACCAAATTCTCTTTGAGGGTATGAAGACTAGCCTCACGAACTATAAGCTTTTGGTCAACCGCCTGGACCTTTGATACACTTGGCATGAAGGAGAGAACTGAAGATGGATTTTGGCCATATACTGCTTCAAAAGGAGTCATGTGAGTAGATGTATGATAAGAACTATTGTACCACCATTCAACTAATGGTAACCATTGAGCCCATTGATTTTTCCTTTTAGAGGCAAAACACCTCAAATAAGTCTCCAAACACTTATTGACGACTTCAGTTTGACCATCACTCTGGGGATGATAAGCGGTGCTGAGATGCAATTGAGTGCCTTGGAGTCTGAATAGTTCTTGACAAAAAATGATGGTGAAATTTGGATCTCGATCATAAAAAATAGAATGAGGAATGACATGAAGCTTGAAGATATGATCCATGAAAAGTTGAGATACGGTTGATGCGGTAAATGGGTGTTGAAGAGCACAGAAATGAGCATACTTGGAAAGAAGATCCACAACCACCATGATGACGGACTTATTTCCTGATTTAGGTAATCCCACAATAAAATCCATAGAGATGTCGCTCCAAAAATAGGGTTGAATTGAAAGCGGTTGGAGTGTGCCAAGAGGTTTGATGGTTTCTCCTTTGTTGCGTTGACAAACATCACATTCTTCTACAAACGTTTGAACTTCCTTTTTCATACCATCCCAGAAAAAATAACGTTTGACCCGATCATAGGTTTTGGTAAACCCTGAATGCCCAACTGTGGGAGTAGAATGAAGCTCAAAAAGCATCGTGGATTTAAGTTGTGATTGTTTACTTAAATACAAACGACCTTTGTAGTGAAGTTCATCATTGTGCCAAGAGTACCCTAGGGAAACTGGAGAGTTGGCTTTCAATTGTTGGATTATATGCGATATTTTAGGATCATTTAACCATTCTTGGCACAGATCTTGGAGCCAATCTGGTACAATGAAGGAGAGGGAAAAAAGGGACCCTTCATCTTCATATTTTCGAGAAAGAGCATCAACAACCACATTTTCTTTTCATTTCTTGTAATTATCTCATAATCATAACCAAAGATCTTAGTTACCCATTTTTGTTGCTCTGGGGAGGAAGGATGTTGCTCCAAAAAATACTTGAGGGTTTGGCAATCTGACTTAATTTGGAAGCGTTGCCCTAGGAGATAAGGGTTCCAGAGATCCATTGCATGAAGAATAGCCAACATTTCCTTGTCATAGATTGATTGGCCCAAATGGAATTCATAAAATTGTTTTCTAGTAAAGGAAAAAGGTATGCCTTCTTGCATAAGGACAACTGCAATTCCTATGCATGAGGCATCACATTCACAGACAAAGGTTTTTTTGAAATCAGGAAGGGCCAAGATCGGAGTAGTGAACAACCTTCAAATCTTGAAAATCTTGATATGTTGCTAGAGTCCCAGTGAAAGAATTATTTTTAAGGAGAGTAGTGAGAGGGGATGCAATCTTCCCATAATTTTGAAAAAACTTGTGATAATAGCCGATTAAACCCAAAAAATCACGCAATATTTTGATAGTCTTGGGGCGAGGAAAATCTTGCATTGCTTCAATATTTTTAGGATCCACCTGGACACCGACCTTTCCAACAATATGATCCATGTACTCTACTTCTGAGGCTCCAAAGGCACATTTAGAGCGTTTGAGGAAAATTTGGTGCTGCAAGAGTAGATGGAGAATTTGATCCGCATGGGAAAGATGAGATTTCCAAGTTTTACTATAGATGAGAATATCATCAAATAAAACTAAGACAAAATGACGGAGAAAAGGATGGAAGAAATGATTCATGAGGCTTTAGAAGGTGGAGGGGGCATTACACAGGCCAAAGGACATGAACAAAAACTCATAGTGACCCTCATGATTTCGAAAGGCAATCTTGGGTATTCCAGCTTCTTGCATACATATCTGGTGGTAGCCAAAACACAGATCAAGTTTAGTGAAGTACTGAGTACCACTCATCTCATCCAAGAGATCATCAATGTTAGGAATAGGTAACTTGTCCTTGATGGTGATCTTATTGAGGGCACGAAAGTTGGGACACATGTGCTAGGTACCTTCTTTCTTAAGTAACATGACCATAGGAGAAGAATAAGGGATGGTATTGGGGCGGATAACACCCACTTGGAGCAATTCTTGCGCTATTTTCTCAATTTCATTATTTTATGCAAAGGGGTGATGATAAGGGAGAAAATTGGGAGGAAGACCGCCAGGAACAAGGGGAATGGAATGATCATGAACACCATGAGAAGGAGGAAGTCCCTGAGGGGTGGAAACAACAACTTGATGTTTGGAAATGATAGCTTGGAGGTCATGATGCATAGAGGGTGTCTCAATGGCTTGAATAGAATATAGTTGATCAATGATATCGGAGTGGCTTTTCTTGAGGATATTTTCCATACGATGGGAACTAATGATCTCAAGAGAACGATTTGTGAGACCTTGGAATTGATACCTTTGTCCTTCCTATTGGAATTGCATGGTTAATTCCTTAAAATCCATAAGAATGGGACCCAAAGTGCATAACCATTCAACACCTAGCACAATGTCACAACCTCCCATGTCAATGGAAAACGTATGAGATTTTAGTTGGTAATGTCCAATTTGAAGACAAAAATTTTCACAAAGCCCACCACATTTCATGGACCCACTATTGGCTATCATGATTTGAAAATTATTGACAACACAAATATAACAATTGGTTTCCTGGGAAATGCGACAATGAATAAAATTGTGGGTGCTACCACTGTCAACAAGGATGATGACCTTCCTGTGCTTAATGTAGCCAATGATCTTGAGTGTTTATGGGGACGAGAATCCAGTGAGGGAATGCAAGTAAATAAGTGGGTCAACAGGCTCCGAGGTGGCATCGGGAAGGGAAGTTTCTTCGACAAGGGGAATTGTCACATCCTCTTCAGGAACATCTTCGAAAATGACAATAAATAGTTTTTGTTCCTTACACTTGTGCCCTGAAAAATATTTTTCATCACAATTATAACAAAGACCCTTCAATTGGCGTTCAACCCTTTCATCCCTAGTTAGTTTTTGGACCTTGAGGGGAGTGACAGGGGGGTTAGTATTAGTGGGTCAAGGGTGAGGAACAAAAGGGGTTTTTTTGTTCTAGGAAGAAACAATTTGTTGGGCATCTTCAACACAGAGTAGCTTCCAATCAAGATGGAGGGCGGGCCATGAGAACCTGGGATCAGATTTTATCCTTTAGACCACTGATAAAGTATTCAAAGAAGAATGCATATGACATTCCCTCTGTTCGAAAGGCCAAATGCTCAAAACCAGTGATGAAGACTTCTATTGTGCCTGACTATTTCAACTTGGTCAAACGACTGAGATAGTGGGTATCAATATCAAAGCAGGCATAGAGCTCAACAACAAACTAGGTCCAAGCAATATACCTCTGATGTGATTTTTTTCGCCATTGCCACCATTGCCAGTGTTCAGGGTCTAGATAGAGGAAAACATATCGAAGTTTTTCCAACTCATTAGTAATACCATGCGGAGAAAAATAATGCTCCATTTGAGTGACTCAACCTGTAGGATCAAAACCATGAAATTTATTTACCTTTACATGGGGAAGACGAGGTTGGTCTGATGAAAATGCAGAGACTAAGAGGAATCAACAACATTGGGTTGGTCTGATGAGGAAGGACCCGTAGGGCGATTCAACAATTGTTTGACAACATATTGGAGGGAGGTCAATTGGGTTTTGAGGTTGGCTTCCATGTTGTTAAAATTGTGTTGTAATTTGTCAATGCGAGACTGGGTAAAATCCATCCGAGATGTGAGATGGAGACATGGGATTGATTGATGGAAGTTTGGATTTCTTGGTTGTGAGTGGTGGCCATTTGGAGAGGGGAAGTGTAGGTAAGGAAAAAAAATGGGTGGGTGGGACCTAAAAAAAAAAAGGACATAAAAGTGATAGGTACCACGACGATCAATGATTGAAGGGAAATATAATGGAATAGGCGGAAAAATAGGGAAACTGGGAAGGCGTTGGGTCCACTGAAACAAAAAGGATTAAAAATGAAGGGTATGACTGTGATCAGGGAGAAAAGAAAAATCCAATGGAATAGGTCTCAAATAAGTGTGCCGAGACAAACACTGCAAAATAAGTGTGAATAATACTACAGTGACGAAATGCCCAAATTCTTAACAAGAAGAAATGCCCAAATTCTTAACAAGAAGAAATGTGTAGTAATTTCGCAACCAGAATGAAAAAGACACTATAGCACGACAATAGATCTGGTTGGTTATATTTATGTTTCCTTACAAAGGGTTAGGGTACTCAAGGGTTATACAGATAACGATTTTCCATGTACTATATCTCTCTGATATACATGCGGGGTCCAACAGTAGTACTTGGCCCAATATCTCAGAGCACCAACTAAGGAGGCTAGACTGTACCCTTATCCATACTACTTGACTACCCAAGTACTAGAGAGTATCTTTCTGAGTGTTGTTCTCGGTGGCACTATAGCAGTCAGGTGGCTGATTGATTTATCTATGGAGGGATTCAAGAGATCTAGGATGATCCATATACATGTGTTGTTTGATGCACTACCACTCGAAGGGGTACCAACATGAGTTACAAGGGTGGCCAACATATGTGCTCTTAAGTACCACTTGTATTTCCCATGTGTATGAATCCTTGACCATGGGTTTATGCACGTAAAAACATATCTTTGTAGCTTAAAGACGCCAGAATACGTCTCTACCTTGAAAAAATTTTAACCCACAATTTTCTGTCGAGGAAGGTGCTTTGATACCACTTGTAATATTCCAGATATAAAATAGTATGTAGAGAAGAAATAATTAGCTATAAATGGTAGATAAACAATGATATAACCAGAACAATACCACAATAATACCAAAATAATACTAGAATAACACCAGAAAGAGCACTTTGATTACTGAGAGCAATGTTCACTTGCCTCTTCGAGGGGGAAACCTCCAACAGAGAAGATCTCTATTAAAATAATATCCGAGACAAAACTTCTCATACCCTCTATTCATATTTATACTAAATCTATCTATCCAAAAGAACAATCTAGAGGAAGATCCTTCTAGAAGCGGAAGCTTCTATTAGATCTTCTTACATTTGACTTATTCCTCCTTATTTCTATGCCTTATTAGTATTGACCTTTATTACATGGAAATATATTATTCTACCCACCTGAGGGGTTAGGCAGGTTAAGTCCCTAACAGAGGATCCCTAAAAGGGATATGGAGATCCAAGGAGATCATGAAAATAAGGAGAACAATGGTGTTGAGACTCAATCACATATGGAGAGTATTTTATCACAATTGGAAAGAACAAATATTGAATTTAAGAATCATTCATCACTCCAAGATCCCAATCATCAGGGCTTCAAGTCAACACCAAGGAACTAGTTCATTCCAAGATCGATATTTGGAAGTTTGATGGTAAATATCCTATAACATGGATATTCCAGATGGAGCAATTATTTGATCTACACCAAGTTCCAAGCTTACAAAAGGTACCTGTTGCATCATTGTGTTTAGAAAAATATTAATTTGATTGGTATCAATGGATTTGTGAAAGAAAAAATAATTCTATTATCCCTTGGTCCATTTTTATGGATGAATTGATATCACATTATGAGGATATTAAGAGAAATAAATTCTTTAGTTGTTTGATAAATCATTGGAAAAAATGTCCAATTATAGAGAACATTCAACAATTCCAAAAGATCGGTCTTAGGGTAAAGAACAATCCTAAGAATAATTTGTTAGATCTCTTTATGGGCACATTAAAGGATAACATTCAACACAAGGTGCGTCTCTTCGAACATAAATCCCTAGATAAATATTTCGGTATCACAATTAATGTAACATCCTCCCTCCCTCGACTACCATACAATGTAAACGAACAAAAAAAAGTAGTATTAATTTTTAAATTTTGTTTTTTAAATGAATCTAAACGTTATTGTATCAATTTGGGACAACTTACATAAGCAAACAATAAAATATACAAGATATATAGGCCAATCTTAACCAATACTTATTCTTATTGAATGCCAAAATTTAATAATATAACATTCCCTTTTGCGACCTATTTTAATACCATAAGTGGTAATAATATTAAACAAGTAATCTAATTTCATTACTTTTTAACCAATGGTTATTCACAATGAACTTTAAGAACGAGAAACAAACCATTTATATCATAATCTAACCTAGGTAGATTTGATACTTATAAAATTTACCTTCCTAGCAATACTCTTAATCCAATTTCTTTTGCTAAACAATTATTTAACATCTATTTTGTATCAACTAGGTTCTAAGTTTTTGGTGGCAACATTAGAGTACACGTTGATTTACACCATAATATGAGTAAAGAAGTCTAAATATATATCAACCAATCAATATTAAACATATACTTTTCAAGCATTATCATTTTAAGCATAACATGACAAGAACATTCACTCTATTAAAACTGAAATTTAATACAAACTTTTAATTAACCATTGCCAATAAAATTGATTACTATTATCAATTTAAAAACTTTGCCAAAACTAATGGTCATTATTAATCTAACATTATGTCTAAATATCAAAAATATTCCTATGACCACAATAGTGAAATATGTTACCTATCCATTATATTCTATGTACTATAGGATACTCATATATAAATAACCGTTCCCAAATATAAATCCTTATATATATTATTTTGGTAAAGACTACGCTAATTCTTTTTGAATAATGCAATACTTTAAAGATCTCTGTAAATTAAAGTTGGTAATCATTCCATTATTCCATACCAAGGTTCGATATTAACAAGTTATCGATTATACAAGAAGGTAAGTTCAATATTCATAACCACAGGTTAAATTCCTCATTTCCTTCATTATTCAAGGAATCAATTAAAATTTTCTTTTCACAACTATTGACTAAAGGAACAATGCTCTCGAAGGAAACACTTAGTTTACAAGTTGATATGTTCTCCATAGATCAAGGCATCAATAATTTATGAAACTTAATCAACACAAAGATAACTTGTTCAGCTAGAGATCTCACGCCCCAAATCTGTGACACATGTCACACGATACTACTAAAAACCATTTTTACCCGTGGATCTCTATCGTAAGGGAATTTTTGTAAATTCTAAATGAGACAGAACTCCATGTTTTTATTGACTCAGGAAAAAGAATTAGTTTAAATAATTTGTTTTTGTATATAAATCTGTAAAGGAATAGGCTCATTTTAACAACATAAAACCCATGTGGATGAAAGGTCTAAAGTAGTCTCCGGTTTACTACAATACCAGTGCTAACAACCGTCAGTTCATATTAAGAGAAAAAAATAAAATCTCTAATATGTAAATCTCTGTCCCTTCTGAAGTTGGCGACATTAGACGACCAATGACTAGGATCAGCTAATGAAACTAGGGTGAACAACCGCTACAATTAGAACAATCATCATTGATTGTTACTACACTTGGTTTAGATTTTCTTCTTTAAAACACATACGGTTAGGTGCAACTTCAGTATTTTAAATATGGATTAGTTACTTGGAGCATAACGCTACAATCACCATCATTTCAGGACAGGTAACCAAAGTCCAAACATCAGTAACTTGGAGCATAACGCTAAGATCCTTCTTGTAGAAAGGATCTTAGCGTTATGATCCTTCTTGTAGAAAGGATCAATTCAAAAGAAATCCCTTGATTGCGACACTGCACTTTTCTTTACTTAATACGTCCTTGTCTACAGGTATTGATGACACGCCGATCAACAACACTTGTTCTTAGACTACAAAAATATCCCGAGTTCGAAATTTAAAATAATTTTTTGTTTTAAGAGTTATGACTAATTAATAATACTTCCGCCAGGTGGTGTATCCAACTGTTGGGGTCTACACATTTCAATTTGAAGAGGTAACACTGATACATTAAGAGAGATATCACTAATATTTGAAAGAGGGAAAACTACTCGTTCTGAAATACCAGAGATGACGAAGGATACGATGAGTTCACTTCAATTATCGTGGAAATTTTAATGATTAAAATTTTAAGGTTTTAGGTCTCAAATATCTGCAATGGTGATTAAAATTTATTTAAATTAATTAAAGTGGAAATCGTATACGTTCATCCCAGATATTGAGATTTTTAAAATAACCTTCAAGCTAAAATTTCCACTGTAAAGACTTCGTTTCTACAGAACAAACTACAACCCGAGAGTATAGTCTTCTCAAGGATAACTATCATGCGACACTATCATCTGGGTTCTTAAGGATAACAATATTACCCCCTCAATAAGTCAATATTACCCCCTCAACAAGTCAATATTACACAATACAATCCGTTCAACCCAACAAATGAGAAGGGAATATTTGCATCCAAAAAATACAATACTTTTAATAGCAAGGACATTCGACTGATTGTCTAGTATTTTATCCAGAGTTGAAGTCGAAGCTTTTGAAAGATCGATTCAATTGCTAAAAAAAATCATGTTATCAGTTAACTATACAACTAATTAGATATCGAAACCTTGAAATAATAGAGTCTACCTGACTATGGTAAGAACAACCTTCGACCATTTATTGAACATGAGAAGTTCTTCTAACAGGATAGATAGTTTAACGAATCAATATATCGCCCTACAGTAAGATAAATCATTCATGAAAACTAAAATAATCAGGTTCACAATATAGGAAGGTTAAGTAAATGTACAATTATTCATTGCAACTTTATATACATTATAACTATTCCAATCATAAGATTATGCTATAATAATTTCATAACATCTACCCAAATTTATATAACAATTACATATTTCTTGGTTTTAATCAATAATAATCCTTCATAATCAACTTAATACAAAATTTAAGAAATATTTTTCTTGCAATAATGAATAAGATGAAATAGCGTAACCAAGAAATTAGCAATGTATATGATTGGTCTTCAACTTGAAATCTATGCACATCCACATCCTCCTTGCTTTTGCTTGCAATCCAAGACTTCACCAATACCTCCCATCCAATGCTAGGGATACTCTTCTCCCCCTTTAGCCCCCCGAGCCACAAAGGGGCCAAGCACAAAAGCTAGAACACAATAGCTCTCAAGATTTCCTCGCAAGGAAGAGCTTATCTCTTTTCCCAAGCTTGAAATCCCAACTCTCACAAGTAAAACACAGTCCAACAAAATTTTGGGAGCATAACAGTACTAGGAATAGTGAGATCCATTTTCCTTCTAAACCATTTGTTTTATAGAAAAATACCCAATGACACATGTCCTCATGCACACATAATTAATTTTTTTAATTAATTTAATTATAATTATTCACCCACACACTTGTCACAATCTCCCCAAGTTGCACACGTAATTACCCTTTTTATTTTATTTAAAAATCTATTTTCCCTCACATTCCCCAATGTGTTCCTATTTTTTTCTCTTAGTTGTCCCTTAGTTCCCCAGATTCTCATTTAATGAGTGTCCCCTAACTATATCTTAGTTAGACTTGAATTAAGAGTCTTCTTTTAGTTAGAGTTAGTGTTAATTTGATTCAATATGTTATCCTATGTGTACACATATTCTCTCATGTTTTATTTCTTTCTATTTTAAAAATCCATTTTATTAATTTCATGCACAGATATGTATTTTATCCTACCTTTAAATTTTTATTCACCTTTTTCCTAGAGTTTGATTTTATCTCAATTCTTTTGATTTATTTAATATTTTGAATTAGCCCCTTAATTAAACTTAGACTTAGACTTTATCTTAGAATTAGGCTTAGACTCTTGTTAGGCTTCTAAGTTTATAATTTGTTGACTAATTAATTATTTTATTCTAACAAGGTCTAAACATTTCATTGTTTTTATAGGCTACCTAGATTTAGTGACTCAAGTTTTCATTACGTGATGTTCCCTTCAAGATGCACCTCCATTCTCCAAGGGTGCCACTCACCTTTGAATGGTTTTGGAAGCTTGTCCGACCCTTGAAGTAAACACTCTATTTGGTCGACCTTGTGAGAGACTAAGGGTTGTCTAAGGATTAAGGATTTCGCCTTATTGCACGCCCTTTAGATTTCTTCATGAGTGATTGTCTTAGTATTCCCTTATGAAATTGTGTACCCTTCGAACTAGGTAATCATTAACCTACATTTCAAGACAAGACGAGAGTGCTAGTAGACCGTGACAGGGACGTTGCCACACCTCTCCCTTAAATGTCAAGTTTCTGTGCATGCCCCCTTTACTCCTTATTTGAGTCAGATTAGCAAGCATATCTAAGCTTGCATCCACTGGAAAAAATAGTGTCAATAATCCATATACATAAATCATACTGTATTCATCATATAAATCACATGTATATAAATTGAATACTCAAACCATATACAAATCCACTCCGTGACTCAATCTGAAGTCCAAGGAAGTCCATTCTTGCCCTCAACATCCATAACCTGTCATGTGTCCTGCACACTTAGGATAACTCGTCAATAATATTTGTTAACACAATATACATCTGAAAGTGATAATAATTCACAATACATCATCATCATCATCATCAATATAAATCATAATCGAAACAAAATCATAATGTACCATAATCGGATCACTTGCATGCAAGTGTCCTCAAAGAATAAGTCAATAAGTGTGCTTAGTAATACATGATGTTACATACACCTCCTCTTGTTTTAAACTTCATCCCAAATTTTGTACAGTATATAATGCAAGTAAATAAATGTATCTGACCTACATCTACATATCTAATCTATCAAACAAATAAGGAAACCATTGACAAATCTCATATGCGTCCTCCCATGTAGCTGAGTGCAGACTATAATAGTCCCATTGGAACTTTAACTGATTGACTATTCGACGTTGTAGTTATCGAGTGCAATGGACAAGAATGTGGATTGGCTCCACCATGAGAGAACCCTTGTCCAACATCTACAAAGAACCATGTCAATAACAAGTGACGAATCACTAATATTATGTCGTAAAACAGATACATGAAATACATCGTGCATACACCTCAAAGAATGAAGAAAGGCTAGTCGATAAGCCACTGGTCATTTATTTTCCACAACCTCGAAAGGTCCCACAATCCTAGGAGAGAGTTTAGCACCCTTTCCAAACTTGATCGAACTTTTATGCAGTTTTACCTGTAAGGAAACTCTGTTGTCAACCTCATAACTGTGGTAAATGTGATGTGCATCAAAATAACTCTTTTATAGATATTGCACTTATTTAATCCTTTGTCTTATCGATTACATTTGTTCTTCCATTTCTTGGATCACTTTCGGTTCCACTAGGACCCTATCCTCAAGTCAATCCCAACTCAACAGTGTTTGACACGGTCAAACGTAAATAAACTCAAACGTTTCCATATTAATCGTACTCTGATAGACTTTGTTGTATGAAAAATCTACCAATGGAAATAATTCTTCCCAATGTTTATGTTGATCCATTATATACATACGCAACAAATCCTCCAAAATTTGGTTTGTTATTTTTGTTTGTCTTTTTGTCTCTGGGTGATACGCTATACTAAAATTCATTTGCGTTCCCAAGGACTCTTGGACACTGGTCCAAAATTGTCCTGTAAACACCGATCCATTATCAAATATGATCTTTCTTGGTACTCCATGTAACCTCACAATATCACTAACAAAAACTCTATCTATGTCTGGAGCCTGATATGTCATACACACTGGAATAAAGTGTGCACTCTTCATCAAAGTGTCAACTACCACAAACATAGAATCATGTCTACTTACCATCAGTGGCAATCCAACAATAAAATCCATTGAAATTACCTCCCATTTAGATTTAGGAATAGCATGTGGCTGTAACAGTCCTGCTGGATGTCTATGTTCAACCTTCACTTGCTGACATTCTAGACATCTCTCCACGTAACTCACTATGTATGCTTTCATTCCCTTCAATAAGAATAAAATATTAAGGTCTACCTTCATCTTCGTGACTCTCAGATGAGCCATGTAAACTGCTCGATGAGCTTCACTTAAGATCAAACTTCTTAATTAGTCGTTAGACGATACATAAATTATGTCGTTATACCTCAACAATCCATCCCTGTCAAATGAAAAACCTTCATACTTTGGTACCATCATGGTATCTTGTCCAATACTATCCTTAACTTCCTTGTACCAATCATCGTCAACTTGCAGAGCTAGAATCTTTTCTCGAAGATTCATCTTAAGAGGTATTATCGAGAATATGTGTGGTCTCTAAATCAATGCATCTGCTACTCTATTCATCATTCCTTTAATGTAATTAATCTCAAAGTCGTATTCTTTAAGTAATACTAACTAATGCCTCTATTGCACGTTCAAGTCACACTCAGTAAATATATGTTGCAATCCACAATGATTTGTTTTTAATTCAAATTTTCATCCAATCAAATAATGTCTTCAAAATCTCAAGGCATGTACAATTGCTAATAACTCCAAGTCATGTGTTACACAGTTTTCCTCATGCCTTCTCAATTTTTGGGAAATGTAAACAATCACTCGACTGTCTTGCATCAAAACTCCACCTAGACCTTCCTTGGATGTGTCCATGCATACCAATAATTCTTTGTCCATGTCGAGGAACTTTAATATTGGTCTTGTCGTTAACAAATCCCTAAGATTTTGAAATTCTTCTGTGCATTTCTCTGTCCATACAAATTTCTTGTTTTTATTCTGCAATTCCATGATTAGATTTGTTATCTTCGAAAAACCTTCAAAAAATTATTAGCAATATCCTGGTAAACCCATAAAGCTACGTACCTATTGTACGTTTGTCGGTTCTGGCCATTCTATAATAGCCTCTAATTTTTCTAGATCCACAATGATACCTTCTCTCGATATGATATGTCCCAAGTAATGAATCTTTGATTGGTAAAAATAACATTTCGATATCTTCCCATACAATTTGTTTTCTCTTAGGCATTGTAAAACTAATATCAAGTGTTCTCCATGCTCTTCTTTCATCCGAGAATAAATTGGTATGTCATCAATAAATGCTTGAAAAAACTTGTTCAAGTATTCACAGAATACCTCATTCATCAAACTCATAAATACGCTCGGGAAATTCATCAATCCAAATGGTAAAACTCTGAACTCATAGTGTATATCTTGCTTAAATGCAGTAAAACAGTAAAACTGTGAACTGTGAATCTCATCTTAAATGCGGTCTTAGGGATATATTCTTCTTTAATCCGTAATTGATGATATCCCGATCTCAAGTAAATATTTGAAAACACCATTGCTCATTTCATCTGATCAAATAAATCATCTATTATTCGAAACATATTCTTATTCTTGATATTCATTTTGTTCAATTGACGTTAGTCAATACAAAGTCTCCATGATCCATCCTTCTTTCTAAAAAAAATCACCGTGCACCCCATGGCGAGACACTTGGACGTATAAGCCCCAAGTCTAACAATTCCTTCAGTTGCATTTTTAACTCCCGCAATTCAGGCATTGACATTTGATATGACATTTTCGCAATCATTTCTGTTCCATGTTTCAAATCTATGGTAAACTCAAGTTCCCTTTTTGATGGAAAACCTGGTAGTTCCTCCATAAATACGTCTACAAACTCTGGTACTATCAGAATGTTTTCTAATCCCTTCACCTCACCCTTTTCACTAAGTGACAGGATGGCATATAAATTGCATCCCTTGCACATACTTTTCTGTAATTGTAGGGAAGAAATAAATCTCAGTGAAACCCCCTGGTTTCTTCCTACAATCACCCTACTCTATCCCAAATAATCCGTCAAGCTTAATTGTTTTGTCTTGTAGTTAAGTATCACATCATGTGATTCCAACCAATCCATGCCAATCACTATGTCATAATATCCTAAGATCACGACATATAGGTTTTCCTTTGTTACAAAATCACCCAAGCTAATGCTACAATCCATAACCTTTCCTCCAACTTTTTGTTTGGCACCCGATAACATTTCTATGTATCTGAACTCATCCTGCTCGACTGCGTTTACCTTAATTCTCTTAAGTGTTGCACATTAAATAAAGCTCTTTGTAGCACCTAGATCTATCAAAATACTAAAAGTTTGATCGAAGATCGTACATGACATCTCGAGCATAGTGGAATGGTGATTGGCTTGATGGTTTTTCATCGCTGCATGTATCTTGTGGGCCTTGCCTAAATCTCCAACTGTAGTGGGTCCAAAATATCCAACCACTCTGGCCTTCTCAATCGGTCAATCTCATTGGTAAGGTGGATATCCACATGTCCAACATCCATTCTCCGGTCCAATGCTCTTGGTCCCTGAACTAGAATATGTCGGCATAGTAGTCTGTGATCCTGTTCTATTTTGTTGAACATGCCTAATCTGCTGCTACTGCTGCAGACGAAGCTGTTGCTATTGCTGGTTTGGGGCTCTATAAGGAGTCCTCTACTGAAGAGTCCGTCGTCTCAATTTCAAGAACATAGGTCCTCTGGGCATATCTCAATGCCCAAAAGTCTGTTTGGACGATGTCTGACACTGTTGCGCTCTTGATTTCATCTGTCCAGTCTGTCTAGAAGGAGTCTTGCCCTGATCCCCAGTGTTCAACTCTTCCTTAGCGGTGAGATCCTTCTGAACTACATTATGTAACGTTTGAGGCATCAATATCCTCACCTTTTCACGGATGTTGAAGTTAAAGCCAAAAAAAAACTTGTTGACATTCATTTCCATATGTGGAGCATACCTCAGTATCTCCATGAACCTGACATCATACTCTGGTACCATACAACTACCCTGTCGTAAGGAGTTGAACTCATTAAGCTGGCACTCAATAAATTCATCAGACAAGTACCTCTCCTAGAATTGTTCCTCGAACAATTCCCATGACACATCTTTAACGACCATGTTTAGTTGAGGTAGGAGTGTCTTCTACCAAAGTAGATCACTCCCTTTCAGTTGAAAGACCACCATGCGAAATTTCATATTGGAGGTGTAATTAAAAAGTGTGAAGAACATCACCATGTTCTCCAACCATGCCTCAGTGGATAAGTCGTCTGTGGCACCCCAAAACTCAAGAGATTTCACCTTCTCGAGTTCTCTGTGTATGATACTACTACCTCCTAGAGTGCGCTATGAACCCTCATTGGCATCTAGAATTTATGAAACTTAATCAACACACAAATAACTTGATAAGATAGGGATCTCATGCCCCAAATCTGCGAAACATGTCAAACAATCGTGTTTACATGTGGATCTCTATCATAAGGAACATTTTGTAAAGTCTAAATGAGATAGAACTCTAGGTTTTTACTGACATAGGAAGAAGAATTAGTTTAAATAATTTTTTTTTGTATATACATCTGTAAAGGAACAGGTTCAGTTTAACAACATAAAACCCGTGTGGATGAAAGGTCTAAAGTAGTCTCCAGTCTAAAGTGCTAATACTTGTCAGTTCATATTAAGGAAAAAAACATGAAATCGCTAATATGTAACTCGTTTCCCTTCCCATGTTGGCGACATCAGATGACCAATGACTAGGCTCGTCTGACGAAACTAGGGTGAACAACCGCTGCAATTAGAAAAATCATCATTGATTGTTACTACACTTGGTTTAGATTTTCTTCTTTAAAACGTGTACGGTTAGGTGCAACTTCAATATTTTAAATCTGGATTAGTTACTTGGAGCGTAACGCTATAATCACCATCATTTTAGGACAGGTAACCAACATCCAAACATAAGTAACAAGTAAGGATCCAATCAAATTGAATTCATATCCTTCCTGTGAAAGGTTGGTTTCAATTTAAAAGAAATCCCTTGATTTCGACACTGCACTTTGCTTTACTTAATACGTCCTTCTCTACAGGTACTAACGACACGCCGATCAACAACACTTGTTGTTAGACTACAAAAATCTCTTGAGTTCAAACTTTAAAATACTTTGGTGTTTTAAAAGTTATGAATAATTAACAATACTTCCGCTAGGTGGTGTATCCAACCATTGGGGTCTACATGTTTCAATTCAAAGAGGTAACATTGATACATTAAGAGAGATATCACTGAGATTTGAAATAAGGAAAACTACTCGTTCTGAAAGACTAGAGATGGCGAAGGTTACGATGAGTGCACTTAAATTATCGTGGAAATTTGAATGATTTAAATTATAATGTTTCAGGTCTCAAATCTCTGCAACGATGATTAACATTTATTTAAATTAATTGAAGTGGAAATCATACAGGTTCGTCCCAGCTATTGATGTTTTTTAAAATAACCTTCAAGCTAAAATTTCCACTGTAAAGATTCTATTTCTATAGAAAAGACTACAACCCAATACTATAGTCCACTCAAGAGTGATCATGCAACACTATCGTCTGGGATCTTACCTCCTCAACAAGTTGATTCGAAAGAACTCAGGATTTTACACCATCACTCGATACAATCAATTCAACCCAACAAGTGAGAAGGGAATATTCACATCCAAAAAATATAATACTTTTAATAGCAGGGACGTTTGACTGATTGTCTAGGATTTTATCCAGAGTCGAAGTTGAAGCTTCTGAAAGATTGGTTCAATTGATAAAACAATCATGTTATCAGTTAACTATACAACTAATTAGATATTGAAACCTTGAAATAATAGAGTCGAACTGATGATGGTAAGAACAACCTTCAACCATTTATCGAATAAGATAATTTCTTCTAACATGATAGATAGTTTAGTGAATCAACATATATCCCTACACTAAGAGAAATCATTCATGAAAACTAAAATAATAAGGTTCACAATATAGGAAGGTTAAGTAGATGTAAAATTATTCATTGCAACTTATATACATTATAACTATTCTAATCATAAGATTACGCTATAATCATTTCATAACATCCACCCAAATTTATATAACCATTAAATATTTTTCGGTGTTAGTCAATAATAATCCTTCAGAATCATCTTAATGCAAAATTTAATACATATTTTTTTTTTACATTAACGAATAAGATGAAATATCGTAACCATGAAATTAGCAATGTATATGATTGGTCTTGAACTTGAAATCTATGCACGTCCACATCCTCCTTGATTTTGCTTGCCAAGACTTCACCAGTACCTCCCAGCCAACGCTAGGGATACTCTTCTCCCCCCTTATCCCCCCGAGCTGCAACGGGGCCAATCACACAAGCTAGAACATAATAGCTCTCAATATTTCCTTGCAAGGAATAACTTCCACTCTTTTTCCAAGCTTGAAATCCCAACTCTCACAAGAAAAACACAGTCCAACAAAATTTTGGCAACATACCAGTACCAGGAATAGTGAGATCCATTTCCCTTCTAAACCATTTGTTTTATAGAAAAATCCCTAACGACACATGTCCTCATGCACAAATAATTAGATTTTTAATTAATTTAATTATGATTATTCACCCACACACTTGTCACATTCTCCCCAAGTTGCACAAGTAATTACCCTTTTTATTTTATTTAACAATCTATTTTCCCTCACATTCCCCAATGTGTTCCTATTTTCTCTCTTAGTTGTCCCTTAGTTCCCCAAATTCTCATTTAATGAGTGTCCCCTAACTAGATCTTAGTTACAGTTGGATTAGGAGTCTTGTTTTAGTTAGACTTAGTGGTAGTTTGACTCAAGATGTTATTCTATGTGTACACATATTTTCTAATGTTTTATTTCTTTCTATTTTAAAAATCCATTTTATTAATTTCATGCACACATGTGCATTTTATCCAACCTTTAAATTTTTATTCACCTTTTTCCTAGAGTTTGATTTTATTTCAATTCTTTTAATTTATTTAATAATTTTAATTAGTCCCTTAATTAAACTTATAATTAGACTTAGTCTTAGACCCTTGTTAGGATTCTAACTTTATAATTTACAGACGAATTAATTATTTTATTCTAACAATGTCTAAACATTTCAATGTTTTTCTAGGCCACCTAGATTTATTGACTCAAGTTTTAATTACGCGACGTTCCCTTCAAGATGCACCTCCATGCTCCAAGGGTGCCACTCACCTTTGATTAGTTTTGGAAGCTTGTTCGAAACTTGGAGTCAACACTCCATTCGGTCGAACTTGTGGGAGACTAAGGGTTGTCTAAGGAATAATGATTTCTCCTTATTGCGCACCCTTAGATTTTCTCGTGAGAGAATGTCGCAGTCTTCCCTCACGACATTGTGTACCCTTCGAACTAGGTAATCTTTAACCTACATTTTAGGTAATGGTGGGAGTGCTAGTAAGCTATCTCAGGGATGCTGGCACACCTCTCCCTCAAATGTATGGTTTCTGTGTATGACCCCTTTACTCCTTATGTGAGTAGGATTAGCAAGCATCGACAAGGTTGTATCCACTGGTAAAAAGAATGTCAACAATCCATATACATAAATCATACTGTACTCATCATATAAATCACATGTATATAAATCGATTACTCAAACCATATACAAATCCACTCCCTGACTCAATACAAAGTCCAATGAAGTTCATTGATGCCCTCAACATCCATAACCTGTCATGTGTCCTGCACACTCAGGATAACTTGTCAATAATATTTGTCAACACAATATACATTTGAAAGTAACAATTATTCACAATACATCATCATCACCATCAATATAACTCATAATCAAAACAAAATCATAATGTACCATAACCGGATCACTTGCATGCAAGTGTCCTCAAAGAATAAGTCAATAACTGTGCTTAGTAGTACGTGATGTTACAATTAAAGTGGAAAAACAAAATATGGCTACAATAAGGGTGACCACTAACAACTATAGGGAGCACCATGTTCCCTATCCTAATCTCACTTAGTTGACAAGGTTGACACCTTAACAAATTGATGAAATAAGAACAAAGGGACTATGTTTCAATTGTGATAGAAAGTACATTAAGGGGCATAAATGCGGTGAGAAGAAATTATTCTACATATATTGTGAAGAGGAAAATAATAAATAGTTGGAACCATCACAATAAATAAGTCTAGAAGAGACTACTCCAATGATATCTTGTCATGCATTGGTCAGCTTCAGTACTCCAAAAAATATCAAGATACAAGGATACATCAAAAAGAGAAAGGTAATAATGTTGATTGATTCTAGTAGTACCCGTAACTTCATCAATTACAAATTAGCAAAACATCTCAATTGCTTTTTATTTCTAGCACCAAAGTTTCAAGTAATGATTGCAAATGGAGGTATCGAAATTATTCTGGGAAACACAATAGTATTAATCAAAATATGGGGGAATATTTACTGGATAGTCCCATGATTTCCATCCAAATGGGTGGTTCCAATGTTGAATTAGGGGTCCAATGTTGATTAAGGTTGGTTGTCATTGATGTCAACTCTTGAAGAAAGCCCCGTAGCATAAAGGTTTGGGTAATGAACCCAAGTTTGTTTGATGTAAGTATGACTCATTATTGGCTTGTTATGGTTGATAATAAGTAAATATGGATGGAATCCAAAGTGGTCCCCTTATGGTGAAATCCCTCACAGGAAGACGCTTTGCGGAGTGAGAGAACCCATGCTTAATTGTGGAATAATGAGACGAAGGACAGTGAATTTGTCAGTGGAACTATTCTATATGCACAGTTCTTATCATTCCATTTCCGGTGGTATGTGGAACGTCACATAACTCCTCACGGTTAGAGAGTTATGGCCATGTGAAGTTGGAGAACCCAGGTTTGGGTAATGGACCGAAGTTTGTTTGATGAATAACGGTATGAGTTTTGATATATTTGCAGGTAATACTATTCTATATGGATAATACATGTCATTCGATTTCTGGTGGTATGTGCAATGTCACATAACTCCTCACGGTTTGAGAGTTATGGCGTTATGAAGTTGGAGGACCCTCATATGTTGGCTTGAAGCCCCAAAAGGTCAAAGTAGTCAAAGTGGTTTAAGAGATTTTAGAAGGTAATTAATAAAGTTAAGTGATGCATGTACTATAATTCAAAGTGAATACAAAATAAATTATTTAAATAATAAATTTAATGGAGAAATTAGAAGTGGGTTAACCCTAAAATAAGGAAAGTGGGCAAAGTGACCTAGAAGATGTTTTTAAGGAAGCTACTCGGAGAGTAT